>VZQC01001675.1:43463-89675 GCA_009823505.1 Rhizomys pruinosus
TTTTTTTGTCTTTTCCAGACAGGGTCTCCCTGTAGCCCCAGCTGTCTTGGAACTCACTCTGTAGACTAGGCTGGCCTTGAACTCACAAAGATCCGCCTGCCTCTGCCTCCCACGTGCTAGGATTAAAGGCGTGCACCGCCACGCCCAGCTATGGTAACTTCTTATTTGAAGAGGCTACAGAGACTTTATATTGCATTATCCAAGAGTAATGGCTAATCTTGGTTGTCAACTTGACATACTTGTGAAAAGAGAAGCTCAATTGCAGAATTTCCTACATCAGATTGGCCTATGGTCATATCTGTGGTCTGTTTTCTTTACTGCTAATTGATAAATATATTAGTAATGGTAGGAGTGGCCAGCCCATTGTGGCCAGTGCCATCCCTAGCATGGTATGTATAAGAAAGGTAGCTGAATGCAAGCCTGGAGGCTAGTCAGTAAGTAGCATTTGAAGGACCCCTGCCCCAAGGTTTTAGGCACCCTTAAAATCTGTCTTTAGGAAATAAGGTTTCCCTCCCCGCTTCCTCATACCTGGTGGTGCTTAACTGAGTCACACCCACCTGTGGGTCAAGATAAGGTTTCCCTCCTCGCTTCCTCATACCTGGTGGTGCTTAACTTAGTCACGCCCGCCTGTGTGTCGCTGGCCTGCTTGCCGAGATGATTTTTTACTATTACACAACCCTTCCTCCATTTCCCCATACCTTGGGATCTCTGATTTTAAAGTTCCCTATCCCAGTCCCTGGGGGTCGATCTCCTCTGCCCCTGTGTGGGTTATGGGTTTGACCCCAGTGCACTGTTTTTTTCCCCGAATAAACCTCATGTAATTGCAGCGAGAAGGTCTTGGCTGATTTTTTGGGAGTCATTCTATCCCGAGATTTGAGTGAGAGCCACTCCAGTTTCTGGGGGGTCTTTCATATGGGGTTTCGTCCGGGATTGGAGACCACCCTCAAATCACCAAGACCCTCTTGGAGGTAAGATTCTTTTTCTGTCTGTCTACTGTGTCTGTCTGGTTCTGGGAGGCGCCAAAAATCTGTTACTTTCGGTTTGCAGTTGCTCCGTGCTCGTGAGAGCAACGAACTCCCCATTCCGGACAAGGGGGGAGAGTTACCGACAGACGTGTCAGGAAGGTAACCGACTGTGTCACCCTGGGAGATGTCCCAGGAGGTCTGAGGGAGGCCGAGGATGCTCGAGGCCCTCCTGTCTGGGTGCCAACATGGACGTTGAGGCTCTGATAGAGAGTTTTCACGTCTTCTCAGCCGTCTGATAGTCTTTGTTGTTGGGCCCTTATTCTGTCTGCTGCTTTTATCTTGTTTCTCTGAGATTGCTTTCATTCTCATTCTCTGGGATCTCAGGAAGGGAAATTCTAAATCTACCCTGATTTAAAAGAGGTATCTATGTCTTGTGTTTATGGTAACCGTGTGCCTAAGATTCATGTAGCTTGTTATGCATCTAAGTTTGTGTGAGTGTGTGTGTGTGTGTGTGTGTTTGTAATTCAGTTACTGTGTTTGTCTCATGTTGGTTCTGTCAAACAAAGTGGCCACTTCAAGTTTCAATCCTTTATGTGCACAGAATCATTTCATTTTGGCATGCCAGACTAGATATGCACATGCAAAGTTTAAAAATTGATATTTAAAAATGCATTTAAAGGCCTAAAATTTGGATACTGTAGTCATCTAAATTTATTGTCTCTGAGTCTCTCAAATGCTTCACAACAGGTGATAGTTGTTTATAGAAATCAGCCTCAGAGCTGACTGTTTAAAGATCCCATTTTGGTTTGTGTTTGCTTTCAAAATGTAACTTGCTTGCTTTGGAATTATCTATTTTTTTAAGACCTTTGTGGACCAGATTCAGGACTGGAAATGGATTCTTGGACTAGCTTTTGTTTTGGGTGGGGCAGTTTTGTTGCCCCTTGGGACCGGGTGTGGTGGCACACACCTTTAATCCCAGTACTTGGGAGGCAGAGGCAGGCAATTCTTTGTGAGCTCAAGGTCAGCCTGGTCTACAGAGCAAGTTCCAGGCCAGCTGAGACTAAGGGGAGACCCTGTCTCAAAAAGACCAAAGAAAAAAAGAAAAAAGCATGTGTGTGAGTGTTGGTAATTCCACATGTGTATGTGACTATTGGTAATTTTCCACCTAAAGTAAATAACGTGTTGTTAGACAAAATAAATACAGGTAGCGGTCTCCATTGAAATAGTTCTTGGCATTAGGCAGGTCCTCCAAGGGACTCACAGCTCCTGGCCACAGGGGTGTATACCATATACACAACTCTGGCTAGAGAGTGGGACACCCTGGTGCTTAAGGTCCCTGCCATACTCCCAATCCCATCTGGTCAGTGGGCTGGGCCTTAGGTGTGAGTGAGAGTTGTTTTTGAGTAAAAGGATGCATCAAGCATATTGGAACCAGTAAGAAAAATGTGGGCAAGATGAATGTGTGTGTTTGAGGTGGCTTGGGGCTTACTGTCCCTGCACTGGGAGGAAGTGTGGATGTTTTCTAGGCAGAGAAGGTATGGAAAGGCTGAACAAGGGACTGGAATTGTGCTGTTTTTACTGATGGAAGAAAGAGAAAGCCTATTCTGAGTCTCTGATAAAAAAAAAAAAAGAAAGTAAAAGGCAGGTTAGAGATTTTTGTGATGCATCAGACAGGGCTGGAGTTTGGTCATAGAAGGGCCATTTCTCACCTCTCACCACCTGTACTTGCTTCAGACTCAAGTCACATTTGAACCCTGACTGCTCTGGTGACCACTGCTCAGAGGTGGGTCACTTTAATGTTCACACCCACTTAGAGCCCCACAGTAGACTCTGGATCAGGACTCCAGCAGGCTCATCTGGGAAGGTGACTTCCCTTGTCTCTAATGACCCAGTAGGGTGCCCGTCAGTAGCTGTGAGAAGCAGGCTGCTTCATGAGCAGCACCTTGTTTAAAACATGTATTTACAAAAATCTACCCAGTTGCTATCACAAAGGACCAGAGATAATCTGCTTCTTACAGGCTAGTAAAATTTGCATCAGCAGTCTGCCTTGGGAGGAGGTCTTTAGAGCTTGGGGAATTCCTGAGCACTCTGGAGGGCACACGTGGCAACCTTTCCATCTTTGCTAGAGACTGATTTTGGAGTCTGGCATCTGGATCAGTGGGGTGTTGCATGGCTTCCAGGGGTGCATTACAGGCTCTTGCCTCCAAGGAGCAAGGGAGAGCAGTCTGGAGCAGCTTTTTGGGGCTCTGTTATGTTTCTGCAAGAATTTTTGAGCCTGTTTCTCCTCCCTCCCTTCCTCCTCATGGGAGGAAAAGGGACCTCTCTGGGTCTGTGCCCCCCTTGCTGATCAGGCTGGCAGACTGTGTGTTTGTGTTGAAGAAGGATTGGTCTCAAAGAACTGGGTAAATCAAATTCATGAAAACTGTACTTCATGTTTTTAGTCTCCTAGCTGGGCGTGGTGGCACACACCTTTAATCCTAGCACAGCCAAGGTCTTTAGGTGCAGAGATCACTACTGTAGAATTTCTGAGTACTGTTACAAACTTAAGAGTCATATTTTACTCTGATTTAGGTTTTCATCTCTAATTTAGAGTTTTCATCAAGGTGCTAAAGTTTTGGGTTTGAAACTAGTTAAACATATTTGTTTCATGGAGCTGTTTAAATGAATAGGCTTGCATCTAATGCTAATGATTTACTTGATAATTGTATCTGGGAAGGAAGGACAGACTTTAGGCCCTTCATAATCTGCTGCTGAAAGCCTGACAGGGCTACTTGAATCCTCATAGACATAGTCTTTGGCCCAGAAGGAAAGTTTAAAAAAAAAGTTGCTGTGTGAAGTTGTTTGTCATTGACCATTTGCATTCCTGCCATAAAATAAGCGGCATGGATGCCTGAGTGGATATAGAGAGTGTTCAGTCCTGAGATGTTTAAAACTAAGAGCTCAATTTTTATTGAGCATTTCTGTGATTTTTCAAACTATTGTATTTGAGATAACTGTCCCATCTTGTTACACGGGAAATAAGTATTAATTACTTAGTAAATCTGCACAATTAAGGGTTAAAAGGATATAAAAAGGAAAAAATGTTAAAAAGGTATTTTTAGTAAGGATTTATGTGAAGATGATGAAAAAGTATGCGAGTGATAAAAGTCTGAGGAGGTTTGTTGTGACAGGTAAAAAGGACAATATATAAATAAGCTTAAATTTGTAAGGTTCAGTCAACTAGTTTAAAAATCAAAATGTATATCTAGTCAAGGTTTGTTTAAGAGTGTTCAGTTTTTGTCCAACCTTTATATGCATATCACATGGCACCTCAAGGTTTAGTAAAAATGATAAAATACCTGTATTAAGTTAAATTGGTATAAATACTCAAGCTGGTTTACTAGTGGCCTGAATAGGATTGTGAATATACAGAGTTGTTAATTTTCAGTCCTCTCCTAGCTTGAACCTGACTCCCTGTTACAGGTTTAGATTAAATGGGCACAGGTAAATGGTGGGTTACCTATGGCTACTGAAAAATGTACTTTATGTTTCTTGCAAGATTTGCTATTTGATATTTCTTTTAACCTAACCAGATAATTTGGCTTAAAAGGCTAGATTCTTTCTTCCTGAACCAGCTGCATGCAGTCCAGAAGAAGACAGTCTGGATGGGCTTGGTAATCCTTATCAGTTTATTTCCTGTCTTCTGGTATGTGTTACAACTCCTGTCTTTCTTTGGAAAACTATAAATCAGGATAAAGGGTCTGAGAAAGAAAGGATTGTCCCCATTTGTAGTAACTGTAGTGAACAGTTTTACATTTAAAATAAGCCTAAAATTGTTTAATTCGATCTTGCAGGTTATGCCTGCTTAACGTATGGTGTTAAGCCCCTCCTCCAGTCAGTATTATACAAGGCTGCTTGAACTTTTGTCTAAGCCTTATCTAGAATATTATACAGTAATTAAAGGTGTTAGCCTGGTGGAACTTAGCCTTTCTGGGTGGATAACTACCATACTTAAATGCCCATACCAATTCGGCTGAGGGACCTAAGGAACATCTTTGCTCCTTGCCCTCTGAGGTCAACCAATCCTAGGAACTATGTCTGGGGGCATCTCTTGAAATGTCCTGCAATTGTGAGTCACCAGTCCTCCTAGGCAGGGAGGTCTTGGAGACCCACTAACGGGACTCTAGCCAGTGTCCAGTCTGTAAAAAGGAAAGCCTGGTCTAGCAAGACCTGACTTTGTCCTCGTGTGGATGGAACTGGTGATTGAAAAACCAAGAGGAGCCAGAGGCCTCTCCCCCCCAAAGGCCCGAGTGGTCCCTGAAGACCAGATCCTCAACTGACCTTGAGAAAACAAAAGATGGTTAATCTGGGCTAACTGTATGGATTTAGACACCCAAGAGGAAGAGTATAACCAAAAGATAAGTAATCATTATATTTCCTTTAAAGTCTGAAAGACTGTGCTTTCAAACACTAGATTTTAAGTCATTTAAAGTCATATGAGATCTGTTGTTATCAAATAATAAAGTTTCCTCTCTCTCTCTTTAAGCTAAGGGAAACTCACACCAAGATTACTAAAACTTGCTGGAAAGCAGATCCTGAGTCCAGACAACACCATAGCCAAATGAACAAAAGGAAAAGCTCAATGGATGCTTCGGAACCCCTCATTGAAAAAATTCTAAAGGACTTTTAAGTTGGACATTTAATTCACCCTGTTTCTTTCCTGGTTCCCTGTCTAAAAATGTACCTAGCTACTCTCTTCACAGGCACTGGCTAAGGACTTTGTTCTCTGTCCTTTTGGGGTCTTTCAGATAGATCCACTGAGCAGGAGTACCCCAGTTGCCACCTCCTACGCCCCTTTTCAGCATGGAAGAAGTCAGAGCGGTCAGCGCCCCAATTCCTCCTGGCAATTGGGGTAACCCCCCTCAGAGGGTAATGTAATAAGAGTAGGAGCTAAAAATTGGCTAGGCAGTTTAGGGTCAAGACCCCCGAAAGGAGCCAGTTTCTTCCTCAGCTGAGAGCTGAAGACTTCCTAGATCTGCCAGTAAACTTATCCTTCTGGTTGCTCTGACTTGTGGACCATGCATCCTTAACTCACTTGTCAGATTTATTAACCAGTGGATAAAATCCATTAAAATCATGGTACTCAGGACAAGGTATGGCCCCGTATATGGCCCCCCTGAGGAAAAAGACAATGGAGTCTAAACTTAGCCTCCCAGTATACAAGGAAAAAATGTAAGAGAGGCCCACACTGACTCCATTTTGAGTATAGCCACCATTTTAAGCAATTACTGAAACCTGCCCAATCCAGCAAAAAGGTTGATTGCTCAAAGACAGTTGCTCAAGGCCTCAAGAACAGCTAACTTAAAGATAACTGTTGATATGTGAGGGCAGATGAACTGACCCAACATTTCCTCATTCCAGTTGCAGGATTGTGTCTAAAGATAACTGTTGGTATGTTCACCAGAGAGTAGGTGCTGTGTAGATTTTAATGCTTTGCCAACAATATCAGCTCGTAGAGCATAAAGGGCCTAAAAATAAAATTAAAAAGGCACTCTGAGCTTTAGTTCTATGATTAGAACTATGTCCTAGAAAGAGTGGGGAATGAAGGACCCCTGCCCCAAGGTTTTAGGCACGCTTAAAATCTGTCTTTAGGAAATAAGGTTTCCCTCCCCGCTTCCTCATACCTGGTGGTGCTTAACTGAATCACACCCGCCTGTGGGTCAAGATAAGGTTTCCCACCCCGCTTCCTTATACCTGGTGGTGCTTAACTTAGTCACACCCGCCTGTGTGTCGCTGGCCTGCATGCCGAGATGATTTTTTACTATTACACAACCCTTCCTCCATTTCCCCATACCTTGGGATCTCTGCTTTTAAAAGTTCCTTATCCCAGTCCCTGGGGGTCGATCTCCTCTGCCCCTGCGTGGGTTATGGGTTCGACCCCAGTGCACTGGTTTTTTCCTGAATAAACCTCATGTAATTGCAGCGAGAAGGTCTTGGCTGATTTTTTGGGAGTCTTTCTATCCCGAGATTTGAGTGAGAGCCACTCCAGTTTCTGGGGAGTCTTTCACATTCCTCTGTGGACTCTGATTCCACTATTGTCTCAAGTTCTTGCCTTAGTTTCCCTCAGTGATGGATTATCATAGGAAAAAGAACATATCCATATCCTTATGTTATACACAAAGTCATTATAAATATCCTTTCTATAACATTCTTGACACTTCTCCAGTACTTGTATTATTTGAATGACTTTTAATGATGAAGACCCATTGTAAGCAACAATTTCCACTTATGTATTTAGATTTGATTATTAACCATGTCTTCTTACTTTGAGGAAAAATCTAGTTATTTAGCATTTTGCTTCATTAATTTAATTCTAACACTCAGAAGAAATGTTTGGAGCTTATGCTTAGCCAATTTTCATGAGTTGAACAATGCGTGCCAGATTTTCATGTTGGCAGTCATTAAAATCAGACATTTACTATTTCCCATTTTTGGTACTACTGACTGGTACATGGTGCTTTTAAAATTATTAAATCACCACTAGATAAATATATTAATAATGGGGGGCTGGAGAGATGGCCTAGCGGTTAAAAGTGCTGACCGCTCTTGCAGAGGACCTAGGTTCGATCCCCAGCACCCACATGGCGGCTAAGGACCGTCTGTAAGTCCAATTCCAGGAGAACTCCAGTTCCAGGGGAATCTGACACCCTCTTCTGACCTCCGAGGCATTGCATGTTATGGGTGCACAAACCTACATGCAGAGTACATTCATACACATAAAATAAATAAATAAAAATAAAAAAAATATTAATAATGGTACCCAGGTAAGGCAAAGAGACCACTATACTATACTAAGAGTAAAAGGTTTATTCTGTTAAGACCTCTGCTTTAGTTACCAATTACCTCTTCTACCAAGTGAGTTTTTCCTTATATCAGTAGCTACTGAACTTTGGTATATGTAACAATGATCAGAAAATGGTGTTTTCCTTTTTTTTGTTTTTTTTTGTTTTTTTTGAGACAGGGTCTCCATTTAGCCCCAGCCATCCTGGAACTCACTTATGCAGATCTCATTAGACTACCATACATTATCTGCAGATTTCCTCAGTGTGGCTTCTTCTTTTTTTTTTTTTAAATTTTATTTATTTCTGTATGTGTATGAATGTACTGTCTGCATGCAAGTCTGTGCACCCGTGTCATGCAATGCTGCGGAGGTCAGAAGAGGGTCTCAGATTCCCCTGGAACTGGAGTTCTCCTGGAATTGGAGTTTCAGACGGCTCTTGGCCGCCATGTGGGTTCTGGGGATCGAACCCGGGTCCTCTGCAAGAGCGGTCAGCACTCTTAACCGCTAGGCCATCTCTCCAGCCCCTCAGTGTGGCTTCTATATCATGTCTAGTATGCATTAACTAGCTTTTTTGATGTTTTGAGATAGCTCCAGCTACTCTGGAACTTTGTAGACCAGGCTGTAGACCTTGAACTCACAGAGATCCGCCTGCCTCTTCCTCCTGAGTGCTGGGATTAAAAGTGTACCACCACACCCAGCCTGAAAATGTTTTTGAAATATATTTTCCTTTATTCTATCCCAGATATACTGGATCAGAACCTTGGCAAAAAAGGGGTTGAAAATCTGTAGCTAGAAGTTGTAAGATGAAGAAAAGGAAGGTGGGAGTGGGTTCAATTGTAGGGTTTATCCCAGGCCTCAGAAACAAAATACTTCCAAAGCATCTCAGTGATCCCACATCCACTCAGGCTATGTTGAACATGTTTTCTTTAAGGGAAACAAGAAATATTATCATAAGTAATTCAGGAAGAAGTTCATATGCACTAATGGTCATAGGTTTTACTTTGAGGCAAGTCACTCTCATACTGCTAATACAAGGATTAAGCTGGTTCAACTATGGATTTGCAATTTTATTTTATTTTAATTTAATTTAATTTAATTTTTTTGTCTTTTTGAGACAGGGTCTCCCTTTAGTCCCAGCTGGCTAGCCTGGAGCTCACTATGTAGACCAGGTTGGCCTTGAACTCATAGAGATCCACCTGCCTCTGCCTCCCAAGTGCTAGGATTAAAGGCATGCTCCACCACGCCCGGCTGGATTTGCAATTTTAAATTCAGCCCAGACTTCCTAAAGAAATAAACTAGGTTTATTTTAAGTTCAAAACATTTGAGCGATAATTACATACAGATGGCATGATTTTTCAGAGCATCAAATGATGTGATATCCATTTAACAAGCTTCTACTTTTCTATCAGTCATTAGAAGTTAATTTTAAAACCTGATGGCCTTAAATCCCTAATCCCTGTAAATTTAGTGCATATTTTAGTGGAGAGTATAAAAACTACCACACGTTTTCTTTTACTTAATTTTTTGTTGTTGTTCTATATGGCGTGCTACACAAAGTTACTGTAAGAATATGGGATCAATCCTGCTTATAAGAGTCAATGTAGTAGAAATGACAGCAACTTTATTTCCCCAATTATTTGAGGAGTAATTGAGATACAATAGAGATGATTCTTGGAAAATGGTTCCCCATGTAGGGGGACAAAACTGTTAGGTGATACCTGATCATCATCTTACCTTTTAGCTCTGCCTTCCAGGCTGGGCAAATAAGGCACATGAAATGAGGGTGTGGGAAATTGTTTAATACTAAGAATTATAAAGAAACGTTTTTAATGGACTCTAAGAGATGGTGCAAAAGTCAAGCTCAATGAAGAAGAATAAATAATGCATGGTATAATGACACTTTGAAGGAGTTAGTTACTCTTACCTGTGTAATACAAAGTTTTCATGTACTAGATTAGGAAGGGAAGATGGAAATTAGCATCTGTAGAAGGGAAATGAAAATCATGTAAAAATACTGTACTATTGGTGCTGGAGAGATGGCTCAGCGGTTAAGAGCACGGTCTGCTCTTGCAGAGGACCCGGATTTGATTCCCAGCTCCCACATGGTGGCTAAGAACCATCTTTAACTCCAGTTCCAGGGGAATCTGACGCCCTCTTCTGACCTCCATGGCATTGCAAAACATGGGTGCACCAACCTACATGCAGACAGTACACTCATACACATAAAAATAATAAATAAAAAAATTAAAAAAAATACCATGGTATGTAAAGGAATAGATGAGCTGTTTGAAATGGAAAAAGAATATGTTAGAAGATCTATTTTTATCTTTTAATAATTTTCATTTGATAATTTCATATCTGATAATTGATTCACATCTTTCCTCACCTCTCAATCCACCCTCCAATTCTTCCCATCCCCAGCAACTCCCTTTCTTCCCATCCCACAATAACTCAATTTCTCGTCTTCTTTGATTATTACAGTCACACAGACACAAACACACTCTCTCTCTCACACACACACACACACACACACACTATATATATTACTGAGTCCATTTAGTGGTGCTTGTTTGCACACATGTGTTTCAGGCTACTCCCTCAGTATTAGATAACCCACCAGAGAGTTAGGCCTTGGTGAAAATGGATTCTTCCTTCCTCAGCATCCATTGACTGACTGTAGCCCTTCATCTAGAAGTGGGACCCCATGTAATTTCCCCCATCCACAATGACCTGTCAACTGCTTTTGTCATTATGCAGATCCTGTTAAGCTATCATACTGTGGATATTTCATGGGTACAGCTTCTGGTTTCTTTTTTTTTTTTTTTTTTTTTTTTTTTTTTTTTGTATTTTTGAGACAGGGTCTCCCTTTAGTCCCAGCTGGCCTGGAACTTGCTCTCTAGACCAGGCTGGCCTTGAACTCATAGAGATCCACCTGCCTCTGCCTCCCAAGTGCTAGGATTAAAGTCATGCACCACCATGTCCAGCAACAGCTTCTGTATCCTATCTATAATGCATTATCTTGTACCAAGTAGGTACCTGTTTCTTCTGGTTCCTACAATCTTTCCATCCCCTTTTCCTGTGATGTTCTCTGAGTCTTAATTTTTGAGGTTTCATTTTAGATCATTAATCAGTTGGGGCTGAGAAGCCCATAGTCACTTATTTTCTGAATTTTCACCAGTTTCAGAACTTTGTAATAGTCTCCAACTGTTACAGAAAGAAGCCTCTTTAGAGGACTGATGAGATCTACCTTTTACTGTGAATATAAGTATATGTATTAAGGATGTAGTAAGAAATTATATTGGCCTAGGAAAATGGCAGTATTAGTTTCTTTTCTAGGCTTTATAACCCCCCCCCAAATATGTGTACTTGTCTATGTGTACAGTACCATGCATGTATTCCCTCTTATTGAGCAGACCTTAATTCCACATAGACAGCTGCTGTTTACTCCAAGTATAAATGTGTCACTATTGTATGAAATTGAGATAATTTGCTGGGACAGATAATTTTTTCTGTTTCACAGCCTTTATATCTGGTTAGAAGCACATTTTTAATGGAAGTTTGATGTTTTGATGAAGGGAATGATGACTATGATTATAGTCGTGAGTTTGAGGCTGGGGTAAGATCAAATTTTGTGTTTGTTCCTAAAATCAGTAGTGCATTATTGTCTCTAGCAAACAAAATTGGTGGACTTCACTAGTAGTAGTTTACATGGCAAGATGATTTTGAGGGAGGCAGAGATCATAGAAACAAAAAAATTAGGAATATGATGTCATAGTTGCTGGTGGAGGTAGAGATGAAATATGCTGTTCTGCATGGAAAAAATCATTATCTAAACTGACAAAACCCCTCTTCTAAGTTGGTTTAACTTATTTTCTCTTCTAAGTTGGTTTAAATTATTTTTATTGTTTACATATTATTGGTTGTATATATACATATTGTCTGTTGGTCCTTTAATCACCCCCAGAGATCCACCTGCCTCTGTCCCCCCACCCCCGCACCCAGAGCGCTGGGATTAAAGGCGTGTGCCACCATGCCTGGCAGGTTCTTGTATACTAAGGGCAGTTATTCAGTAAAACTGACTTCAAGCAGTGAACATGTTCATATTTCTAGCCTATACCTATTCATAATGTTGGTAGAAAAGTATTTGTAAAGTATTAAGTTGTTCTTTTTTATTGAGGTTTAGTGTATTTCATACAAGATTTCTTAATCAAATTTAGACCCATCCCTCCTTCCTTGTTCCCTTCCCCACCAGAGCTCATGCATTCTGCCATATGTGTCTTTCATCTTTTTCTCAGTCTGTATTGAATTTTTGTTTGAGGAACTTTACTGTTTTGGGCAGAATTTTACTGTTTCAGTTCGGTCCTTGACCATCTTTTTGTTGTTGTTGTTCCTTCTGATGTGTATTACTCCAAAATATGCCTACATACAAGGTACATATATACCAAAGATATGACTTCTGAAAAATAAACTGTGGAGTGGGAGGCAACCTTCACAAGTAATACATCTGACAGAACATTAACATCCAGAGCATATATGAAACTACTCAAAAAAAAAAAAAAAAACAAAGGAAGTAAGAAAACAAATGACCCACTCAAAAGATGGAGTAAAGAGCTGAACAGAGACTTCAGAAATGAAGAAGTAAAGATGGCTGAGAAACACCATTTTGGGTGATGTTTTTGAGACAGGGTCTCCATGCAGCCCAAGCTGACCTGGAACTCGCTCTGCAGACCAGGCTTGCCTTGAACTCACAGAGATCCACTTGCCTCTGCCTCACTGCCTCTACCTCCCTAGTGTTGGAATTAAAGGCATGTGCCACAATGCCTGATTGAGAAACATCTTAAAAAGTGTTCAATGGGGCTGGAGAGATAGCTCAGTGGTTAACAGCACTGACTGCTCTTGCAGAGGATCCGGGTTCAATTCCCAGCACTCACATGATGGCTAAGAACCATCTTAGGGGCTGGAGAGATGGCCTAGCGGTTAGGAGCGCCGACTGCTCTTGCAGAGGGCCTGGGTTTGATCCCCAGCACCCACATGGTGGCTGAGAACCATCTGTAACTCCATTTCCAGGAGAACTCCAGTTCCAGGGGAATCCGACGCCCTCTTCTGACCTCCGCGGCATTGCACGACATGGGTGCACAAGCCTACATGCAGACAGTACATTCATACATATAAATAAATAAATAAAATACAAAAAAATTAAAAAAAAGAACCATCTTAGGTGTGGTGGCGCATGCCTTTAATCATGGTAACATGCATTAATACTACTGCCTCCAACTCTTATCCCTTACTCTACAAAAATAATATAACTTTTCCTCTTGCCTAACTGATGTTTCTCATGTCAAAAGCAAGAACCTTGACCCTTAGGCTAGAGGAGTGTGGTGCATGCCTTTAATCCAAGCATTCTGGAGGCATAGGCAGGCAGATCTCTGTGAGTTCAAGGTCAGCCTGGTCTACATGACCTTTCCTTAGCTCCATCTGTCCTAGCATTCACTATGTAGACAAGGCTGGTCTTGAACTCACAGAGTAAGGGATGAGAGTTGGAGGTAGTGGTATTAATGCATGTTATCTTGATATTTTACTACAGATAAGCTTAGTTAAATGGATGTATGTGTGGATATTCATGTGTGGGTAAGCGTTTATATATACACAATCCTTACTTGTTCAGTTAACCAAGAGATTCTAAAGTAAATGACATACCAATAATAACAGGCACAACTGGTACAAAGGTTGTTTTTCCTAATAGTACTGCATAATAAAAGTAATAATATATTCTTGGAGAAATGATTGTAAGATTGATTCAGGAAATATGCATTCCTTGTGTGAAAGCATTTTTGTTCCAAGCAGTAAGCAGTTCTCCAAACAACAAAAACATAATGACAAGATGTAGGTAAACACTCCAAATGACCAAAGCTCAACAATATTGGAGCAATGAATGAAATATAGCAGCATTGGAAACAATACAATTTACAAAAGTGAAAATCCATGACTACATACTGAGTATTGAATATTGAATGAAAAATATACTTAGAAGATTAGATAATTCCCTCTGTAGAAATATTACAGTTTGTTCATATGGGGATTCTACCCACATGGAGGTAGACTATTATGGAAGCTTTGCTTACTGATTTCTTTGTGAAGAGTGGAGCATGAAAAGTAAGGAAAGCAGTAAGTTTACAATCACAAAACCTGACAAATACTACCTCAACAATATGACCACGGTTAACGCCACTGAGAAGCTGCGTTGATAAAATATACTCTTGATACAATATAATAAGAATAACACTCTCCTGTTACAGTTTTACTGTAAAAAGGCCACAGCCACAGTTTAATTATGAGAAAAAGGAATAAACAAAGCCTAATTGAATGAAACTATACAAGACATTTGAACAATATTTTTAAAATATTTTTTAATTTTTATTTTATGTGAATAAGTGTATCACTTGCATGTGTAAGTGTACCTGTGTCATGCAATGCCCTTAGATATCAGAAGGCATTGGGTTCCCCTGGAACTGGAGTTGTGGACAGTTAGTGGCCTTGGGGTGCTGGGAGTCAAACCTGGATCCTCTGGAAGAGCATCCCTCTTAATTGCTGAACAATTTCTCCAGTCCCTGAACAATATTATTTTTTTTTTGTCTTTTTGAGACAGGGTCTCCCTGTAGCCCCAGCTGTCGTGGAACTCACTCTGTAGACCAGACTGGCCTTGAACTCACAAAAATCTGCCTGCCTCTGCCTCCCAAGTGCTAGGATTAAAGGCATGTGCCACCATGCCCAGCACAATATTCTTTATAAAAAGTCAAGGTAGGTTCTTTAAAAAAAGTCAAGGTAAGCCGGGTGTGGTGGTGCATGCCTTTAATCCTAGCACTTGGGAGGTAGAGGCAGGCGGATCTTTGTGAGTTCAAGGCCAGCCTGGTCTACAGAGTGAGTTCCAGGACAGCTGGAGCTACAGGGAGACCCTGTCTCAAAAAGACAAAAAAAAAAAAAAAAGTCAAGGTAAGTCAAAACAGGTTGATCTGTGAGTTCAAGGCCACCCTGATCAAGGTAGGAGTTTCCAAGCCTGCCAAGGGTACACAGTGTGACCATATTACAAACCAACCAACCAACCAACCAACCAACCAACCAACCAACCAACCAACAAAAATACCCAAAACAAAAATGTCAAGGGCTTTTGAAAAATATTTATTTTTTATATGTATAAGTGCTTTGCCTGCGTGTATGTAAGTGGACCTATGTTATGCAATGCCCAGAGAGGTGTGAAGAAGGCCAATTTTAGAGGTTAGATCACCAGGAATGGGAACTAGAGTTGTGAATGACTGTTAGCCACCAGTGTTGTGCAGTGCTGAGGAGGTCAGAGGAGGGCATTTGATTCCCCTGAAAGTGGAGTTAAAGACAGTTCTCAGCTGCCATGTGGGTGCTGGGAATCGAACCCAGGTCCTTTGCAAAAGCAGTTGGCACACTTAACCACTGAGCCATCTCTCCACCCCCGCCCCCCCATCCCCCGCCATGAGTTTCTTTACAGACTTGGGAAAAAATCCTTAAATTGATATGGAAAACAAAAGACCCCAAATAGCTAAAGCAACCCTGAGCAAAAAAAAAAAGCAATACAGGGGGGATTGCTCTACCAGACTTCAAACTATATTACAGGGCCATAGTCATAAAGACAGCCTAGTAGTTGCACAAAACCAGACTTGTTGACCAATGGACCAAAACTGATCATCTAAACTTGAGCTCATACAATTTCAGCCACCTCATATTTGATAAAGGTGCCAAAAAAGCTCATTGGAGAAAATATAGCATCTTCAGCAAATTGTGCTTGCAAAACTGGATCACTATTTGTAGAAGAACAAAATTAAACCCCTACCTCTCACCCTGAACAAAAATCAACTCCACGTAGATCAATGACCTCACTGTGAAACCTGAAACTCTTAAAGTGATAGAAGAAAAATTTGGTAGCAATCTAAAAGACATAGCAGTAAGAAAAGAGTTTCTAAATTAAACAGCATCCGCACAGGAAATAAGGTCAACAGGGGACAAGTGAAACTTCATCAAACTCAGAAGCTTCTGTACAACAAAAGAAACAACCAAGGAAGAGAAGAGAAAATCCAGAGTGGGAGGAAACCTTCAACATACATTAACATCCAGAATATATAAACTACTCAAAAAACAAACCAAGAAAACAAATGATTCACTCAAAAGATGGAGTAAAGAGCTAAACAGAGACTTCACCTGTGAGGCAGTAAGATGGCTGAGAAACATCTTAAAAGGTGTTCAACATCCTTAATAATTAAGGAAATGCAAATTAAAACCACTCTGATGAGACTGGCTAAGATGAAGAAAACAAAAGACACCAAATGCTGGAGAGGTTGTAAGGAAAGGGGAAACTTCATCCACTGCTGGTGGGAATGTAAACTTACAACCACTGTGGAAAGCAGTATGGAGAATCCTTAAAAGACTCAACATGAGCCTATCATCCATGCCCACTCCTGGGTATATACCCACAAGACTCATCCTACTTCAAAGATACATGCACATCTATGTTTTACTTCAGCGCTCTGCACAATAGTGAAAAGCTGGAACCAACCCAAATGCCCCTCAACAGAGAAGTGGATAACAAAAATGTGGTACATCTACACAATGGACTACTATTCAGCAGTAAAGAAAGATGTCATTACGAGCTTTGCGAGTCAATGGATGGAACTAGATTCCGTTATGCTAAGTGAAGTAACACAGTCCCCCCAAAACAAACGGGGAATGGTTTCCCTCATTTGTGGATGCTAGCACCGAATATCAAGTTGAAAGGCAAGCTGAGCAACATTATTGTTATATTTCTATGTATCTGAAAGCAACTGTGCTGTTATAATGTGAACCTCTTAATGGGCCCTAGAATTAACTTACCACTTATTTTCAGGCATGGTAACTAACATATATGGGTGGAAGGTATATATTCATAATTTAGAGTAATATAAAATTAAAGGGGAAATTGAGTTCCTAAACATTTCAGAGTTGACATACAGTTTGTTCACAGAGTTTGTAATTCTGGTACATATATGATCTTTATATAGGCATAGTTTTGAGCAACACAAATGGGCAGGAACAACAACAACATAAGGACTGAGTCAAAGAACATACTGATACAGTCAAATCCTGCCCAATGCAACAAACCTCCACGGAGAAAAACTTTAAAAAGACTGAGAGGAAGATACAGGACATATATGGCAGAATGCATGAACTGGGGTCGGGGGAAGAGAAAAAGGGATTATGTCTAAATTGAGCTGAAAAAATGATGTATGAAATACACAACATCGATAAAAGTATATTCAAATTAAAAAATACTAAAACAATTTATGTAACAAAGGTACAGGGCATGAGAACTTTGGATATCTAGGTTTTTTTTTTATGGTCAAGCATTTTAAAGGAATCTTAGTATAAAAAAAAAAAAAAAAAAAAAAAAAACCTAGATATCCAAAGTTCTCATGCCCTGTACCTTGTAACAACTATTTATAATGAGTCCTAATGAAACTTACCTTCTAGGTGCCGCAAGGTTTTGATATGAGAGACTTTCTTGCCTCCCCCCCATAGAAAAAGGAGAAATATGATGACAATGAGGTCGCTCTCCAACTGTAAATTGGAGACAACTATTATAGAGGTAATCTCTTATAAAACTGGTAAAACTGCCTTCTTTAATTGACTAATAGACATAAGAACTGTGAAAAGGATTATTCTCTGTTCAGAACCAAATATAATATTAAAGTCCTTAAGCTATGCACTTAAGCAAAATATATTAATACAGGAGCTCTGACATCAGCAATGGATTATTCTACCAGGGAGATGTTGGCCAGGGGATCCAAGGCCCCACAAAAGGTAAAGGCTCCTTGCCTCTAAACTGGGATACCTGCAAGAAGAGAGGCGATAAGGCCCTGCTGCCGAAGACCTGACGTTAACATGGGAAAGATGTATTGAGACCACACATGCAAGTGTACAGATGGCCTCTGGAATACCGGAGATTGTTACCAAAGGCCTCTCAACCAATAAAGCAAATATGGGTCTCCCTGAGTCAAGCAAGACTCCACTGTCAGCACCAGCTACACCCCGCCTGCCTGGAAATACTGTTCCGCAGAGGCAACCATATGCCTGTATATCCCAAACCTAATGGCTATTGGCTCTCTCCTTGGAGGAATAACCCATGGCTGATGCCACAAGCTTACATCCTCTACAGGTTAGGAGATGTTATAAGCCACAGTAAGACCCTGTCATATTTAACAGGAAAAAATGTAATTCATGGATTAACATATCATCCAAACATATGTGTCTATACCAAAGTAACCTACCATAACTATTAGTGCTGTTTAAATACCTATATATCTAATTGCTTGTGCTTCATTAGTAGGATCGAAAGGTTATTCCTGGACAAACTGTCAGCCCATGAAAGGAAACAGCCAGAATTGACCAGAGTCCAAGACAACAGCTCCAGAGAGAGTGGACTGTTCTGCTTCTCATCCACCTGTGCCCCTTTCCTAAGCCTAGGGAACAATCTGCAGAAGACGGGGCATGGTAGAATGTAAGGGCTGCGATTGGGGTGAATGGTGAAACTATAGCAATGTAGTCTGGACACTCATTTGATCAACTTGATTGAACATACAACCCCTCACCCCCTGCTGGATGGTGGGGCTGTGGGGGTTTGGGCACAACAGCCTGCAAATTGGTTTCATATGAAGGATGCTTGTACTCATGGATCATCACTTATAGCTAAAAAATGAAAAAAAAAACTGAGAGAAAGATGCAGGACAGTTATGGCAAAATGCATGATCTGGGATGGGGTGGGGGTATGGGGGAAGGGAAAGGGAAATATGCCTGATCTGAATTGGAAAATGATGTATGAAATGCACAAAGCACCAATAAAAAAATAATTTAGATGTTACATGCAGTGTAATGTAAAGAGAGGTAGAATTTATTACAGACTAAAGGGAAGAACTCTCAAGTAGTGAGAGTGGGCAATGTTCAAAGGAATTATTATTTTAGCCTACATCCTTAGAAAGGCTTTATACTGTTTTCCAAAATCTGAGGGACACATTTCTTGAGAAGTGTTTTCCAGTCTAGTTGATTGATTAGGCCATTTAATTAATAAATTAACTATTTGGGGGAGGGCAACAAGAGCATGTCTTTATTCTTTACCAAAGTGTCCTCTACTAGAGAATCTTATATCCCTGGACCTTGAAAAAGTCATGTCTTATTTAGAGCCAGAGATACAATGCAGATCCCAATCTTACATGAAAATGTTATATAACCAAGAAGATTAAAAAGGATTATGGCCTATCAGGCATAGTGGTGCACCCCTTTATCCCAGTAGTTGAGCAAGTGGGTCTCTGTGAGTTCACGGCTGGCCTGGTCTACATAGTGAGTTTCAGGCCAGCTGGGGCTACAGGGAGACCCTGTCTCAAAAAGACCAAAAAAATTATAGATAAAAAAGAAGATAAAATTAACATATATAAACAGCAATGTTTTATCTGGAGGAAATGGCATTTTTTTAATGTGACTCCACAAAGACCCTATTACCTCTTATTTTGTCACATTTGTCTAACCTGTAGCTATGGTTTCCTATGGAGTTTAAAGTTCTAAGCGGCCAGTTGTGATACTTAACCCTTGTTTTCCCAATTACTGGTTTTCACTTGTAAAATTAAAATGTTACCAGGGACATAGGATGTGGGATCTAAGGCTGATTAACAAAGAAGATCCTAGCCGGGCATGGTGGGTGCACACCTTTAATCCCAGCACTTGGGAGGCAGAAACAGGCAGATCTCTGTGAGTTCAAGGCCAGCCTGGTATACATAGTGAGCTCCAGGCCAGCTGGGACTAAAAGGAGACATTGTTTCAAAAAATATCCAGGGCTGGACAGATAGCCTAGCGGTTAAGAGCACTGAATGCTCTTGCAGAGGACCCAGGTTCGATCCCCAGCATCCACATGGTGGCTAAGAACCGTCTGTAACTCCAATTCCAGGAGAACTCCAGTTCCATGGGAATCCAAGACCCTATTCTGACCTCCGCGGCATTGCACGACACAGGTGCACAAACCTACATGCAGACAGTACATTTATATATAAAAAAAAATATCCATCCTGAATGATCTTCAAGCCTATTTTTTTTTTTTCTTTTGAGATAGGTTCTCCATGGCTTGGAATGCATGATGTAGTCTAGACTGGCCTCAATTGCCCTCCTGTCTCTGCCTCCTGAGCATAGAGTTCTAGGATTAAAGGTATGTGTCTGATACCTCTCATGCCTGCTCATTTTTAACTATGAGAGAACCATAGTGATATGGTAGCATATTTGGATGGGAAAATGAACTGGTTTGATGGGCCCTGAGGTGGAATTCAGAGGGAATGCAGATTCTTTGTCCATATTCAAGTGTCTAATACTATGGGGTATTTAGACTATTAAGGGGGTGAGCAAGGTTTGTGCTTTGGCCTGGGGAAGAGTTAACTTTTATAAAATTAGCTCAAGAATACATCACTCCAAGACCTTGGCCATCTGACCATAACTCAAAGTCAAGGACTGTAATGTTAGGGAGAAAACTTTTTTTTTATTTCTCTATCATTTCTGCAGTCTGTTAAAGACTAGTGCTTCAGGGAAAGCATGCTTAGATCTCTTTCCATTTACCTTTTTATCCTTTAAAGAAAGGGTCCTCAGATCTGAGAGGATATGTGAGCTGATTTCTTTGTGGTGTACGATGTGGCATCTTCAGTGACTTGTGTCTTAAAGAGACAGGCCAAAATCTCACACTAGAATCAGTATGTTGCTTTGATTTTTTTCATTGATTAATCATGAAGATGAAAGTCATGTCTTTCAAATATAGTACTAGTGGTTAGTGAAAAAGGATGCTATAGGGTCTTTTGTTGTTATTATTAAATGTCATTCATACATTATCTAATTTTGGAAAAATGCTGGACTCATTTCCCTTTTTAACAACTTTTCATTCTACTCTACATATACACAAATGTACACATATACAACATTCTTTCAGAAAATATATATTTACATTGTAGTTTATATTTAGCAAAGTATCCTTTCCCATATCAAATGCTAGGCTTAAAATTTAGTAAATGACATTTAGTGGGTTTTTTTCTTTTGTCTTTTTGAGACAGTGTCTCCTTGTAGCCACAGCTGTCCTGTAACTCACTATGAAGATCAGGCTGGCCTTGAACTCACAGAGATCCACCTGCCTCTGTCTCCCAAGGGTCTGGTGGTGCATGCCTTTAACACAACACTTTTAGTGTTTTTCTTGACTCAGACCTTTTTCTTTTTACCACTCAGACTGTGCTCCCTTCCTCTGACTCTCCCAAAGGAAGAGCAGAACGATCATCAATGGCAAATAGCAGTTGCAAAAGAGCAACACTAAGAGCCAGCTTCATGCTCAGGAAGGAGCACTACGTCTCTTCCTCGTGGTTTCTGGTACTCTACACAGTCAGAGGAACTTCTCTAGTTACAAACTATAGAAATGATCCCTGAAAGTATAGTCTTTCAGACCTTTTTCATGAATCAAGAAAGAAAGATGTATAGAAGATTCCAACAATGTAAATGTAAATATTTTTATGCATAGCTATATAAAATATATTATACTCTCCCCGTAATATATAGACATTAGCTCTATCAATATAGATACACAGATTCATAGGGATATAATATGCACAAATATTTATAAATATAAAAATTACTAAGCATGTATGGATGGATATAGACACATCCAAGATGGCTGTGTTCTTGAGGTTGGAGAAGGGAGAAAAAGTGGCAGAAAGGAAAAGACAAAGGGAAGGAGGAAACTTACTATAGTCCACTCGCAAATGAAAGGGAGAAATTGATAAGCTTTTCTTGGTCATACCCTTACTCTATTTTATAGATTGTCTATATTGCCATAAATATACATTGAAAGTATTTCCTTTCCATTTTTATAGCCTTTTCTGGGTTAAGAAGTGATATGCATAGTAAATTACTACTGACTACCACTTGGGCAAAAATGATAGAAGAAAACAGCTCAGTTTCTGTTTTAGTTAGGTTCCAGTACTTTCTGTATAGTAACCCAGTAACATGTCTATATGTTATACCTCCCCTCCTGTGTTTAAGGTCATTCTTACTTTACTTCTTATCATGTCTAAAATTGTGTCTGCCACAAGGCAAATATCTGTAAATAAAACTTTCTAAGTGGGAGCTACAAGACAATTTTTAACTTTCAACAAAGAGTCAGTCCTTGAAATATATTACCTGGATTCTGTATACATTTCAATATGATGTAAATAGATGAAAATATACTCTCATTAATTATAAAGTTTTATGTTGGTAACCACTTAGTTCCTATGGTTACATTTCTGTGAAATTATAAAATAGGCACTTCAAGGCTTTGAGAACAAGAACAAATTGGCTGTTAGAGAATTCATGAATGCTAATAACTCATTTACTTATAATGCTTATAATTAATTGGTTTAAAATCACCTACTGCAGTCTCAAAATGAATAGGATATTTAAAGGTCACCATTGCTCTCAGCTCTCATTTAAATCTCTAATCGAACAAAAATACATTGCATATATCAATTAAAGCATTTAAAATTACTCTCTAGCTAAACTTGGCCCAAAATAGTAAATGAGCTATTCATTTGCTTTTTGTTAAACGTTGTGATCTATACTCTGTGATTAAGTTATTATAAATCCCTAATTTCTTAGGTATTGGATCACCAGGAATATGCCCATTATTTATGAATTACAACAAAGTAGAATGAATCATGTGCACACTAAAGTAATTTCTTGTTAGATGTTTAGCAATGAATCTTCACTTTCTTCCCTTCACCGGAAATGCCAACTGATATCATGTGCTAAATCATGTTTAACACTAGAGATATGAAATTCAATTATAAAGTCCGTTTATCAATAGCAAATATGGCATCCAATAAATCTCGACAAAAACTACATAATACATTCACATTAATGAAAACACAGAAAGAAATGACAGTTCTTGTAATTTTATTAGAAATGTGTTACCAAATAAATTTATACTATTGAAATGGGGCATTTGTAATTTTATACTTGTAAATAGTTGAAGAATGTTGTTGGTATTATTTCACTGCAGACATTTAAAACTATATTCTATGGAACACTGTTTCAGGATATGTCAGTTCTCTATAAAATGTTTCTTGGGGCTGGAGAGATTGTTCAGTGCCTAAGAGCTCTGACTATTCTTTCAGAGGATCTGGGTTCTATTCCCAGTACTCACATGGCAACTAACAACTATTCCTAACTCCAGTTCCTGGAGAATCTGACACCTTCTTCTGACTTTTGTGGTATTGCATGACATGAGTGCACTTACATATATGCAGGCATTACCTTCATACACATAAAATAAAAATAATAAATTATAAGTTAAAAGAAGTGTTCTATGATTGGGAAACTGGGAATTTTGTATATCCCTGTTTAGCTGCAGGGAATATATTCCAAGACCCTCAAAGAATTCCTGAAACATAAATAGAACCCAAACTTAAGTTTTTGTACACACACACACACACACACACACACACACACACACATACACACACAGAATATAGAGATACAAACAGGGTTACTTTAAGGTCCTAAGTTTGAGAGAGATGGCTTATTGGGTATTATTGCCACACAAGCCTAATGACCTAAATTTCATCCATGAAACTCATCTAAAAGAGTCAGCTATTATAATCCACACATGTAATTCCAGCATTGCTACAGTGAGATGGGAGGTGAAGACATGCCAATCCATCTGGAGTCTCATGAGCTCGCTAGCCTGGTGTACACAGCAGAAACAGGCAACATTTTAGAAGGGAGAACCAAATTCCAAACTTGTCCTCTGAGCATCTGTACACATGCTATAGCACAAGTGCACACCCACACAACATATAAACTAATCTTAATTTATAAATTGGGTATAGCTAGAGATTAAGAGCTACTAATAAAAATAGAGTATCTAATTTAAGTTATTTAATTGTGATCTTTCCCCAAATATATCATTGTACCTTATCTACCCTTGTGATACTATGTGATAATATTGTGTCTACCTGATGAAAAGAAGATCAATGATGGAAGCATTATGACATCTCATTAAACTACTGCAATAAGGACACAGTACTGTTATGTTTTCCAGTATATCCGACAACCAAGAGTAAGCCACAGGTGTGCAGGCTCCTTAAATACACTGTCCAAAGGGAGCATTCATAGCCCATAGTAGTATGGAGCCAGCAGAGATTTCATCAAAAAAAAAAAAAAAAAATATATATATATATATATTATATATATATATATATATATATATTGTATTTTTGAGACAGGGTCTCCCTTTAGTCCCAGCTGGCCTGGAGCTAACTCTGTAGACCAGGCTGGCCTTGACCTCACAGAGATCTGCCTGCCTCTGCCTCTCCCAAGTGCTAGGATTAAAGGCGTGCACCACTATGCCCGGCTGTAATATTTTTTTGACTACAGTTCCCCACAGTTAACTGAAACTGTGGTAAGTAGTTGAAATGACTTTTATAAAATGGACATACTCTGGACAAATGATTTCTACGTAACCTTGCAACTAAAATGTTAATCTTGTTTATAATAGAGACAAGCTCACTGAGCCAGGGGCTCCTCTGTTCCTGGGGCATATAACCTTAATCCCTCATGACTCTCCCTTGGTCTGGAACCAAAATCATTTGTGAGTGTGTGTTTATTTACGTATCAACGTATCACACTCTGTTATAGAGCCAGATGAAAGAGATTAGAGAGATTGGTAACATCTGCTTGTGATTGTATGTGTGATAGGAGTCAGAAGGGATATAATCCTCTCTGATAAGATTCAGATTCTAACATTTACCCATGACTATTAAATTATTCTAAAATCCATTTATTTTTCTGAATGAATAATTTTTTCTTATCTCTTTCATCTTGGATATACTATTTCAATAAAAGAAAGTTCTGGCTCCGGCTCTGAAAGAGCAGGTTCTTAGCAGTTTGGGTCCACTCCTGCCTTAACTGATGGTAAGGGACTGTTTCTATTCAGGCATGACTGCGTTGTGATGTGGCACAGTAGTAAATGGTACAGTAAGTGAAACCTCAAAAGGAGAATTCTATATAGTAGAATTTTAGCTATATCTTTCTAGTGTAATAGTTGTTTCCTATAGTCCTGTATGAATATAAGAAAACATGCTCATTTAATTATGTCTTTTCTATAAACACAAACTGCCTGACAAAACATCAAAACCAACTTGAATGCTTTAGTATATAAACAATGTATAAATCAGGAATGTACAAATAACTATAAATGGAATTAAGACATTGCATTTTCCAAAAATGATTGCAATAGTATTCCCCATTTCTTATGTTCCTTAAACAAGGCAAATTTGACACTTCTGTATTAGATCACTGAGGTCTGTGTTGACTTACTTAAATTGGGCTTGACTGTAGCTGTTGTAAAGTGATGCAATATGAATTTTGAGCCTAGGTCATAAGAAGTGGTATAATTTCTGCCTGGTGTTTTTTTTTATCATTGCTTAGGGTCTTGAGCTAGTGCACAAGTATACAACTTCTTTAAATTCTCCATGAAGAATCATGAAGACATTCCAACAATACTGTGTGAAATGACCAGATGGAAAGTCCCCGAGACTTTCTGATGGTTTTATTTTGAATTAAAAGAAAAATAAAGGGCTGGGACTGGTGGTGCACACCTTTGATCCCAGCACTCTGGAGTCAGAGGCAAGTGGATCTATGTGAATTCAAGGCCAGCCTGGTCTACAGAGGGATTTCCTGGCCAGCTGGGACTAAAGGAAAACCCTGTCTCAAAAAGACCAAAAGAAAAACGAAAAGAAAAATAAGAATGAAAAACAGATAAACTACTTCACAAATTACAAACGTTATTTAAATTGTATACCTCTTCTAGAAATATAATTACTAAACCATTTGGAACATATGGTTTTATATTACCTGTTTAATTGTTTAAATCAAAATGAGTATTAGATATTTGGCACCTGTTTATTTACCATTAACTGTCCCCTTGATCCTTAATTTAATTTAGAAAGGCAAATAATTGCACATTCTTTTTTTTTTTTTTTTTGTCTTTTTGAGACAAGGTCTCCCTTTAGTCCCAGTTGGCCTGGAGCTCGCTATGTAGACCTGGCTGGCCCTTGAATCGCCCTGCCTCTGCCTCCAAGTGCTAGGATTAAAGGTGGCGCCACCACTCTGGCTAATTAATTGTACATTATTTTTATTATTATTATATTTTAAGGGATTCATAATTAAGAGCACATTGTTTTCAGATCACATGACGTTGGCTCAGTTTGCCATACAATTAGGAATTGGTGCTAGCATCCAAAATGAGGGATACCATTCGTGCATTTGTTTTTCTGGGACGTGGTTACTTCACTCAGCATGAAGAAACCAAACCCAAATGCAGCAAAAGAAATAACAAAAATAAGAGCAGAAATTAATGGAATAGAAAGAAATAAAGCAATAAGAAGAGTATCTAAGGACTGGTTCTTTCAAAATATAAACAAGATAGAACCTTAGCCCAGTTAATCAAAAAAGAAAAAAGAGCAAAACAAATGAATAAAACCAGAAACAACACAAGAAATAATGCAACAGATACCAAAAGATCCAGAACATTGTAACCTATACACTATTAAATTTGAAAATCTACAAAAATGGATGAATTTCTTATGAATGAAACCACTAAAGTTAAGCCAAGATGTGATCAGCAGCTTATACAGTCTTAACAAAAGTAATCAAAAATAGTAATACAAAGCCTCAACTAAAAAAAAAAAAAGCCCCAGGATGCAGTCATAGCAGAATTTTACCAGCCCTTCAAAGAAGTTTTACAATAAAAAATATTAAAAAAAAAATAGAAACAGAAGAACTTAAAACCTCCTATGATGCCATGTGTTACTCTAATACCAAAATCAAGGAAAAACATAAAACAAAAAAGAAAAATAGGCCTAAATTCCTAATGTACATAAACTCTACAAAAAATACTCAAAAAATCACAAACAAGACACACAAACCAGACACACATAAACCACCATTACAGGTTAACCTTCCCAGCCACCAGGTCTGCTCAGGTCATGAGGCTTGGTAACTGTTACTATCTTTCTCACACACCACCACTTCCTCCTATCCTCACCCCCCCAATCCCTTGACACCACCCGCTCTTCCCCCAGATTCATTAGTTCCCTCGTCCCAGCATTCTGGTTCCAGCTTGAGTTGCACAGCTCTGTGCACCTGCCATTCCTGTGAATCCATCCCCCACATCTATGAGTCCCTCCTCCATATCTGTGAGTCCTCCCAGACCATTGACTTTCCCCAACCCCAGCATTCCAAGCCCTGCCATCCCTGTGAATCCATCCCTCACATCTATGAGTCCCTCCTCCATATCTGTGAGCCCTCCCAGTCTATGATTTCCCTAACCCCAACATTCCAAGCCCTGCCATTCCTGTGAATCCATCCCCTACATCTATGAGTCCCTCCTCCATATCTGTGAGCCCTCCCAGTCTATGATTTCCCTAACCCCAACATTCCAAGCCCTGCCATTCCTGTGAATCCATCCCCTACATCTATGAGTCCCTCCTCCATATCTGTGAGTATCCCCAGACCATTGATTTCCTTAACCCTAGCATTCCAAGCCCAACATCCTAGCTTCCTGGCTGCTCAGGTGTTGCAGCTCAGTGCACACCACAGACCCACTAGTCCTCATGGACTCCCAAAACAACGCTGGATGTCTAGGCCTCATTACAAAAATACAAACATGAATAATCAAGAGAGTAATGACTTCTTCAGAAATGAGCATACCTATCACAGTGTTTTCTGAGAAAGTATACATAGCTGATGCATAAAATGATTTATTTATTCATTTATTTATTTATTTATTTATTTACTTTTGGCACTCCTCAAAGACATGAGACACAGCTTTTTTTTGAGACAGGGTCTCCCTTTAGTCCTAGCTGGATTGGAGCCCACTATGTAGACCAGGCTGGCCTTGAACTCTAAGAGATCCACCTGCCTTTGCCTCCCAAGTGCTGGGATTAAAGGCATGCACCACCACACCTGACCTAAGAAGGTTCTCTTAGCTGCCATGTGGGTGCTGGGAAATAAACCCAGATCCTCTGCAAGAGCAGTTGGTGCTCTTAACCACTTAGCCATCTCTCCAGCCCCAAGACAATGATTTTAAAGAAGCAATTATGTTTAAGGAATTCAAAAAATATGAATAAAAGACTAAACGAAGCTAATGAATACACCACCAGTTGAATGAAATAACTAAAAGAATTCATACATGAAATTAGAATTCAATAAAGAGAATCTCAAAAGAAAAGCCAAGCTGAATTAATATATGACATGCAAAACTCAGAAAATCAGACAGAAAGCTCAGAGGAAAAAGTGAAAATTGGTTGGATCAAGTAGAAGAGCTCTTAAAAACAAGAGCTCTTAAAAACAATGTTGAGGCTGGGCGTGGTGGCGCACACCTTTAATCCTAGCACTTGGGAGGTAGAGGCAGGTGGATCTTTGTGAGTTCAAGGCCAGCCTGGTCTACAGAGTTAGCTCCAGGACAGCTGGGACTACACGGAGACCCTGTCTCGAAAAGCTAAACAACAACAACAACAACATCAACAACAACAACAACAACAAAAAAAACGATGTTGAGGAAATGGATCACTTAGTCAAACAAAGTGTCAAATTTAAACCCAGAAACAGAATGTGTGAGAACTCTGGCTCACTATAAAAAGTCCCAGCCTGGGGCTGGAGAGATGGCCTAGCTGTTAAGAGCGCTGACCGCTCTTGCAGACGACCCGGGTTCGATCCCCAGCACCCACATGGCGGCCGAGAACCGTCTGAAACTCCAATTCCAGGAGAACTCCAGTTCCAGGGGAATNCCAGTGAGAGAGAGGCAAGCCGCAGGAAAAAAGGGACCAGATCCCTCTGGCATGGCCTTTAATACTGCCTGCCAGTGGAAGGTAACACCCACATTTGGGGTAGGCCATCCAGGTTGAGGTAGTCCAATCCGAAGATCCTTTTTCTCTTATTTATTCCTTGGTCCAGTCAAATTGACACCCAGGATTAACCATCACAAGTCTCCATTTTATTTTTCACCATAGACTATAAACAATCTTTTAATTTTTTCTTTTCTTGATTTAAATTGTTGATTCTTTTACTAATTACTTAAATAAACTTTGGTATACATTTTACATCTTCATTAATCTGTGTTAGTTATTTTTTCATTAGTGTGGAAAAATATAGCAATCCATTAGTTGCTTTTATTAAAGATATCTTTAGATCATGAGATAAAGAAAGGTAATGTTTGTTGGAAGCAGTTCCCCCCTTAGCTGCCTCCAAGGCCATCATGCCTCCAATTCTGGGACTGCTCCGTTGGCCTCTAACTAGAGAATAAGGAACACAGAGAACAATAGCATTTAACTGAGCTTAAAAATAGATTATACTGGGGCTGGAGAGATGGCCTAGCGGTTAAGAGCACTGACTGCTCTTGCAGAGGACCAGGGATCTATCCCCAGCACCCACATGGCGGCTGAGAACCATCTGTAGCTCCAATTCCAGGAGAACTCCAGTTCCAGGGGAATCCGACACCCTCTTCTGACCTCCGCAGCACTGCACAACACGGGTGCACAGACCTGCATGCAGACAGTACATTCATACACATACAGAAATAAATTAAAAACAAACAAACAAACAAACAAACAAACAAAAACTCATGGAAAGCTATTGTAGAAGTTTCTGTCTAAAGATTTTTACATGTAGTTACCATATAACAGGGATTCAGTGGCCCTAATAGACACCATAAGCTAGCAAATAAAAAGGCCAGTGTCAGAAATGGACTCTAGTTTTGGAGTTGTTGACTTGGAACTTCCTATAGACCATCAAAGAATATTATCCATTGCCGCTGCTTTTTGTTTTTCACCATAACTCCATAGTAAGGCCCTGCTGGTAAAGACATGACACTTGTGAGTCATAGAACAAACAAGCAGAAATCAATCTCATACTGATCTCAAAGCTTCATCTCTGCTGGCTAGTTCTCATAGTACTAGAAGGTGCTATTTATGTTATTGACAGAGAAAGGTAATCATAAGCCTTACCCAGCTATGAACAGCAAGACTGATGAGAATAACTAACATGGCAAAATATGCCCACTGGTGCAACAGTTGCATGCATGTTATAGGAGTGACCAACAACTTTTTTTTACTGGATTTAAGGCCCATTTCACAAGATGGAGTCCAGATCTGACACTGATTAGAGTGAAAAACCTGTGGCTAGATAGGCCACAGGCCACAGGGGAGAATATGCTACTATTATTCTGATAAATGGACATAGTATTAAGCTCACCGTCAATGACTTATTGTTATACCCATAGAGTAATCCATCTCTACTTTCACCAGAGAGGGTTCTTCTTGCAGCAGATAGTAATTAACACAGAGAACCACAACGGATCAATGGGTAGAGAGTAAGATACTGTGGACTGCTTATCCCTACATGGGATAACTGTAACACAGTCTTTCTTTTTAAGACTTGGGGATCATTATGGAACAGTGACCATAAAGATTGTATGAGCCAGAGGTGGTAAATGAACAGAAGGAAATCATGTTTTCTAGAAACCACAGATTAGTTGCACATATGAACCCATGACATTTGTGACATAGCACTCAAGACTTGTGCAAGCCGAGTCACAAGAAAGCCAGCATGGATGGAGGATGTACCTAGGTGGAAAGTCCCAGCCCTAAGCTGTTGGCAGTCGATAGCCATTTGGAGAGGAAGAGTCCATTTTCGTTTTTGTAACTGTTGGCTGTTTTTTTTTTTTTTTGTATTTTTGAGACAGGGTCTCCCTTTAGTCCCAGCTGGCCTGGAGCTCTCTATGTTGACCATGCTGGCCTTGAACTCACAGAGATCTGCCTGTCTCTGCCTAGGATTAAAGACATGCACTACCACACCTGGCAACTGTTGGCTTTTTGATCAATTACAGTTTGTATATTCTTTAATATTACAAATTTGCCTACATATATATAAACTTAGTCACCTGCATAGTACATGTTTTTACTCAGTAATACATTATGCACATCTTTTTATATAATTAATGTAATAAAGGCTGTTTCCAATTCTTTTTATTAGAAACAGTTCAGTGTTTTTAATCTTTAATTTCTTATTTTTATTTTGTGTGTGTTTTCTCTCTATATATGTAAACACATCATGTGTGTGCACTGCCTGTGGAGGACAGAAGAGGGTGTTGGGTACCCTGGAACTGGAGCTATGAACAGTTGTTAGTCACTATGTAGACACTGGGAACAAAAACCAGGTCCTCTTCAAGAATAGCAAGTTCTCCTAACCTTAGCCATCTATCAGCCCCTTAAATATGTGTTTTAAAACTCTTACTGTATCTGTAGTTTCCATGGTATAAATAGTACAAAAGAAGTGACTGGATCAAAGGGCATTCACAGTTTTATAAGTCTACTGTCATTAGCATGCAATGCTTTTATTTTTTAATCTCTTATAACTGTTCCTGTTTTTGATAAATAATTAGCTCTCATACAATTATTAGAAGGCATGAGATATTTCTGACACTTTATTGTTTTAAATTTAGGGGGGGATCTTGAGACAGCTGGCCTGGAACTGGCTTATGTAGACCAGGTTGGCCTTGAACTCAGGAGAGATTTACCCATCTCTGCCTCTCAAGTGCTGGGATTAAATCTGTATGCTACCACACCTGGCAAAATTTTTTAGGGTCTTACTATGTCCCAGATTCATCTCAAACTCATAGTGAAGCCCACACTAGGCCCTTAATATCCATCCTATGGCCTCAGCCTCCCTAGTGTTAATATGAAATTATCATGCCCTTCTGTAACTCTTAAGGTTTTTAAACATTTTTCTTTGTCTTTTTTGAGACATGTCTCCCAGACCATGAATTCACAGAGATCTGCCTGCCTCTGCCTCCCAAGTGCTGGGATTAAAGGTGTACACCACCACACCAGGCTAAACAGTTTTTAATAAATGACATTTTATTATGTATGTGTTTGCCTGTATGTATTTGCCTGAATGTGTTGTAGTATACTTATCTTGTGTAATGCCCATGCAGCACAGGCATTGAATTCCTTTGAGCTAGAGTTATGGATGTTTATTAGCCACCATATGAGTAATGAAAGTGTCAGTTTTCTTTATTGATGTGATGCCTGGTACAGTGACCAGATGTCCAAGGTAGTCAGTCCCACATCCAAGAATCTTTTAGGGAGTACAGGTTAGACTCCATAGGCTTCTAACCAAGAAAAGACAAATAACGGTAGAGGATATACTGGCCTTGAACTCACAAAGATCTGCCTGCCTCTGCCTCCCAAGTGCTAGGATTAAAGGCGTGCACCACCACGCCTGGCTAACATTTTTAAAATGTGACTTTGAGACATTTGAATGTATTGTGCTTTATTTCTCTTCCAATTCTCTAGTACTGTCCCCCAATACAAGTTTTCTTTTTTAAATTTTATTATTTTTAAGGGATTCTACAATATAAGAGCACACAAAAAAAAACAAAAAACCAAAAAATAATGTAAGAGCACAGTTTTCAGATCACATTAACATTGCTCAGTTTGCCATACAATTAAGTAATCGGCGCTAGCATACACAGATGAGGGATACCATTTGTCCTTTGTTTTTCTGGGACTGTGCTACTTCACTCATCATGATATCTTCTAGGTTCATCCATTTACCTGAAAAGTACATGATGTCATCTTTCTTTACCGCTGCATAGAACTCCATTGTGTAGACATTTTCTCTATCCATTCATCAGTTGAGGGGCACTTGGGTTGGTTCCAGCTCCTTGCTATTGTGAAGAGAGCTGCAATAAACATGGCTGTGCATGTATCTCTGCAGTAAGATGAGTCTTGTGGGTACATACGCAGGAGTGGTATGTCTGCATCAGGTGGCAAGTTCATTCCAAGTCTTCCAAGGGTTCTCCACACTGCTTTCCATAGTGGCTGTACGAGTTTACATTCCTACCAGCAGTGGATGAGTGTTCCCCTTTCCTCATAACCTCTCCAACACTTGGTATCATTTGTTTTCTTGATCCTAGCCAGTCTTATTGGAGTGAGCTGATTTCTTAAAGTGGTTTTAATTTGCATTTCCTTAATTATTAGAGATGTTTATCACTTTTTAAGATGTTTCTCAGCCATATCTAATTCTTCACTTATGAAGTCTCTGTTCAGCTCTTTGCTCCATCTTTTGAGTGGGTCATTTGTTTTCTTTCTTCTTTGTTTTTTGAGTAGTTTATATATTCTGGAAATCAATGCTTTGTCAGATGTATCTGCAGTGAAGGTTTCCTCCCACTCTGTGGGATTTCTCTTCACTTCCTTGATTGTTTCTTTTGATGTACAGAAGCTTTTGAGTTTAATGAGGTCCCATTTGTCAATTGTCGACCTTAATTCTTGTGCAGCTGCTGTCTGATTTAGGAAGTCTTTTCCTACGCCTATGTCTTGTAGTCTGCTGCCAACTTTTTCTTCTATCACCTTCAGAGTTTGGGGTTTCACGTTGAGGTCTTTGATCCATCTGGAGTTGACTTTTGTACAGGGCGAGAGGTAGGGGTTTAATTTCATTCTTCTACAAGTGGTGATCCAGTTTTGCCAACACCACTTGCTGAAGATGCTGTCTTTCCTCCATTGTGTCTTTTTGGCCCCCTTGTCAAATATGAGGTGGCTGAAATTGTATGTGCTCAAGTTTGGATCTTCAGTTTTGTTCCATTGGTCAACAGGTCTGTTTTTGTGCCAGTACCAGGCCGTTTTTATGAGTATAGCCCTGTAGTGTTGTTTGAAGTCTGGTATAGAGATCCCCCTGTATTGCTCTTTTCACTCAGGGTTGCTTTGGCTATTTGGGGTCTTTTGTTTTTCCAAGTGAAATTAAGGACTTTTTTTTCCAAGCCTGTAAAGAAACTCTTGGGGATTTTAATTGGGATTGTGTTAAATCTGTACAAGAGTTTGGGTACAATGGACATTTTTACTATATTAATTCTCCCAATCCATGAGCATGGGAGGTTTTTCCATCTTCTGATGTCTTCTTCAATTTCCTTCTTCAGGGGTTTAAATGTTTTTTTTGTAGAGATCTTTAGTGTCTTTGGTTACGTTTGTTCCTAGGTATTTTATTGTTTTTGAGGCTGTCATGAGTGGGAAAGTCTCCTTCTACAAGTTTTCTAAACTGCAAACTAAGTGTCCGTTGATTTCCTGGGAAGCGAAAATGGGTAAAAAATGTGGTAATGTTTATCAGGGCATTGTTTACTCATCTTAGGTTATACACATTTAGAGGGAATTCTTATTAAAATGCAGGATTTAATGTCTTAGTTTTTAAATCAGTAAATTAGCATATCTGTAGAGAGACCTGGGATCTACTCTTATTTAATTGTTTCCAGAAGTCATTTTCACAGTAATCATAGACCCAAATATATACCAGTGGTATAGTGGTTAGATATGTGGTACTGAAAGTGAAGTAGAACTGGGTTTAAATCTCAGCTTAGTCACCTATTACTGTACTGGGGCTATAAGTAAATCTTATGCCTTCACTGAACATAGCACCTTGCCTCCATTCATCTTGTTACTGTGTTTTCTCTATACCCAGTGATGTCATTCTGCCCTGATCTTGAGCAAAGATGCCTCCTCCTTAGGAGTTTCTATTCCCATTGTGATCTTACTATGTTTGTCCAATTAGCCATGGGTTTTACCTAATTTTTCTTCTAATCTTTTTCAAAATATCTGCTTATTTTCTTCTTGGTCTTGTTTGCAATATGGCTTCGGTTTCTTATTGTAAATGATCTGAGATGCAGGAATATACAGCTTCATTATTGGGGTCACCTCCTTCATATAATGTTTAGAGCTAATACAACTACAGTGAAAATAAACCATTGTAAAGCACCTTTGTAAACCTGCTTGCATCCATTTCTCCTTTGTATTCTAGAATTGCTGACTCCAGAATACATCACAGTTCTTAGTAAAGGATATGAGATCAGAGAAAGCTTTACGAATAAGGCTGTATTTGGTCTGTTGTTAAAAAATGGTCAACATTCACTGTCATGGACGAGTCAGGATGAAGCAAAAAAAAATGAAGAAAGGCATGAAAGCCATGAACCAGTGGTTTTTAGAACATGTTCTTCCAGTTCAGTACCATCAACACTACCTTAAAACTTACTAGAAGTTAAGAGTTTCTGGCTCTGTCCCAGACTTACTTAGCCAGGAATCTTAGAAATAGGTCTTAGAAATCTGTATTGTAATTAGGTTTTCAAATGATTCTGGTATATACTGAACTGTGCGAGCCATTGTTGAAGGGGTCAAGATCATGAGAGACAGGACTGAGTATATCTGGGTTGAAATCACAGATGGTATCACTTGCTTGATGGATTTAAGGCAAGTATGCCTTTCGCTTGTCAAAGCTCTTCTCCCCTCTTAGCTCCTTCATAAAACTTTTCCCCTATTGCCCATGGATAATATCTAATGAAAAGTATTTTTTTAACCTGCCAGTCTTCTATCTTAAAATGGTCTCCAGTCTGTCATGATTAACAAAGTTCTTCTGTGATGGAATTCACTGTTCTGTGTAATCAGAGATCTGACTGGTCTCATTTTGAAGTCTGGCTTATAAACTGCTAATTCTCGCATTCATACCTTCATCTTAAACTAGAATTTAGCTCTTTTGTTTTCTATTTGTTTCTTTTTAGTGCCTGTAGAGCTATAGAATGTCCCAGACTGTGGATATAATGACTTGACTGCAGTACTCAGGGCCCTTATTCATGACACAGTCTGATGTCTTTAAGTAAACTACAATTATATAGTTAATATATAACTGTATTGTGTAATAGATAACTAAATAATAGATAATTAAATAACTGTAGAGTATAATAGAATGCATATGATCAAAACAAATACTAAGGGCATTTAGTATAGTTTAGAAGGTCCAAGGAAGACCACTATAGGAAGGACTAAGTTGAGCCTTAATATATTTCTTTGGTAATAGCTTCTGTGTGTTTGAGGGCTCAGAGAGATGAAAAGAAGTAATGCTAATGTAATGCTTCATAGACCAGTAATGACAATATCTCCTAGGAATCTGTTACAGTTGTCCTTTCTCAGACCCCTCTCCAGATACACTGAATCAGGATCTCTGAGAGTGGGCCCCAAACACCTGTGTTTAACAGCCTTCTAATGGATACGGATCCAAATGAAAGTATGAAAACCACTGGCTTATTCTGAGGTCTTAGAAGATGGCTAAATTCGTAGAACATAGTGGGCAAACAAAGAAACTCAAAAGGCAAGTACAAAATGTAAGAATTTATATGGTTATATTTATACTTATTTTAACTTAAAGATTAGTAACTAATAGTGTATTAAGTAAAATCTTCATAATAACCTTATAAAGTAACTTATTCAATATATTCATAATTGAGTATTAAAATTCAAAGACCTTACTTTTACAAGATGATACATGTATTAAGTGATGGAGTCTGGATTCAAATTTATCCAGGCTTAGTCTAAAACCCTCTATTAAGCATTTTCCTTTATTGAGGAAAGTGAAGAATGGTTTGAAGTTGTTTGTTAAGAAGCTGAAAAATCTGTTAAGACTCTAATGTACAAATCATTGTGTGAGAGGGAGGTGTCTTGAACCTGGCTGCCAGCAGACAGAAGCAGGTGAATAGAAGATATATTGTAGAAGTATAATGGATGGATATTAGAACATTTTTCACTTCATTCTTTTATGAGTTAAAGATTACTCTGCCTTTTGTGTAAAGAATAGTGGGTGAAAGTTCAAAAATGGAGATGATTTAAAATTGAAGAATGTGAACTCTGCTGGAAAATGGGAGTTGGAAATGAGGCCACAGATGTATGCTGGAGCTAAGTAAATTTTATAAGGCCTTGAAGGTTTCAATGCAGAATATGGTTTGAACTCAAGGAGAATCCATGGAAAGGTTTTAAATCAGTAACATGCACAATGTGATAAATCTTTTAAAAATAACAATTTTATTATTTTTTTTTTTTGGTCTTTTCGAGACAGGGTCTCCCTGTAGCCCCAGCTGTCCTGGAACTCACTCTGTAGACCAGGCTGGCCTTGAACTCACAAAGACCCACCTGCCTCTGCCGCCCAAGTGCTAGTATTAAAGGCGTGCACCACCACACCCAGCAAAATATCAATTTTAAAGCATTGATAATTGATGGAGACTGAAAGGAAAGACCTCTTAGGAAGTTAATGTAATAGTCTAAGAAATATATGAAGGTTAAATGATAAGAGTGTGGGTGGTAGTGTAGAAGAGAAAATGAGTCATGGAACTGATGGGACTTTGTGATCTCATTTCTAGAATAAGATACAGTTTAACATTGTCTCAAATAAAGATAAAGGTTAGTCATGTGGAAAAGTAAGCCACTCTCTGATTTCAAATGTTTGTGTGGGTCTATGTGTGTGTGTTGAAATGTCAAAGAATAAAATTGATTATTTTTACAACAACCTACTGATACATTGTTGCTATATTAGTTACTTTCATGTTGTCTTGATAAAATGCCATGATCAAAAGCAATATGAAAAAGAAAGGGTTTATATGACTTATATTTCCAGGAAACTAGAGTCCATAAATGGTATGGAAGGCATGCTGTGGTGGCTGGTTCTGGAACCTGGCTGATAACATTTTCATCTATACAAAGGTGTCAGAGACAAAGAGAACCAGGAGGCTTGGAGAAGTAATAAGCTCTGAAATCCCACCCTTAGTGACATAATTCCTCCAGCAATGTTTCTCCTCCTAAAGGTTCCATAACCTCCACAAATAGCACCAATAACTGGGGACTAAGAGTTCAAATACATTTGCATGTGAGGATTTTCTGATTTAAACTACCATTACCCCTATTTTAGAAATAAGTCTTTGAGGTTTGAAGACATGAATGACATAACTTGGTCAGTCTCACCCATTTAATGAGTGCTACAGATGGATTCACACTCGGGTCTGTTTGATTCTGTGGGCTATGGCCTTTTATTATGTACTTCCTGTCACAAACCATTAGTAGAAAGAGCTTTGGGTCTTTAGTAGAGAATGTGCAAGGCAAGTTATGGAATTTATTCAGCAAAGAGAAAGTAAAATGTGCTGTTTATTGCAGTTCTAATTTGATGACAATGTAGAGGTATGAGGAAGGATGCAAGATTTAGAGATGAGAAGCCACAGTGAAGAGCTGAGGGAAAATGTTCAGCACAGTAAGAGATGATTAGTCATATATTCGGTCTCTACAACTACACTCAGCGACCAAGTGGAGTATTTGTATTTGGAAGGTGTATGAATGGCATACTACAGGCTTTAGAATTGGGGGATTATATAATTATATTATATCACATAGAGACCAATACTGTTTTCTTACTTTTGCTCTGATAAAACACTGATGAAAACTAACATGAGGAGAATAGGGTTTATTTCATCTTAAAAGTCCTCGATCACAATCCATCACTGTGGGAATTCAGGACAGGAATTCAAACAAGGCAAGAACCTGGAGGCAGGAACTGAAGCCATGGAGGAACACTGCTTTCTGGTTGACTACCCCTGGCTTGCTCAGCTACTTTATACAGCTAGGGCTCATCTACTTAGGGATGGAACAACACACAGTGGGCTGGGCCCTCCTATATCCATTAGCAGTCAAGAAAATGCCCTGAAATCATGGCCACTAGTCAATGATATGGAGAATATGCCTCATTGAGTTTCTCTCTTTTTAAAGATGTGTCGAGTTGAAAACTGAACATACCGAGCAGAATTAACTACCTGTCAAGCTGTAACACAAACTAAGACATAACCTTTCCTTTTTTGTTTCTCCTCAATACCTCATGTTTATATCACAATATAAAACAGTGCCATGTTAAAAGTCTTGGGTTGCCCACCGTGGTGGCACACACCTTTAATCCCAGCACTTGGGAGGCAGAGGCAGGCTGATCTCTGTGTTCGAGACCAGCCTCATCTACATAGCGAGTTTCAGGACAGCTAGAGCTACACTACAGGGAGACCCTGTCTCATAAAATAAAATAAAATAAAAAGTCTCGAGTCTTCTGGTTTGAGCTTGCATGTGTGACTTGTGCATGCTGTCACTGTTGTGAGTTCATATGAGTGACTCACCGGCTTTCCCGGAAACTCTGTTTTTGTGGTCACTCACCATCTTTGACTCTTACAATCTTTTTGCTTCCTTCTTCTGCAATGATCTCTGAGTATTAGGGGGTAGAAGTTTGATATAGGTGTACTCAGGCTTCTTCTCAGCACATTGGCAGTTGTGGTTCTCTGTGTTAATCACCATCTGTTGCATAAGGAAAATTCTCTGGTGAATTTAGAAGTTCATCTATGGGTATAAAAAGATCTCATGAGGAATCAGTTTAATACTATAACTATTTAGTAGGAAATTAATATTGGTTCTCCCCTATGTCCTATGATCTGTTTAGCCTCAGATTCCTATGCCTGATATCAAAGGAAGCTCCAATCCTACCAGTGATAATTGTGGCAACAGATGGCTGCTGGGAGGGGCAGAGACAGTCTCTTTCAAGCACATGGACTCTTGGTAGGTTAGCCAGTATCCAGAGATGAACCCACACTCAAAGACATTTGGAGACATCAATTAGGCTCTATAGACCTTATTATAGACATAGTAGAGCACATTAAATTGGTGTGGAGACAATAAGGGATGTAGGATAGGCATGGGGATCCAAATACCATCAAGCAGTATTTAAGGAAAATCACGAAATTCAATAAAAGAAATAATAAATAAAATGAAATCACCGTTCCATGTCTCAATTCACAGTGATGATTTGGAATGAATTATTATAGCTACACACTAATGATGAGAACGTGTGGGAGGAACTGAGCCTGGTGTTCCAGAGCCTCTTCTAAATGCCTAATATCTGTTGGCCCACACCATCCATTTCTATTAGATTTTATTATTATTATTCTCAATTTACAGTTTAGACAATGGAGACACAGAATTCCAAAGTTGTATATAATCAAGAAATTTATTGAACTTTGAGCAATGAGGTTATTTGGATATTGGATATTGAGTTCTTTCACTCAATTTGCATAAATTCAACTTAATCACTGAGACTGAGTTCTTTTCATACCCTGTTTCTGAATATTGCTGCACATTCCCCCCTCCTAATATACAGAAAATGAGAACAAAAAATTCCCAGTGCTGTTTGAAAAATCCAAAGTCTCATTAACTGTGTGCTCCTGTGAAAGTGAAAACAGCTAAATTCTTCCTTCCTTCAAAAGTGAGGAGCTGGGCAGTGTCACTGAGTACCTGACATCTAGGATTCACTCAGGACTTTCTTGGCTCCCAAAGGCTTGGACATCTCGACTTCATTTCTGCCCTGTGTAGCACACACAGCTTTCCTCCTAGGATTAGCCCAGCTGCACTCCACATCTGCCACTGTCCTTGGTGGTCATCCCACAGTTCTGGTATCTCCAAAATGTCAAGTCTCACTGAGGAGGACACTTTTACCAGTGGCTTAGCACAGTGCCAAGACTTAGATGCTCTCCGTGACCCCATTCAGTCCTAGGATTTCTTCTGAAACTGAGGGTGCACCTTCAGTTGACACTCTCCTTTCCCAGGTGTAACCAGTTCACCATTGAAGCTAACCAACACAACAAGACTTATTTGTTACCCAGGAGAAAAGGTGAAGATGAGGAGATATTATCCAGTTAATCCCAGTTTGGGTTAAACATATGACTTGAGGAAAAGAGAGGAAGGGGTACATTTGGAAAGCTTAAATTTGAATAAAACTCGGAACTCTTGAGGATTAATTTTGAAGTGTGGATGTTGCTCGCTTGGTAGTCATGCAGCAGTACGCCCAGCTGGGACTTCAAGAACTCGATTGGATCATGGTGGCTCTGACCTAAAATCAGTAGAATTTTCCATTGATGAGTCATAATTTGATGACATTACTGGGAGATCATAGAAACCTTAGACTGTAGATCCTTCCTCCATCCAGTTAAGAATCCAAAAGTCTTTTTTTTTGGAGGGGGGTTCTTTTTGAGACAGAGTCTCCCTGTAGCCCCCACTGTCCTAGAACTCAATATGTAGACCAGGCTGACCTTGAACTCACAGAGAACCCCCTGTTTCTGCCTCCTGAGTGCTGGGATTAAAAAAGAGTACAAAACTCACTGGAAGAGCTCTTGAAGGAGATATCTTTGTTAGCCCCTCACATCTCTTTCCCTCCCTGTTCTTTTGATCAGGTGAGCAGTTTTCTTCTAACACGCGCTTCCACCAAGAGGTGTCTACTTATTATAGGCCACAAAAAAACTAAACCTTCAATAGTGGACTGAAACTTGACGTTATGTACCAAAATAAATCTTTCTCTTAAGTTGTTTTTATCAGTTACTTTGATAAAGCAACAAAAGGTTCACTAATATGCTCATGTTTGTTTTTTTTAGTAAAAGATTTTATTATTATGGTTTTCTATGTATGAGTATATTGCCTGCATGTATGTGAATGCACATGTGTTGTATAGTAAGTACCTGCTGAAGGTCATTGGATTCCCTGAAAGTGGAGTTACTGATGGTTGTTAGCCACTATGTGGGTGCTGGGAAGAGCAGCCAGTGTTCTTAACCACTGAGCTGTCTCTTCAGCCCCAATATTTGAGTCTTTAACAGTCCAATAAATACAGGTATAAAATACTCAAACCTTCTAAAATAAAGTGTAAAAGTAATATAAACTACCACACTCCTACGAGTGTTTCTGTTACATTGTCATTACTTGCAAACTCTCATTCTTTGTATTGTCTTTTTACAGGAATGTTAGTTACTTCCTTGCTTATCCTAACTCCTTGAAAATTATAGTGTCATTAATTTTCAGTAAAGAACTATAATTCAGGGTTAAGTCAGAGACAGTTACAGAAAGAAAAAAAAGTACTGTCTTTGGTGGATGATCTAGTAGATTCACTATTTCTAAGTAACTCACCTTTACATACTAGTCAGCCACCCAGAGTACATTGGTACAATTTCATGCCTCAGCACACTGACAAAATGACTACATGTCATGAACCTTCAAAATTACTTGACAGTAATTGGAACTAAATTTTCAACCTGTAAATACTTAGTAAAGGTTGCCTATATATTACCCTTGTGTCACCTACTTTAAGTCCAAGCCCCTACCTACCAAGTAAACAAATATTCAATTGAGACTGCTCTGCTTGTGAGAACCAAATTGTTTATAAAAAGTTTGAATTATAATCACAAAAGTTTTGTCCATTTTGGCTCTGCTTTATTATATCTATTAAGACTGTGATTTCACCTCTGATCCAAAATTTGAAAAATGTGAGCCAAGAGTTGCGTGAGCAAGTCTTTAATCCTAGCACTCAGGAGGCAGAGGCGGGCAGATCTTTGTGAGTTCAAGGCCAGACTAGTCCACAGAGTGAGTTCCAGGACAGCTGGGGCTACAGGGAGATCCTGTCTTGAAAAGACCAAAAATTTTTTTTTGAAAAATGTATATATTTTGGTGGCCACAATTGGAAGACTTGTGTTACTGGCCTCAAAGGGTACTCTTGCGAAGATGCTGCTACAGAGTATAATGTATAGCACAGCCTCCTCCAACAAAATTATCCAGCCCCAAATGTCAGCAATGTCAAAGATGAATAACTGCTCTTTGTAAAAGGAATTGTCCAACTACTGAGAGGATGCATTTAAATTTTCCCACTGTGATTAATTTTATGTGTCAGTTATACTAGCACCTAAGATTCCCAGAAAGCTGCTGGTTAAAGATCATTTCATGTGTTTATATATGTGTGTGTCCATGAGGGCATTTCTGGAAGAGATTAACATTTTAACTGTTGAGGTGAGTAATGCAGATGGCCATTCTCTGCGTGGGTGGGAGTCATTAGATTTGTTGCAGACCTCCAGAGAGCCACCATGTGCTGAATGAACTCGGCCTGAATGTTCTAAGTTGATACTGACCTTTTTTCCCTCTGCATTCTAGGTTCTCAGGCCTTTGCATACTGCCTGGGATCTCTCTAGTTTATTGGCTCTTTGTCTCTTAATCCTTTGGACTATGACACTAGTTTTGTTCTGTTTAAGAAAGGACATTTTTCCCCCTATAGTCATGAATTCATGTCTTTCTCTTTCTCTATCATCTTTCTATCTGTATTTGTGTCTGTATCTCTCTCTATCTCTCTCTATCTATCTCTATCTCTCTCTATCTCTCTATCTATCTATCAACTATCTATTATCTATATCTATCTATCTATCTATCTATCTATCTATCTAATTTGCTTTTTCTGTTGTATATATGTCACATTGATTTTGTTTCTTTGGAGAATCCTGGCCAGTAAAATATCCACCCTAAAGCTCTTCTGGTCTCCAGCTTGGGTTAGTTTACCTTGACTGTACAGTCCCTAGAAAAATGGATGTAACATTTTCTTATCCACAACTTAACTTTTCTTGAATAAGGTACTGGACTTGTGATTTATATACATACCTCATGTAAAAATGTTTAGTATTTACGTCAGCTGTTTCTAAGTGAGAGTGGAAAATGAGATGGAAAAATACCCTCTTCCCTCGAATCTTCAGTTTGGTGAGGAATATGAAGAAATGGGCAGAATAATGTTGAATGTTGGGTGCTATGATAGTGAAAACTCGGGTTCTGTGGAAGCATGCAGTATTTCTCTTAATTCTGGACCTCTAGAGAAGAATCACACTAAAATGAAACTCTCTCATGGTATTTTGAACTTTTTATTTCCCCATTCACATGGGTATTTAATTGGGCCGATTGAAGATTTGCTTACTCTATTCCTTGGCTCAGCATTGCCTTACAGGGGTGTAGAAGGGGAAGAGGAAGATTGTCAGGGGTAGAGGATGGTAAAATCTTTCAGGAAGAATTAACATCTAAGCAGAAATCCTAGTACAGAAAGAAAATAACTGGAAAATAAGGGAGAGAAAGACTGTATTCCGTATTGAGAGGAAAGCTTAAACGAGAGCTTAAAGAGAGAGCATGGCTCTTTTGAGAAGCTGGGTTGGTTGTCTGTATCCAGAAATACTATGAATTAATTTTGGTGGATGAAGTGTTGATTAGATAACCAAGACCAAAGTGGTCTCATCTGTAATATTCTTAATATTTCTTTTTTTTTTTTTTTTTTTTTTTTTTTTTTTNTTTTTTTTGTATTTTGGAGACAAAGTCTCTCCATAGCCCAGCTGTCTTGGAATTCACTGTATAGAACAGGCTGGCCTTGAACTCACAGAGATCTGTTTGCCTCTGTTTCCGAGTGCTAGGGTTAGAAGCATGCACCACAAGGCCTGGCTTTAATATTTCATTTTTATGCATGTTACAAAATTATCTTCATTCTTCAAAAATTTTCAAGTTTGTAAATTCTCTTTCAAAGAGAGTCAGTGTTAAATAGTGTACATTCAATTGTGCATTCCCTTCCTTTGTAATGCCTTTACATTCACATTTTAACTTTAGGGGATTTTAAAGCAGAAATTGGATCATGCTATATAGATACATATATTATACCTATGTATAAACTTGTCCATTTTCTTTTTGCAGCCTCATCTGCTAATCTTTTTATATTGGTATATATAGATCTACCTTGTTCTTTTAATAATAGTTTAGTTTTTTATTATGCATAGGTTTTTAGTTCCCTACAGTTATACTGGTTATAAGACGTCTTATCTGCTACTGCAGCTGGCCACTGTACTACCCCATTCAGAAAATGGTGGGCTGTAGGATGATGGGGAAAGTAACAAGTCTTTAGCTGAGGATTATATACAGATCATCAGAATATGGATCTTTTTCTCCAAAAACATCACTCCCTTACCACATCATTTTCCCTTCTTATTCCCACAAAAGCCTTCGGGCTATGAGTTTTTGTGTGCTTTGTTCCTGAAGAATGTCTTTGATGTTCACCTTAATGGGATTTTATTTGGATTAATGTATCTGGTGCAGGGGTGGTGGGGGGAGAAGAGCAACACCCAGTGGGATTTGCCCCAGAATCTGCCCATTCCCCTTTTCTGTCTATGGATCAGGTAGAACACAGTCAGTTGGTTTTATATGTAATTTAAATGATAATCAGCTTCTTAGAAATATAAATAAAGTAAGGAAAGCAACTTGGGAAAAAAGTGCAAAATGCAGTTAACAGGAAGCCCAGAGTGGAGGCACCTGGCTGTGCAAGCTGACAGTAAAATAACATATGTTCAAAGGGCCCTAGGCTCAGAAGGATTTATTTGAATTGTTAAGTATATTATTTTGTATTCTTGTCTTCTGCAGTTTTATCGCTATATGTTTACTGCATCAAGAAAATAGGCAGTATGACTTACTGTTTTCGAAAGTATCTGCAGAGCTTCTTTTACAACTTTTACAAAATATAGACTCTTCTTCATGTCTGCAAAAATCACAAAACACAATTTGCTATTACTTTCTGCTTTCAATACAGATGCTGTGATCATTTGAGAGATAAATAGTTCAAAGGTCCCTGGGTAACCTAGAGATGGGCAGGATAGAGAAAGAGGAATCTGAAAGAGCCCAGGAAAAGAAGAAAAAGGAAATAGACCTAACAGGGCAGAGCAAGAGCAGAATACAGGACACAACACAAGGAGTGGTGGAGGGGGTGCTCAATCCATCCTGTATGGAGTGGGGATAAACAAGCCTAAAGATGATCCAAATTGACAGCCAGTCAACCAGGTGAGTGTCCAGGCAACAGAGTTAACAAGAAAGTTCCACGGTTCAGTAGTTATGTTACTGAAGTGAGTTGTAACCAAACTGCCTGGTCTTAGGTATGAAAAATTCTGAGGTTTCTAGCAGTAGCAAGGTAAGAAGAAATTTATATTCCTGGAAGATTATAGTACACTAGGTGGTGCATTGCAAGTAGTGATCTATGCTCAGGTGCAAAGTATTGCAGTCCACCAAGTGTAGTGGCACACATCTTTAATCCTAGCAGAGGCAGAGGCAGAGGCAGGTGGATCTGTGTCAGGTCAAGCCAGCCTGGTCTACATAGGAAGTTCCAGGCCAGCCTGTGGCTACAGGGAGACCATGTCTCAAAAAGACCAAAAACAACAAAAAAGTATTGGAATCCTAATCATTCCAACTTAAGGCATAATTAGTAATCCAGGATAATATGTACAGATGGTTCCCCCGATTCAAAGTGTATCAATTCATGTTTTGGTTTTATAGTGGTACAGTGTTATGAAAACTGTATACATCCCCTAGAAATCAAACTTATAATTTTGAATTTCAAACTTTTTCCAGGTTAACAATATTTGATACTGTCTTTTGATGCTGGGCAGTGACAATGAGCTACAGTTCCCAGTCACAAACATGATCAGGAAGCGAAGCAACCAATAGTCTTCAGTGAACTGTGCTGTTAAAATAGGATATTTAATAGATTATATGTAGTAAGTGTACTTTTGAGTTACATTTTCATGCTATATATATATATATATATATATATATATAT
>VZQC01001675.1:89713-112105 GCA_009823505.1 Rhizomys pruinosus
AGATGGCCTAGCGGTTAAGAGCGCCGACCGCTCTTGCAGAGGACCCGGGTTCGATCCCCAGCACCCACATGGCGGCCGAGAACCGTCTGAAACTCCAATTCCAGGAGAACTCCAGTTCCAGGGGAATCCAAGACCCTCTTCTGACCTCCGCGGCATTGCACGACACGGGTGCACAGACTTGCATGCAGACAGTACATTCATACACATACGGAAATAAATAAAAAATTAAAAAAAAAATAGGATGCAATTGTTATTAGTGCATGATAATCTATTCAGAGGCATGCATTAACTCCTTCAAAAGGGGAATAATCGACATAGTAACAGAATATAGTTAATTATATTTGTAGTGGGCACAAAGAAGAATGAATATGAGCAGTGCCTATAGCAAGAATTATGTCAGGCTTAAAAGTCCTGACAGTATCCAGAGCACAGGGAAAAGGCCTCCAGTTTCCAAAAGAGATGATATTTTTTTAGTCTTTTGTAAAGAGGGTCTCCTGGTAGGCCCAGCTGCCTGGAACTTAGTAGACCAGGCTGGCCTTGATCTCACATAGATCCACCTGTCTCCATCTCTCCACTGCTGAGATTAAAGGCATATACCACTAATCCTGGCTAAAGAGATGGATTACTATAGAAATATAGGAACATGTCTTATAGATATTTGTTTTCAAAGGGTCTTCTCTCTCTTTCCACAAGCTGACTATCCTCTTTTAGCAGTTCAGAATTTGCTTAGGAAAGTTGTTTCTGTGTTTCATTTTTATTAATATTTTAAAAAAGATTTGATTTATTTTTATTTTATGTGTATGAGTGCATTGGTTGCATGTGTGTAGGTGCATCTGTGTTCCTCAGTGTCTGAGGAGTGAGAAGAGGGTGTTGCATTACCCTGGGATTGGAGTTATGGACGGTTGTAAGCTGCCATGTGAGTGCCTGGATCCTTTGCAAGAGCAGCCAGTGCTCTTAACTGGTGAGCCATCTGTCCAGCCCATGAATGTTTAATTTTTAACAGTACTTTTTTTTTTGTTTTTGAGACAGGGTTTCCCTATAGTCCCAGCTGTCCCGGAACTCACTTTGTCGACCAGGCTGGCCTTGAACTTAGAGATCCGCTTGCCTCTGCCTCCCAAGTGCTAGGATTAAAAGCATGTGCCACCATGCCCAGCTTAAAGACAGTTACAAACCAAATCTAGACCTGTGTTTAAAGATGATTCTTAGCCGCCATGTGGGTGCTGGGAATCAAATCCACGTCCTCTGCAAGAGCTTTTGGTGCTCTTAACCGCTGAGACAACTCTCCAGCCCAAACGGTACTTTTAAATAAAAGAGAATGTTATATAGAACTGTAACACGAAGGGAAGGGGATATATGTCTGAACCGAATTGGAAAATGATGTATGAAATACACAAAGCATCAATAAAAAAAAACAATGAAATTATGAATGTAGACTTCAAATGGGTGTTATAGACACTAGTTTATTCTTATGTTCAGCCTCAGTAACTAGTTTACTTTTTCCATAAGGCTTTGGTTGAACAGTGTCAGGACATTCCTAATTCACAAAGATAAGTTGAAAATAGGAATTACATTTTAGGTAGCTAAACTTGGGAATCTTAGAGAGCACAATTAAATAGAGACAGTAGGAGTAGTGTCTTTCCATCAAGGTCTGCAATAGAAATTAATTGACCTGACAGCACAAATTAACATTATACTAATTTCCAATGTATTACAATTTGGTATATATTCTGTTTTAGTGTGATATTTTACTACATTTTGGCCTTTAAGAATTTTAGATGTCTTTGAAATACAATTGTAAAGTCCTTAATCTAGTGAGATGTCTGCTCTGGGGAAATTATTATGAGACATTCAGTCAAGAAAGTGAATCACAGGAAAATTATAATTTGTAAGAAAATGGTTTCCTCAGCTAAGCCTGAACTCCCAGAACCAGATTTTGACTAACAAGGCTGATGCAATAACGAAAACCCAGCCTACCTGCTTATTAGTGATTGAGGCAGTAAAGGCAGGGTGATCAACAAAGCAGGCATTTGACTGGCGAACATAACATAGGCTGCTTTAAAGCACATTTTCTTTCTTTTTGCATATTTAACTCATAGCTCCAGACTTAGCACACAGTAGACATTCAATAATTATTGAATTAATGAAGAACCATGTGAATACTGACCTAGCTGAAGAGGTCATAGCAAAACTGTTTTTGGAAAAACATAACATTTTTACAGTGTTACAAGCTGGGAAGCACAAGATCCAGTTTCTGATGGAGTTGTTGTCTTGGTTGCTTCCTGTTATCTGCACTTTTTTGGAGGGGGTCTTTTTGAGACAGTGTCTTCCTGTAGCTCCAGCTGACCTAGAACTTGCTATGTTGATAAGGTTGGCCTTGAACTCAGAGATCCATCTGACTCTGCCTTCTGAGGACTCTCTGCGTAGTAAAGAGATTCTTTTCATTGTGTCATCACATGGCAAAAGGGAGTAGGAGGTCTCTCACAGGCCTCTCACAATAATCACATCCAAGAGCGCTACGAGAATTCAATGACCTAATCACTTTCCAAGGCCCTGCTGTCCCATGGCGCCACTTTAGGCATTAGGATTGCAGCATAGATTTCTAAAAAAATGTTACCGGAGTTCACCATAAACTTGCTATTTTCCTGCCTCAGCTGCCCATATTCTGGAGTTACAGTTGTACACCGTAATACCTGTCTGTGTAGTTTTGTACTTTTTGAGATAGAGTCTTGCTATATAGTGGAAGCTGCCCTGGAACTTATGTATTCTTGGCTGGACTCATATTCACTTTATTCCGGCTGTGAAAAACAAAACCCTCCACTCCATAGTAACATATTCAAGAGACTAGCAAAAGTGAAACAGTTTTTAATTTCATAAAATCTGTTGAGGGGGCTGGAGAGATGGTCTAGAGGTTAAGAGCACGTACTGCTCTTGCAGAGGACCCGGGTTCGAGTCCCAACACCCACATGGCAGCTGAGAACCGTCCTTAACTCCAGTTCTGGGGAAATCCGACACCCTCTTCTGACCACCTTGGGTTTGCACAGCACGGGAACATGCAGACAGTACATTCGTACACATTAAAAAAAAAATCTGTTGAGAAAAACACCAGGATGTAGAAAAAGAGTAAGTGGCTGGCATGCACACTGGGTGAAACTGTGGTTTTGAAAGTACTTGATCAAGCCAGGCGTGGTGGCACACGCCTTTAATCCTAGCACTCAAGAAGCAGAGGCAGGCAGATCTTTGTGTGTTCAAGGCCAGCTTGGTCTACAGAGTGAGTTCCAGGACAGCTGGGGCTACAGGGAGACCCTGTCTTGAAAAGCCCCCCCCAAAAAAGAAAGAAAGAAAGAAAGAAAGAAAGAAAGAAAGAAAGAAAGAAAGAAAGAAAGAAAGAAAGAAAGAACTTGATGATGAAAAATTCAATCAAGAAAGAAAGAAAGAAAGAAAGAAAGAAAGAAAGAAAGAAAGAAAGAAAGAAAGAAAGAAAGAAAGAAAGAAAGAAAGAAAGAAAGAACTTGATGATGAAAAATTCCTGCCCATTCTTTCCTACAGGCTACAGGCTGATACTTCAGAGAATTACCAGCTTTCTGCTCCTCTAGCATAGACTCTCCCCCTCCCCAAATTCCCCATCTTATTGTTCTGGTTACAAAGCCTTATCTTATGCATATCTTGTGGCTTGAGATTCCTTCCTCTTCTGATCTTAGGCTCAGTCATGTAGGACACTGCCTATAACTTTCAAAGAAAAAAAATTTATTCTTTGTGAATTTCATATATTTTTATCATATTCAGACTCTCCATCTTTTCTCACATTTTCCCCCACCTCACTATCTCCCTTCTTCTCACGTCCTGTTTTCTATTCCCTTTTAAGGCCTATCAAGTCTAATTTGTGTTTCCCAGATGCTGTTGGGTGTGCTTAGCCCAAGTAGCCTGGCCAACCTGCACACTATCACAGTCTTAAAGAAAACTGACTCTCTCCCAACAGCTATCAATTCCTGACAGTTCCTTAGCTATAGATAGTGTTTCTTTTCAACATTCCCTCCCTATTCATGCTCATTTTTTGTTTGCTTTGGGCTTGCGTAGATCTTATGCATGCTGTCCCAAGTGTAGTGGGTTCATATATGCAAATGTCCTGTTGTGTCCACAAAGCCCAGAGTCCTTGTATTCCTCCCTAACCTCTGGTTCTTATAATCTTTCCATACTCCTTTCAGCAATAATCCCTGGGGCTTGGCAGGATCTCATTCAGGGCTGAGCACTCAACAGTCTCATTCTCTGCATGTTGACCAGTTGGGAGGTCTTTGTGTTGATCACCATGTACTACAAGTACAAGACTCTCTGGTAAGAGTTGAGAGATGCATTATTCTAAAGGTACAGCAATAAGTCCTTAAGAGTTGGTTTATTTCTATGGCTATTTAGGCATGAGAATGACTGGACAAGCAGGTGACACTTTCCAGCTAGGGAAGACAGATTCCCAACACCTCCTGATTTCCTGTGATTCTTTAAAGTGCTCTAAGCACACCTTATAATGAAAATGGACCATAACAATGTACTTTGCACACTGCCATATTTTGCCATGAGATAATTTTTCAAGTGTATGTCATTTCTGACTTAATGTATCAATTTTCAGGTGACAGAAATATTAAAATTATATCAGATGATAGGTATGTAACAGATGCACATTCATGCTTATTAAATGATTTTAGTTCTTTAACCTTTTAAGCCAAGGTCTGCACATATGTGTGGTCTGTCTTCTGCCTTGCCTGTTGCCTTCACACCAGTCTTCCTTACAGTAAATGTAGCACAGCATACATTCTGGCTTTAGAGGTCTAATTAACAGATTCTGCAAACCTTTCAGTTTTTGTCCTTCTAAAATGAATAACATACTGTATTCTGTCTTGTCTGCCTAAAATCAGTCCCAGCTTTCCTACTTTTAATACTACATTTTCCCTATCTTACACACCCCCTCATTTTAACAATTGCACACCACATCAGCATGTAGTTCCCAATGTCACTGAGTATAAACTCCTTAAAAACTATGTAATGACTCTCACTATATGATTTTTTCTCCTTTTACTGTTTCTCAATGTTCTCAGACATGGACCAATGTGACTAAACTGTAATAATAGATCACATCTGTTTTAGCATTTGCTCTATTCTAAATACTGAGTTGTGTGAGTCATGCTTGATATTTTCATACTAAAATACCCAATGCACTACATAAGATGTGTCTCCCATTTTATTATGGAAAAAGATGTTCATCTAAGAATAATTAACTTTTCCAAAATCATATAACTTATTAGTATGAAAACTAGAATGTGATTCCAACACTAGTTTCCTAATTAATCTCTCCATAGAAAACATCTTGTTGGAGGGAAGTATACTGATAAAAAATAAGTTACTGTTTGAGATCCTTACCAGAATCCAGGTTGCACATAGCCCTTTGGGATTAAGAACATGAAAGTCCTTTTCCTAAGCACTGATTGATATATTGTGCTATTTCACCTATTTGGATCATCAAATGAGATTCTTTTAGTCTATTCACAATGCTACAACACAACACCTTAAATTAGATCATTGATAAATAACATCTATTTATTATTCATAATTCTCAGGGCTAGAAAATACAAGATAAATGCACCAGCAGATTTTGTGTCCGATAACAATTTGTTCTGTGTTTCAAAGATTGTGTTTCGTGTGTTTTCACATGGAAGGGGGGAAAGATGATTGTTCTAGTTTCTCTTCAACTGCTGTGACAAAACACTCTAATTCCAACTTCAGGGGGGACAGGGTTTATTCCTCTTACATCTCCCAGGTCACCATTCACCGTTTAGGTAGCCCAAGGTAGGATCTCAGGGCAGGAATGTAGAAGCAGGAGCTGAAGCACAGCTCATGGAAGAATGTTTCTTATTGGCTTGCTTAACTGGGCCATGCTCAGCCTTTCATATACAATACAAAACCTGCCCAGGAGGGTCACCACACACAGTGGTGGGCCCTCCCACACCTATCAAGAATCAAGAAAATACCCACAGACATGGCCACAGACTAGCCCCATGGAGGCAATTTCTCAGTTGAGGCTCCCTCAACCAAGGTGTGTCAAGTTGATATAATAAAGCTATCCAACACAATGATACTTGGGTTTCTTTAATGAGGAAACCAATTCTATTCATGTAGTCTCTGACTTCATGACTTAACCATCTTTCAACTTTCTGTCTTTATACTATAGCACTAAGGATTAGATTTCAACATATGGGTTTTAGCAGTCCAAAACATTCAGAATATAGCACATTTCCCACCCCCCCACAGTTTTTTTTTTTTGTTTCTTTGAGACAGGGTCTCCCTATAGCCCCAGCTGTCCTGGAACTCTCTATGTAGACCAGGCTGGCCTTGAACTCATATAGATCCACCTGCCTCTTGCCTCCCCAGTGCTGGTTATTAAAGGCATGCACCAACAACTCCCAGAAAAAAAAAAAAAAATACACTTTTTTTTTTTTTGGTCTTTTTAGACCATGGTTTCCCTGTAGCCCAGCTGTGCCTGGAACTCACTCATGGACCAGGCTGGCCTAACTACACAAAGAGATCTGCCTCCCAAGTGCTAGGATTAAAGGCGTGCGCCACCACACCCGGCTAAAACCAAATAATTTTTTAAAGTATATTTAGCCAGGCGTGGCGGCGCACGCCTTTAATCCTAGCACTTGGGAGGCAGAGGCCGGCAGATCTTTGTGAGTTCAAGGCCAGCCTGGTCTACAGAGTGAGTTCCAGGCCAGCTGGAGCTACAGGGAGACCCTGTCTCAAAAAGACCAAAAAAAAGAAAATTATTTGATTTTAAAATGATTTTCACTAATTAATTTAAGAATGATTATTATAAAACTAGCCTGCCTCTGCCTCCTGAGTGCTGGGATTAAAGGTGTGTGCCACCATGCCTGGTAGATTCTTCCTATTTTAAAGAGCTTGTATACAATGGGAATTGAAAAATCAAGTGACGATCTCAGTGTTACCTGTCAAAGGTCTGGCAGAAGCTAGAAAAGAACTTGTAAGTTCTTGGAGTAGTTGATTCTAGCTCATGGCCATTCCTAAGCTATGCCTAGATGATAGACAGGAGAATTGTTTTGGTACCATTGAGATGGCTTTTCTTTTTATCCTATGGATCCTGTTCAACCTTTTGAAATTTTATATTGAACTTTTTTCATGACCATCAATATTTATTGGTACCTATCATGTGAAAGGTACTATGCAAGATACAAGGACAAATCTGGCAGCTTGCCCTCAAAGGACCTACAGTCTAATGTAGGGGAATAAATCCTCTGGAAATATTTGGGTATAATCAACCTCCTCCATACCCCAACCTCTAACCTCCCCACATTTTTTAAACTTTGTTTCCTTTTAGTTCAGCAGCTTCGCAAAAAGCCCAAGTCTGATAAACAAAAACAAATTTAATTTTGAGTAGGAAAATGTTGAATATTTACTGAAATTAAGAAAATCCTCAAACATATGTTCAGTATTTTTATGGATATTTTCCTTGTGAATTATATTTTTTAAGTAAACAATTTTCCAAATTCCACTGGAAACATTCAGCAACTTTGTCTTTTTTGGTCTTTTTGAGACAGGGTCTCCCTGTAGTCCTAGCTGTCCTGGAACTTGCTTTGTAGACCAGGCTGGCATTGAAGTCACACAGATCCACCTGCCTCTGCCTCCCAAGTGCTAGGATTAAAGGTGTGAACCACTACACCAGGCTCAGAAAGTTTTTTTGAAACACACTGCTTTGAACCACTGACAGTCTCATGGTAAGATACACAGGCTCACTACTAAAAGGAAGAGAAGCTTTTTAAAGAAAGAAAGAAAGAGATGCTGTCATCTCAAGAGCTGCTGTGATCTGGAACATATGAGGAGGATTCTGCTAGTATGCTGCCATATCTATAACACAACATGTGATGATGTGTGCATAGTGTGTGTGATTTCCAGACCTCGGAATGTGGACTTTCTGGAAAAGTACACTCTGGATATGCATACACTTAAAAAGTAATTGAACCCCTGTCATGCAATGCCGCGTAGGTCAGAAGAGGGCGTCGGATTCCCCTGGAACTGGAGTCAAAGACGACCCTCCGCTGCCATGTGGATGCTGGGAATCGAACCCTGGTCCTCTGCAAGAGCAGTTGGTGCTCTTAACCGCTGAGCCATCTCTCCAGTCCCTAACGACGGTTTATTCAATCTCATAGGTCTGAAGGCACTCCCAACCACTGAGCCATCTCTCCAGCCCCTGTTGCTGTTCTTTTTGAGACAGGGTCTCTATGCCACCCTAGCTGTCCTCGAACTTCTTATGTACACCAGGCTGGCCTTGAACTCACAGAGATCCACCTACCTGTGCCTCCGGAGTGTTGGGCTTAAAGGCGTGCACCACCATGCCCAGCTCTATGCTGCTTTTTATGTTACTGATTTTGGATGAGTCTTGTACATGTTGTCACCATTGCTGTAAATTCCTATGAGAAATTTCCCAGGAGTCTGTAAAACTTTGCTTCTTTATGGTCATGCACCAGCCCTGGCTCTTAGTTTCTTTCTCCCCCCTCTTTCACAACAGTCTCGGAGCCCTGGGTGGATGAGGTTTAATATAGGAGTCCTATCCAGGACACACACTCTGCACAGCTTGAATTTTGCATGGAGAAGCTTTGTCCTTTGACTATGGAAAGTTGCCATTTTTAAGCCACGACTTTTCAAGAGGAGATTTTATTTTGCTTTTGATAATTTCTGTATTTTTTTTTTTTGTCTTTTTGAGACAGGGTCTCCCTGTAACACCAGCTGTCTTGGAACTCACTCTGTAGACCAGGCTGGCCTTGAACTCACAAAGATCCTCCTGCCTCTGCCTCCCAAGTGCTAGGATTAAAGGTGCATGCCACCACGCCTGGTAATTTTTGTATTATTTTTATGAATATTACGAAATAGCCTCAAAAAGAGTTCATGCCCTTAGTAAGCTCAATTGTAGTTTGAATTTGTTACTTACTTTTGGCCTTGAGGTCTTGGCTTCATTCAGTGAAGAATATGTAGAAAAACTCCTGTTCCAATTGAAGCTGAAGCTCAGCCAGTCTCTTTCTCTCTCTCTCTCTCTCTCTCTCTCTCTCTCTCTCTCTCTCTCTCTCTCTCTCCCTACTCTCTATACTTACTACATGCATTCCTAATACTTTCTTGTATGAAACCAAGTAATTTAAAATAGACATTTGATATTTTCAGAGATAAACCAAAGTGAATGACAGAAAAGAATTTTTTTTGTAAGAAAATAATTTTTCTCATGAGTACACAAACCTACATGCAGACAGTACATTTGTACACATAAAAATATTTTTAAAAAGTCAAAAAGTCAAAAAAAAAGAAAATAATTTTTCTTAGCTTGTGACATTGATCACTAAATATCTAGGAAAAAAATAATAGAGTTTAAGGATGATGCAAAATGTTATCTGTTCAGGGAGAGAGAGGCGAGAGAGAGAGAGAGAGAGAGGGAGAGAGAGACGGCGAGAGAGAGAGAGCGAGAGGACAGAGGGCCGCGTCCAGATGGTGGGAGAGGGAGAGGGAGACCAGGAGAGACGAGAGAGGAGAGAGATTGTACCAGACCGAAAATGGAATGTACTATACAAGTTAGTCTGGAAAGGTATCCAAGGAATATAACTTCATGGACTGTGTATGATAATAAAGAGAGGAAAATTGGAAGCAATAGCAATTATAGATGGAAGGAGACTTTGTGAGTCAAAACTAAGAAGGATTTATGAAGCACAAAATGAATAGAGTTCCATGTTTAGTATTTGTGAAATGTTCCCATCGGCAGTTTTAAATCAGGAAAAAAAAAAAAAAATCAGGAAAAATATAAATATTAATGTGTTAAAATTTAATGTAGAAAAGGGAGTCGGCTAAATTTCCAATCAAATTCATGTGTGTATAATGAGTGAGGACTCTCATGACAAAGATCTAAATTCCCAAACGAGCTAGTATAGCTTTAATAGTACAGAAAAGTAGCAGGAGGGACACCCGTGTCGTACAATGCCTCGGAGGTCAGAAGAGGGTCTCAACATTGGTTTACAGACTCTGATAAAAACTGTAATGCACCTGAGTTAAATGAGATATAAATCGCTGTTGCCTACATTTGTTTTACTAAAATGTGTAGAGCAATAACTTTGGGATTGGCACATACAAATGTTCTCTTATTTCTCTGTTGTACAGTATCACCTTTGTAGCATTCTCTTTAAGATGATTTAATGTAAAAATTAAGTTGCTTCCCAAGTTAATCATATATAGTCACCCAAAACAAACATGGGTGATTTGATGAATCTGTGCCTTGATTCCACCCTATAGTTTGTATAATACAACTGTCTTTCTGGAGATTCATGGGTTAAAAAAAAGGGGGGGATACAGATAGACATGAAACGTTTTCGTCAAAAACCTTGCAATTCAAATCCTAAAACTAACTTGGGAAAAGATTTGTGGTTCCAACAAGACAAAATGTCACCAACTTAATGGCTGTAAGAAAAGATACAGCTTTGCATTGAGTAGGATGTACCAGAAAGTGCCAACTGAAAGGTTGACTTGTTGACACATCGAAGGAAGAAGCCTCCGATTGCTACAAACATCCAACCCTCTGTGGATCCTACTTGTAACCACTATTATATGGTCTAACGAACTTACCTTCTTGGTGACGCAAAGGTTTTGATATGGGAGACTTTCTTGCCTCCCCCACCCATAGAAAAAGGAGAAATATGATGATGATGAGGTCGCTCTCCAACTGTAAATTGGAGACAACTATTATAGAGGTAATCTCTTTATTAAAACCGGATAAACTGCTTCTTTAATTGACTAATAGGCATTAGAACTGTGAAAAGGATTTTCTCTGTTCGAACCAAATATAATACTAAAGTCCTTGGGCTATGCACTTAAGCAAAATTATTTAGTACAGGAGCTTGAATCAGCAATTGGATTATTCTACCAAGGAGATGTTGGCCAGGGGAGCAGGGCCCCACAAAAGGTAAAGGCTCCTTGCCTCTAAACTGGGATTCCTGCCAGAAGAGAGGCGATAAGGCCCTGCTGCTGAAGAACTGACGTTAACATAGAAAAGATGTATTGAGACCACAATGCAAGTGTACAGATGGCTCTGCATACCAGAGAGTGTTACCAAAGGCCACTCGAACCAATAAAGCAAATACGGGTCTCCCTGAGTCAAGCAAGACTCCACCGTCAGCACCAGCTACACCTCCCCTGCCTGGAAAAACTGTTCCGCAGGGCAGCCTATGCCTGTATATCCCAAACCTATTGGCTATTGGTTCTCTCCTTGGAGGAATACCCATGGCTGATGCCACCAGCTTACATCCTCTACAGGTTAGGAGATGTTATAAGCCACAGTAAGACCCTGTCATATTTAACAGGAAAAATGTGGATTCATGAGATTAACATACATTCAAACAATATGTGTCTATACCAAAGTAACCAAACCATAACTATTAGTTCGTTTAAATACCTATATATCTAATTGCTTGTGCTTCATTAGTAGGATCGAAAGGTTATTCCTGGACAAACTGTCAGCCCATGAAAGGAAACAGCCAGAATTGACCAGAGTCCAAGACAACAGCTCCAGAGAGAGTGGACTGTTTTGCTTCTCATCCACTTGTGCCCCTTTCCTAAGCCTAGGGAACAATCTGCGGAAGAGTGGGCGTGGTAGAATGTAAGGGCTGTGATTGGGGTGAATGGTGAAACTACAGCAATATAGTCTGGACACTCATTTGATCAACTTGATTGAACATATAACCCCTCACCCCCTGCTGGATGGTGGGGCTGTGGAGGTTTGGGCACAACAGCCTGCAAATTGGTTTCATATGAAGGATGCTTGTACTCATCCTTCTGTGTATTTTGATTTGTATATCTTTATATATATCTCTATCTGTGTGGTCATACAAAACTTCTTGGCCAAAAATGGGTTGCTTATGGAAAATCAAACACTCCTGTTTTAAATCATTTAAAAAAACATCAAATACTTCCAACAATTGCCGTGTGTTTTACTTACATTTCTTCTATAAGAAGTCTAATTTCAAGCTATAGCTCTTTCTTGCTTAAATAGATCAGAAACAATCCAGACTATCTCATGGCTGACTGGAAGGTGCATTTCTAAATCAATTATTGGGGAACACACAGAATTGTAGCATACTTTTCAGTGGAACTGGAAACTTTATTATCTTACATTTTGATTTATTTAATAAATGTCCATTAGCTAATTATTTTTTTAGACAGGGTCTCCCTATTGACCAGGCTGGCCTTGAACTCACAGAGATCCACCTGCCTCTGCCTCCCAAGTTCTAGGATTAAAGGCGTGTGTCACCAAGCCTGGCTTAAAGACGGTTCTTAGCCTCCTTGTGGGTGCTGGGAATCAAACCTGGGTCCTCTTCAAGAGCAGCTGGCACTCTTAACCGCTGAGACATCTCTTCAGCTCCAGCTAAACATTTCTTACTTAGTTGCTCGATTTTCCTTTGTGAAGTTACAACCTACTATTCCTTTATGATATCATCACTATCATGTTTAGAAAACAAAATACCTTTTGTTGTTTTTTGTTTTTATTTTTTCATGCTGAGTCTCCTTATAGTATTTAAAGATACATTGTTGTTATTTTGCTAATTAGCCCAAGAAGGTATTGATAATGTTCCTTACAGTCTGGAAAAAGATAAAAATAGTAATAATATGATCCTAATAATTGCTGACATGAAGTTAAGAACGAACCTTCATATACAGCTACTTAAATTTATCTTCTTCATTCTATCAAAGCTATACTAGAGCAACCATACTCATAGATAAGCATAGAAAAATGTGCAAACTACCATGCTCTTTAGAAATTAATGGGTAGATATAATTATGGTGAAATATTCTATATTGACCAAAAATTTATCTTGTTTCCTTCTCAAATCATTATTAAAACATCAAAGATAGGAGTAATATTCTGGATTACCTAAGAGGGATATGTTTCAGTAGAATTTTTAAAAGACGAAAAGTGAAATGAAAACATAAATTGATTCAGCAATGTGAAAACCTTTGTACTCTAAGTGCCTCTAGATGGGGCAAAAGTGATGGCAAGTGGTCCAGATCTTAAAGTGGTCTAGATCTTAAAGGTACCAGGTACTACGGAAATTGGGAACATGGAGCTAAATCCAAGAATGATCAAAAGGTGATAGGGAGGTATTCTCCTCTCATCCATGCATGTTATGTCTACCCTTCTTTCCCCCTCAGGAGGATATAATTTTTTCTGGCAGACTTGAATTGGATAAACCCCAAGGACAGAGACTATAATACGAGAGAAGCTTGACAATCAGGGCTAAGAATGAAGAAATGAAAAATAATTACAGAGAAACAGGCTACTCATTCATTTTCTTCTGTCCTGCTTCTAAACATAGTCAGATTTATTTATTTAAAAAAAAATTTTTATGTGTAATGAATGTACTGTCTGCATGTAGGTTGGTGCATCCATGTCGTGCAATGCCCCAGAGGTCAGAAGTGGGTGTCGGATTCCCCTGGAACTGGAGTTAAAAACGATTCTCAGCCGCCATGTGGGTGCTGGGGATCGAACCCGGGTCCTCTGCAAGAACAGTCAGTGCTTTTAAACTCTAGGCCATCTCTCTAGCCCCAGCTTAGTCAGGTTTATACCAGTACAACTTTCCTCAGGGCATTGTATTAGATAATATTCTTGTGGAAATTTAAATCTCTGGGTCAAAAATAAAAACCTCTGAGATTCGCAGTGTCTATAAAGAATCAGGTCCTTTTTGATCACCATACAAACTTCAGTTTCTCACTTCACTTGAATACAAAACTCTTACGTTTATAATGTATCAGTTTATTTATTTATTTATTTATTTATTTATTTATTTATTTATTTATTGGGTCTTTTCAAGACAGGGTCTTCCTGTAGTCCCAGCTGTCCTGGAACTTACTCTGTAGACCAGGCTGGCCTTGAAGTCACAAAGATCTGCCTGCCTCTGCCTCCCAAGTGCTTGGATTAAAGGCGTGCAATTTGTTATTTTTTTTTAATTTAGTGAAACTGGGGATAAAACCTAGGGGCTCTTGAATTTAATAGTACACTGTCACGCGCAGCAGTCTCGCCGGCAAGAACTTCACGCGGACAACAGGATTCTTCTGTGGTAATATTTATTGTGCACAGCTCTTTTGTGAGAAGGACCCCAAAATGGGGCAGAAGCACCGCTTATATAGCAGTCCAGAGGGTTCGGGTATGCTCTGGATTGGTGCACCGTCCGATGCCTCATTAGCATGCCCAAGGCGCGGGCCCAGAGAACGCGGGCCCGGGAGCGCAGTTTGCCCAATGCAAAGGCAACGGCGGGAAACGGCTTGTAGTTGTTCTAGCAACTCAGAAAGTCAGCGCCACCTTAGGGCGTGGTACAGCACACATTGTGTGGTAGGCTGCCAACAGTTCCCCCTTTCTGTTTTAATAGAGCAAGGTCTCTGGGCCGCAGCTGACTGTTCAGGGGCGACATGACCTGTCAGAGACTCTATTAAAATTGGCTGGGAGAATGCCTGTCTTAGGTTGCCTCTGCAGAGGTATTCCTTACCCGTCATGGGGTGGACAGACAGCTTTTGGTCTGTTCCCTGTCTTAGGTTGGTAATACTTGCAGCAGGTCTTACCCGTCATTGACTACTTCTCCAGCATACTAAGCCAAATGTTTGGGGAGGAGCCTGCTTCCAAAGCCGCAAGGGCCTGTGCAATGACTACTTTATCGCGCTGATGCTGGGCACGGAGCCTACACATAATCCAGAGCATAATTATAATCCCTCCACATAGAAATAGGCCAAACCCTGCCACCCCTGCCCATTGTTTGAAGTGTGAGACGGCAGCAGTAATCCAGGAGGCCAGTCCTTCAGCAAGGGAGGCGTCCACTCTAGTCGAGTTCACGGTGACAATAGCCATACGAAGTTGGTTCATCAAGCTGTCAAATTCTCCAGTCCAATTACCTAAAAGATATCTAGACAATTGGTTAGACAAATTTGCTGCCCTTGTGAAGTTTTGATATTGGATGCTGGTCACACATAGGCCAGAATATTTCCACTCACAGCCAAGCTGGGCTAGCTGCCATAGTTCAAATGTAGTAGAAGTATTCCAAAAGGTAAAAGGCCATTAATTGTCCAGCGTACTCCCCGTGACTGGCATCCTGTCCAAGGGGGCAAAGCTGTTTCCCTCCGGCCAGTACAGAAGGGTGACCATTTAGGTTGAACTGGACCCTTTGGCTGAGAGATAGGCCATCATCATTGGCCCTCCCAGGCGTATCAGGGGCATCAAACCATGCAGCAGTTTGATTATACATTTGAACACATTCTGAGCTGTCATTTATATTACTTACCTTATGGAAGCACAAGCTGCCACTTAATATGAAGCTTTTATTTTTATTAATGTTAGCTAGTTCTATATCTAAAGGCAAATAGGGTACATCTAAAGATGGATTAGTACTAAAGAGGCGGGGAAAGAGTTTAGCATCATGACGAACTGGCATTGGCCTTGGGAACACCGACAGTATCCCCCAGCTGTCCTGGGACTCCCAGAGATTTGCCTGCCTCTGCCTCCCAAGTGCTGGGATTAAAGGCAAGCGCCACCATGCCCGGCTACAATTATCCCCTTGTAAGGGCTGTAACAAACAGCCTTTTAAAGGCAAACATCAGCAACACTTTTTCCCTTCTCTATATAATACAGATTACATAAAGGCAGACAAATCCACATTTATGGAAAGCATTAAGCATTTGCTGCATGGAAGATTTTTTAGTTCTAATACTAGTAGTACAGAGTCACAGAGCATATTTTTAACACTTAACTTGTAGGTTCATTGAATATGGTTATGTTTTTAACTCCTGGAATAAATGGGTAGCTGTTTTTAAATCTCTACTGACAAATTAATTGAAATAGCTCTGGTTAAGCATTGATATTTAGAAAAAAAGTAAAAATCAAATGGTTTATTGTTGGTTTTTGCCATTTGGTAGCATTTACACACAGGCTTTGATCTTCAGAATACCCTGGATTCAGTAGAAAAACCTTTTAAATGAAGTTTTGTACAATAGAAACTTTTCAGCAGTCAAAATTTAAGACTGTAAAAAAATACATGCAAAACATACTTTTTTGAAAACACTTAACTTTGAACAAAGCACCAAACTACACAAACGCAGATTGGGAACATTTGCCTCGTGGCATGTCGCGCCTCCGGGGAACAAAAGGAGGTGGAGCATTTCCCAGATGCATAAGGCGGAGGAGCCGAAGGCAGGGGAGCGGGAAAGCTATGGGACCTGTTTACTTTCAGTTTTAACCTTTTCTTTCGCCGGGCGGGGCGAAAGTGTTCATTTTTGTACCGGGCTGCTTCCTCCTCTAATTCCTCCTCCTCAGATAGCGGTAATTTTTCATTAGAATCTGAATCATTTAATGTCAGGGCTTGTAGGTCTCTAAATGGGTATAAGGTACCTTTATTAATAATCTCGCTAGCATCCTCTTTTTTCTTTGAATGCGCATCTAACCTTTCACTCCGTTCTGTTTCTGACATGCTTTCCTGAAGGTCCGCAAGGGCCTGTTGTCCTTCCCTAATTTCTTTTTTACAGTTTTGATCAATTACAACAGCCAATAAAATAATTAGGCAAGCTTCCAATCCCTCCAGATCATCAGAGAAAAGCATATCTCTCAGAACTTAACTTACCTGGCCACAGTTCTGAACCCTCTTCGGAAATCGAAGGGTCCTCTCAGCGCCAGCTCCCGGGTCTTCGGCACCACTTGTCCCGCGCGCTGTAGTCTCGCCGGCAAGAACTTCACGCGGACAACAGGATTCTTCTGTGGTAATATTTATTGTGCACAGCTCTTTTGTGAGAAGGACCCCGAAATGGGGCAGAAGCACCGCTTATATAGCAGTCCAGAGGGTTCGGGTATGCTCTGGATTGGTGCACCGTCCAATGCCTCATTAGCATGCCCAAAGCGCGAGACCAGAGAGTAGTAGTCATGCGCAGTTTGTCCAATGCAAAGGCAATGGCGGGAAGTGGCTTGTAGTGACTCAGGAAGTCGGCGCCATCTTAGGGCGTGGCACAGCACACATTGTCTGTGTGGTAGGCTGCCAACAGTACACATTCTACCACTGAGCTAATCCAGTGGAGGAAATTACTCTCTTGAGATTTGCTCTAACCAGTTGTGTCAAGTTGGCACCTAAACCTACCCAGCAACATTAACCCCATGTCAACTTGACACACAAAGGCACTGCTATTAAGTCACACCCTTACTTTTTTGTCCCCAAGATATGAAGTTAATATTGATATTATAACATAAAAGATTACAACTTTAAAAGTCCCACAGTCTTTAAAATATCCAAATACTTTAAAAATTCGAAGTCTTTTTTTAAAAGTCTTTTCACTAAGGGTTCCTGAAAAATTCAAAACTAGCACAATTTTATCTCAGAAGATTCAGGCACATTTAAGGAAAACTAGTCTATCAAAGCAATTCAAGACTAGACATTTGGGATTCACTCATCGTTCCCATGTTCCTGGCATCTCCAATATGGTAGTCTTTACTGAAACTGAGGGATGGGCTCTCCAGGTCTCTCAGGGTGCAAAGCCTCAGATTTTCCCTATGGGCCCTTCACTACTTCCAATACCAGAACCATGCAGGAGACATATATTACCAAGTCCTGCTTGCAGCTTGAGATGGTAGCTCAGACCCCCTCTGGACGACAGCTTCTTTGTGCAGACACTGAGGAAATACTTTCTAGAAGATTTCGCAACAGTGATCCTGGTCTCTTGTTACTCACAGATGATTTTTAATGCCCAGCTGGCCAGCGTCAATTTTCTCAGTAAGCAAGGGTTTCACTTCAGTGGTGTTGGTATCTTCTTATCAGGCCCAGCTGACTAGAAACAATATTCTCAATTCAAAATATCATACAAACACCCCTGATAATCTTTACTTCTCTTTGAAGCCAGGCCTCTGTTTTCTACTCTTTTATATAACTCTTCCCATTTCCACAGCAACAGCTCACTAGATTCTAAGCACTCAATGGCATTTCTAGCCTAAAGTTCCAAACCATTCCTTAATCCTCCTCAAACAACCAAAACTAACTTCAGGAAGAGTTTATTTGGCTTAAAGTACATTTCAACATCAAGTGACTTCAAGGCAGACTTTGGAGGAACTCTGCTTCTTGACTTCCTCCTCTGGCCTGTGCTCAGTCTGCTTTCTTATACAACACAGGATGACCTCCCCAGGAGTGTCACTACCCACAGTGAGCCGGGCCCTCTCACTTCACTTATCAATCAAGAAAATAGCCCACAGACATGACTACAGGCCAATCCAATGTAGAAAATTCCTCAATTGAGGTTCCCTCTAGCCAGGAATGTCAAGTGTACAACTAAAGCTATTTAGTACAACTGTTTTCAATTTTTTGCAGCCTCCACATTCAATTATGGAACCCCAAGTACAGTTGAACCCATAGTTTAACAAAATTCCATTGTATATTATAGCCAGAAGGCTTTCACCAGGTACTGGTATCATAAACTTGGACTTCACTGCCTTGTAAATGCAGGAAATAATCTTGGATCTTCACAATTGTTCCAGTCTCTAAGATCATATCATAGCAGAAGAACATGGACTAACACAAATCCTGATTTTGATGTTATACTATTATTCTTCCAGTAATGTGCCTTAAATTATTGTTTAATAAGAATTAAATAACATGGGTACTTAACTTTAAAAGACTACATTCAATTTTATTTATTATTATTTTTTTTCTTAATTTTTATTGATATTTTGAGCATTCCATATAACATTGCTTAATCAAATTTAGACCCATTCCCCCTTCCTTGACCCCCACCCTGCCAGAACTCCTGCATTCTGCCATACATGTCTTTCATCTTTTTCTCAGTCTTTTTCTAATTTTTCAATGCAGAAGTTTACTGTTTTGGGCAGAAGTTTATTGTTTCAGTCAGTAATTTGAACAAGTCTTTTTGTTGTTGTTTTTGTTGTTGCTCCCTTTAATTTTATACTGCTCCAAAACATGCATGTATACACTCCACACATATGCCAAAATTATGATGTCTGAAAATAAACTATAGGTTAGTTATAAAACATGTTTAGGGATTCACCTTTTAACTGTAGAGTTACTACTTTACATTCCTAAATTACATAGCAAGTTGATGTATGTTTTAATGTACTTTTTTTCAGTTTCGTAGATGTTTATTTTTTAAATATTTTTATGGTTATTAAATGTTTTCATATATTATACTTCATTTAATGTACTTTTTTAATAGTAGAATCAGATATTATATTTACTAATGAATGTATTGCCTACGTGTGTGTAAATGCACCCATGTAATGTAATGACCCCAGAAGTCAGACAGAAGACTGTGTTGGAATGGGAGTGTTGGGTGGTTGATCATCACCTTGTGGGTGCTGGGAATTGAACCCAGGTCCTCTGCCCAAGCATCCAGTGCTCTTGCTGAGTCATGTCTCCAGCCCTAAAGGTCTGTTTATGAGCATTAAGTTCTTCTGCTACTTTTTCACAGTATTTTCTTGGTTCCGGTTCTCTGTATCGTGAGACTTAGTGTATAAATTCAGCATTGGTGCATTTCCATGCGCTGCTGAAAAGCAGTCTTTCCACTCAGGAAGCCCATTTGTCTTGTATATTTGTATATGTGAATTTAATTCCTTTACATATGTTAAAAACAGGTAATAGAAATACATATGCATACCAAACATTTTTGAGGTTATTAATGTATTCTCAAGCAAGAAATTGCAAAATAGTTTTAAGATAACTGGGCTTGAAAGGGTCAAAGAGGAGAAATTAATCATGGGGAAAACAAAATCTCTTGATTAAGAGAAAAAAATGACAGAGCTTCAAGTGGTGTATAATCATGATTTTCCTTTTTTCTGTATTCCTAACATAACAAAGGGTAGATACAATAGCTTAGGAAGACATGAGAACTCAGCCTATCAAAAATAAAATAAGGGAACTCATAGTAGTAGTTAAAGGTTTAGCACTGCAAACACAGCCCCTTCTTTTAATAGTTCTGCAAATGGAAGTTGGGATGGGTTGGAGTTAGAATGAGGCACACAGTCCTGAAAGACATGGGACTGTTTATTTTATTTTATTTTATTTTATTTTATTTTATTTTATTTATTTATTTATTTATTTTTTTTTTTTTTGGTCTTTTTGAGACAGGGTCTCCCTTTTCTCCCAGCTGGCCTGGAGGTCACTCTGTAGACTCTCAGCCACCATATGGGTGCTGGGGATGGAACCCAGGTCCTCTGCAAGAGCGGTCAGTGCACTTAACTGCTAGGCCATCTCTCCAGTCCCTGTGGGACTGTTTTAAAAGTACGGAAAGTCATATGACTGATGATGTGAATGTGGTGATATAATCTAGTGAATGCTTCTGTGCTAGTTTTCATTAATCTGATGCAAACTAGAGGATTCTGGGAAGAAAGACCCTCAGGTGAGGAATTTCCTCCATGAGTTTGTCTTATTACCAGCTTTATTAGGCATTTTCTTAATTAGTCATTGACGCAGTACACAACTAAAGCTATTTAGTACAACTGTTGTCGAATTTTTGTACTGCCTTTTTTCCTGGGACCCTTGTGGAAATAGTGTGTTTGGAACTGCTCTTCAAAATGAACCTTGTTGGGCTTCTTAGTTGATATGTTTCCTTCCAAATACAAAGTACAGCAGCAAAATGAAGGCTTTCAGAACTCTATATGTGGGTAACATTTGCTGAAAATATTGCTATTAATGTAAACACATCCACCTAAGAATAAATGGAACAAAGGCCAGTTTACAGCTTACTGCCTGTTAGAAGGGGGAATGGGCTTTTGAAATTGATTGCATGGGTGAGCACAATTTGTACTAAGTTTGCCTCTCAATTGGACTTGTGACAGCTTTCAACTATGTTTGAAACACCAAAGAAATTTGTCTTTTGTCCCTTGAAGGGGAAGTGGCTAAATTGATTTCAGTTATTTGTCTGGAAAACTGTCTTGCTATCTGGAAAACTGTCTCTCTGGATGCATAGAACAAACATTTTTTATAATGATGAGGCCCTGGGCCATGGCTGCCTTCTATAATTACAAAATGCACAAAATTTATCAGCAATAAAAATGTATAGTTTCCTTTTGGAAATGTTCTAGCTGAATTGAAGCTTTTTATCATTATTTCTTTTTTTTTTTTTTCATCTTAATTACAGTGAACTTTAATAGTAATGTTGAAATATAATTTCTATAACATAAAATTTGCTTGCTTAGAGTATATAAATGATTTTATATAGGTACAGAGTTGTAAAACTATCACTCTAATTTAATGTTAGAAATTTTTGTCATCTTGACATCCTGAACTTTGCAGGCAAGACTTTGTGCTAAGTGAAGTAACACAGGCCCAGAACATCAAGTGCGGGATGGTTTTCCTCATTTGTGGATGCTAACACCAAATCTCCAGATGAAAGGCAAGCAGAACAACATTATTTCTAAATAAGAAGCTCTGAATGAATTGTGACAACTCTAAGACAGGTGCTATTTAAATAAATATAAATAAATAAAACACTGGAAGAATTCTGATTATGTGTTTCAGAGAAGTGTCAGCTCATGTAGCAAGAATGATAGTCCTGAAGGCAGTTCTTCCCTAACAGCCTGCACCTGGGCAAGTAGAGTGACAGCTCTCTAGGCGAGTAAATGTACCTGCTTAAAGTATCCTTGATCCATGGTTCTGGAATATGGAATGAGCATAAAGTTTAGATTTACTATAGTACTTGCTATTTCCACCTAGTAGGTAATGAGTACATTGGAAGAATTAAATGTAGTACTCTGTTTGAATAGAGAGTAATAGCTTATAAGTGATGTGCAGCTCAAATATAGGGGAGATATATGCAATGCTTTGAATTTATACTTGCATTCTGGATTTCTGCTAAAGTTATTTCGGTCTGTGTATCATTGTTGGGGAACAATGGCTAAGATTTCTTATTCTGTCATGCCATCCTCATCACCACAAATTTTTATTGCTGTATGATTTTTTTAAATACAGAATCTGTCTATTATCCCAGGCCTGTCTAGACCATGCAATTCTCCAATTCCAGCCTCCTGAATGCTGTGGTTACACATGTGTGACTTTATGTTTATCTCCATTGGTTCTTTATGTAGGTTAAATTAAATAAGAAGCCTGTCCAAAAGCCAGTACAGTGCCTTCCTGGTCCAGAGTATGAAATTTATTTATTTATTTATTTATTTATTTATTTATTTATTTATTTAATTTTGGTCTTTTTGAGACAGGTTCTCCCTGTAGCCCCAGCTGTCCTGGAACTCACTCTGTAGACCAGGCTGGCCTTGAACTCACAAAGATCCGCCTGCCTCTGCCTCCCAAGTGCTAGGATTAAAGTCGTGCACCACCACGCCCGGCC
>VZQC01001675.1:112483-151801 GCA_009823505.1 Rhizomys pruinosus
TTTTTTATCTTTTTGAGACAGGGTCTCCATGTTAGCCTCAGCTGTCCTGGAACTCACTCTATAGACCAGGCTGGCCTTGAACTCACAAAGATCCACCTGCCTCTGCCTCCCAAGTGCTAGGATTAAAGGCATGCACCACCACACCCGGCTTATTTGTTTAATATTTTAAAATTTATTCATGTTTATGTCTTTCTGTCTTGTGTCTATGCACATATCTGTGCTGGTGTCTGCAGTGGCCAGAGAGGAGCCACCCACAATGTGTGTTTGGAAAAGCAAACACGGGTCCTCTGCAAGAGCAGAAAGCACTCTAAACCAGCCCATTGTCAGCATTTTAATGTTAAGGTCATTTTATATTTACCCTCAAGAAAAATATTACAGGTAAAAATGAATTTAACATTGAAATTTGGCAGATTATTCTCATTTTACCAAGGAATTGTAATATCAAAGAATATATAAGTCACATAAGAAATTATTCCATTAATTTGGCATGAATTGAGGATATTATTTCTAGTATGAGGTTATAATGTTATTGATATTTATATTAATAATAGTTTAGTTTATTGAATTCTTAGATGTTAAGCTATGGACTCTCCTTTACAGGATTTATTCTCATTAATACATAGTAACATTTAAGGAGGGCTTATTATCAAAACTGAACTGAAGATTAAGAAACTGACACCAATGAGGTTAAATAATTTTTGTCAGATCATATGATCAGAAGAATTTGATACAATTCAGAAGAGTATTCAGGATAATTAAATATTTATATATGTTGAATTGCGATTGAGAAAATATTCAAATTGAATTGCTCTGCTAGGTGAGGTTTGAGAACTTAATTGCAAAATCTCTTAATCATCTTAGGTTTCAGAAGGGATATTATAGAGATGTACAGTCTAGTTGACTTTCTTAGTGATACTTTCAATAAGAAATGGGTTAATGTTTGAAGAAAAGACATGAAGAGGTTTTCATACCCTGGGGTCCAACCACTGGGATAAATGCTTCAGGAATGACGGCCAATTATCAGTCAGCCATGAGAACTGGTTGCTTTGGACTAATGCTCAATCAATTTTAAGAGTCCGATGAGCTAACTTTGTGAAATGCAAAGCAAAGCCAAAAGATATAGAAACCTTCTTCTGGTTCAGATTTAACTTTCTTTCCATTCATTTCATTTTTTTACTCTTTTAAAATATTTTTATTGAGGATTTGTGCATTTCCTACATCATTTTTTAGTTCAATCCAGATTCATTTCCCTCTCCATGCCCCCCACATCTCCTGCGTTCATGTATTTTTCCATACATGTCCTGTATTACTTTCTGAGTCTTTTCAAAGTTTTTCAAAGCAGATGATTATTTTGGGGGGAGAACTTTACTGCTTCAGCCAGTTCCCTGACTCAGTTCTTTTGTTGTTATTGTGCCCTCCAATCTGCATTGTTTCAACTTATGCATAAAATATATGTCATACCTATACTAAAATCATGTCATCTGAAAATAAACTGTATGTTATTTCCAAGTCATATTTCTGGATTCACATTTCCCCTTTTAATTTTATATTACTCTAAAATATGCATACATACCCTCCACCCATATACCAAAATTATAGAGTCTGAAAATAAGTGGTAGGTTAATTCTAGAGGCAGTTAAGGGATTCACATTCTAAAAACACAGTTGCCTTTAGATAAAGAGAAATGCAACATTAATGTTACCCAGTTTGCCTTAGAATCCACAAATGAGGGATACCATTCATCCTTTTTTGTCTGGGACTGTGTTACTTCACCTAGCATAATATCTTCTAGGTCCATACATTTACCTGCAAATTTTATGATGTCATCTTTCTTTACTGTTGCATAGAATTCCCTTGAGTAGATGTACCACATTTTCTTTATCCACTCATCTGTTGAGGGGCATTTGGGTTGGTTCTAGCTCTTCCCTTTTGTAAAGAGAATAGCAGTAAACATGAATGTGCAATGTATCTCTGTGGTAGGATGAATCTTTTGGGTATAAACCCAGGGGTGGTATGACTGGGTCAGGTGGTTGGCTCATTTTGAATCTTTTAAGGGTTCTCCATACTACTGTCCATAGTGGCTGTTGGAATTTACATTCCCACCAGCACTGATGTGCAATGTAAACCTCTCCAGCATTTGTTTTCTTGATCCTATCCAGTGTTATTGGAGTGAGATGATATCTTAAAGTGGTTTTAATTTCCATTTCCTTAATTATTAGTGATGTTGCACAGTTTTTAAGGTGTTTCTCAGCCATCTTTACTTCCTCACTTGTGAAGTCTCTGTTTATCTATTAACTCCATCTTTTGAGCGAGTCATTTGTTTCCTTAGTTCTTTATTTTTTGAGTAGTTTGTATATTATGGAAGTTAATTCTCTGTCATATGTATCCAGTGGGGAAAGTTTCTTCCTACTCTGTGGGTTTTCTCTTCAGTTCACTGATTGTTTCTTTCACTATACAGAAGCATTGGAGTTTAATAAAGTCCCACTTGTCAATTGTGGACCTTATTTCCTGCACAGCTGCTGTCTGATTTAGAAAGTCTTTTCCTATGTCTATGTCTTGTAGGTTGCAGCCAATATTTTTTCTGTCACCTTCAAAATTTCATGTTTCACGTTGAGGTCTTTGATCCATTTGGAGTCGAGATTTTTTCTCAAAGCCAATTTTTATTGAAGCTTTGTGCATTTCATACAAAATTTACAATCAAATCTAGACCCGTGCTCCCTTCCTTGCCTCCCCCCCACCCCACCAGACCTCATGCATTCTGCTAAACACGTTTTTCATCATTTTCTCAGTCTCTTTTAAAATTTTTGATGCAGAAGTTTACTGTTTCGAGCAGAAGTTCACGGTTTCAATCAGTTCTTAGACCCTGTCTTGACTGTTGTTGTTATTGTTATTCCTTCCAATTTGTATCACTCCAAAATATGCATATATGCTTGCCACATATATCATAGGTTTTAGCATCTTCAGCTTATGATTTTTTTTCTTTATTTGGCTGAACGATCTCATGTTTGAGGCTTCTTCTTGGCAAGCCCAAACCATCATCAGTTCTGCCCTTGTGCTCCACACTGGGGTTTTCCTTTCCCAGGGTCACCAAATGAAGGCCAGTAAGCACCGTGTCCATTCATTTCTTTAGAGAGATATATTTCATACCGGGTGTGGTGCCTTTAATCTTAGCGCTCAGGAGGCAGAGGCAGAGGCAGGTGGATCTTTTTGAGTTCAAGGCCAGCTTGGACTACAGAACAAGTTCCAGGACAGCTGGGGCTACAGGGAGACCCTGTCTCAAAAAGACAAAAAAAAAAATTAGAGAGATATATTCATTGCAATATTTTCATGCTTTAAACTTAATGCTTATTCATATGACATTTGATAACCAGGTAAAATTAAATATTGTCTTTCATAAGGTATTCTTAGCTATGATCCTAAGTATTAACTCTGAAATATCAATTAATATCATTCTTAGGAGGATTTGTAAAATTTAAGAATGCAACATGGGAGATATATTATTTGGGTAAATAGGATTTCGGGGAAAATTAGATTTTTGGAAAAATAAACAGATACTTGTTAAAAATGGCTAAAAGGAAATAGACTCAGTGAATTGGTTAGAGACCTATACACCATTTAACAACAATAAAAATGTTAGGAAATTTTGAGGGAGTGGAGAAGACATAGGAAGAGTTGGAGGGCAGAGGGAAGGCTGGGAAGTTCTCAAAAAGTAAAAAAAAAAAAAAATTGATGCCCAGATCCACCCCATACAATTCTAATAATTTGTTATTGGTTGGGGCATAAATATTGATGACTTTAAAAAAATTCCTCAATCTGTTCAAAGTGTAGCTAAGAATCAATGTGGTTACAAAGATGTCCAATAGTTTAAGATGGCTGTAAAATCAATTTTTTTTTCACGTGCACACTATTTGTCTTTAATGGAGTCCAATTTCTTTACCAAGCTGTATGTTTCTGTTGGGAGCTTTGACAATAATTATGTAGCTTTAATCTCTCTGCCTCTGCTTTCCAAAGCTCAGCCTTTGGGAGCACCCTTGCTGTGGAAGATTTCATCCAGCTGAAATTGAAGCCCCATCCACAAAGCCCCTTTTAATTCTTTTTTTTTTAATTTTATTCACTTTGTATGTGTATGAATGTACTGTCTGCATGCAGGTCCGTGCACCCGTGTTGTGCAATGTGAGGGAGGAGGTCAGAAGAGGGTATCGGATTCCCCTGGAACTGGAGTCATAGACTGTTCTCAGCCACCATGTAGGTGCTGGGGATCGAACCTGGGTCCTCTGCAAGAGCAGTTGGTGCTCTTAACCGCTAGGCCATCTCTCCAGCCCCCCTTTTAATTCTTTGATGGCTCTCCTTCAGTAACTTGTTCCAAACTGTAAGTGTTTAGTGATACTGTGACACTGCTCTCTGACCTCTGTCTTTTTGATCATTACTCGCCTCCTCCAAGCTGGGAATCAATTGATTGATTTCTTCTTCCTTTCTAGAAGTCTAAATTTATTCCCTGTGTGCTTTGCAGTTGCTGGTGGTCAGGGACAGCTGCTCTTCCATGCTTTATACTCTGAATAATTTTCCATGATGAAGTCAGCCAAACAATTCCACACAGAAGTCAGGAGAACGAAAGCTTGATGCACTTCTTGACTTAAGTGCTAAGGAGAGAAAAATCACTCTGCTTAATTTACAAAAAAATAAGACCCCAATATATGTGAGGGAGCATGAGTCACCCCCACCCCACCCTGTTATATGATTGCTAATTATATGAGAGCTAATGCTAAAGGGAGAGGGAGGGAGGGAGGGAGAGAGGGAGAGAGAGAATATGAATTAAAAACTACTCTAATTTTACCATTCAAAATCACACTTGGCAGTTTCTCATACATTTGCCTTGCCTTTTGTCAACATAAATATAAACAGAAAAGGTTGGAGGGCTAGCAGGAGGGCTCAGCAGATGAAGGTGCTTGCCACCAAGCTTGATGACATGAGCTGGATCCCGGAACATCACAGGGAGGGAGTGAGGCAGTGCTCGACGGTTGTCCCCTGACCTCTGCACGTGTATCATGGCACACCCACCCCCCCACACACAGAATAAATGTGGTTTTTTGTTTTGTTTTTGTTTTTGTCTTTTCGAGACAGGGTCTCTATGTAGCCCCAGCTGTCCTGGAACTCACTCTGTAGACCAGGCTGGCCTTGAACTCACAAAGATCTGCCTGCCTCTGCAGGCATGCGCCACCACACCTGGCTCAGCATAAATGTTTTTAAAAAGGACTGGAGAGATGACTCAGCATTTAGAGCACCTGCCGCTCTTTCAGAGGACCCAGGTTCGGTTCCCAGCACCCACATGGCAGCTCACACACAATTTTCTGTAATTTTTTTTCAGTGTATTCATCAGCCTTTTCTGGCCTCCATGGGCACCAGGCAGGCACTTGGTACACTTCATACATGCAGGCAAAACACATATTCACATAACTAAAAAATTAAATATATGTGTGTGTGTATATGTTAGAAAATTTTNAATTGAACTATCTTCAATAAAAAAAAAAAAAAAATCTGGGGCTGGTGAGATGGCCTAGCAGTTAAGAGCACTGATTGCTCTTGTAGAGGACCGGGGTTCAATCCCCAGCACCCACATGGTGGCTGAGAACTGTCTGTATCTCCAGTTCCAGGAGAACTCCAGTTCCAGGGGAATCCAACACCCTCTTCTGACTTCCGCGGCAATGCACGGCAAGGGTGCACAAACCTACATGCAGACAGTACATTCATACACATAAAAAAAAAATCAAAAGTGAATGAAGAGTAGTCAGTAAGTAATGAAACCTTATCATTTGGGTTTCAATTGTCTGGGCTTTATGCTTATTCAGCTTTTTTATTCTTTCAGAGTTTCATAGACGAATCCAATGGATTTTGACCATATCTAACCCCAATTCCCTTTGGGGAATCATCCCAACATACCACCCTTCCAATTTTATATTGTTAGACTATAACCTACTGAATCCAATTAGTGCTTCCTCTATGTGCATGGGTGTGGGGCCATCCATTTAAGCATGGACAATCTACCGGGGTCCACACCTTCCCACAAAGAAAACTGGCTCCTCCTCAGTTGTAGCCATCAATTGTCAGCAGCTAGGTGTGTAGCTTTGTGCTGGATAGCTTCAGTTGTCAACTTGACACAGCTGGGAAGAAGGAATCTCAGTTGTGCAGTACCCTCTACTGAATTACCCTGTGGCCATGTCTGTGAGGCATTTTCCTGATTATTGAGTAATGTGGGAGGGCTCAGCCCATTGAAGGTGTTGCCACCCCGTGGGCTATATAAGGAGCCAGGCTGAGTACTGGCCTGGGGAGCAAGCTATCAAGCAGCATTCTTCTATGGTTTGTGCTTTATTTCCTGTCTCTTGGTTCTTACCCAGAGTTTCTGTCCTGACTTCCATCAGTGATGAACACTGTTGATTTGGTCAGTGTTTTTATTATTATAGTAATAGAAAACTAACAAATACAGGTTTTATGAGTCCCTCCCTCATCCATGTTAGAATGTCGACTGGCTTAATCTCCTGCAGGTATCTGCAGCTGCTATGATTTCATGAATGCAAGACCCCTGTCATCTCTGAAAGATACTGATTCACCCTGGTCCTCTGTGACTTCTGTCTGTTATAAACTTTCTTTACATAGAGAGAGATTTCGTTTGCTTTGCTGTATTTTCACTAATCAAATATAGAATTACTGTGTGCTTTTTAAATCATATAACATCAGTGAAGGGGGTTTTATTTGTTTCCTTTCTTGACAGAAAGAAATAGCTAAAAATTATTATTTATCCCATGGTATTAAGTTTGTGGATTTAGGATTTGGTTCTACTTTCATGGTACATGCTTTTCCTATAAACAATTTCTCCATACTACGGGTTTCTTATTAAATATGCATTTCAACATCAGATACTGTTTAACACTACTGAAGCTCCAATTGATCTTATGGAAACATTTTTAGTGCTCTTTCAGGTTAATGAGGTTTTACTTTAACACATTAGTAAACATTTATTAGATCAATATGGTTGATAAAGTAGTTTCAGAGAGTAACTCATTCACTGAATGATGAAAAATATGACAAACCTATAATAACATGGATATGGCGATTGATAAAAATGTAGTTATAGAAAGAATTAGGGGGAAATGGTATTATGAGCTACGTATTTTTATCATATTGTAAAATTTAAGTAACAGAATTACCACCATAGAGAATCTTTGTACAAACTCTGGAGTCTTCAAGTTCACTCCCTAAGTTGCTACATTTATATTCTTGGTGGCGTGAATGACCTCATCCTCCACTGAGGCAAATAAAAAAATTTTAAAGGGATGGTAATGAATTTCATCATAGCTGCTAAAACATTTCTATAGGGAACTGCACAGTACCACTTGATATGTAAGGTTTGTTATCTGAAATAAATTACTGAAATAAGGGATGCAATAATTCCCACAAAGCCAAGTCATTCAAAAATCCAGTGTAATGTCATGTTCACATAAAAGTTTAGTAATGAATTTTTATGACAAGAGAAACATTCCACTTTGGAATGCTTAAGGAATTTTAATAACAATTACATTTATTTCATGTGCATGCCTCACAGATTAAATGGATCTAGTGGCTTTTATTTAACATTTATTCTTTTGAAGTCATAATAGCTTTTTATTGAAATGGATTCTAAATGCTTTACTCTCTATATTATATAAAGAAATGAAATTAATATATTTGACCTTTGTCGACATACATAAATAACATGGCTTCACTTAATACTTAATCTCAACATTACCTTTAACTGCATTATGATGTAGTTATTGTTTTTTTCATTTCATAAATGAGGCATTTGATGCTCAGAATATTTTTGAGTTCAGAACAAGATAATTGTATGCAGGAGGTGTTTGAATATATACATTTAAGATTTGCAGTAGGATTATGAAATACAGAGAGTAAAATAATTTCCAGACTGAAGAAAAATAGGTCTACTCTCTTACATTATGTAGTTATATTTTTGCTTGACATGAGTTGCTAAAATTTAATTTTCCACTAATATAACACAATAAAGTTTTGTTGACTATCTTAATGTTTTATCTTAGATATATCTTGCCTTATTCATCATATGTACCAGTGAGTTTACATCCTTTGAAATATATTTCCTTATTTCTTTTCTTCCACTACCCTATCCCTGATAATCCATGTTTTTCTCCTCTCTATGTATATACACACAAACGTCTTTTATTGCATATCTCTTTATAGACAATTTACAAAAGTTATAACAAATATTAATTATACATGAAACTGATTTAATTATACATTTTAATTCACATATTTAATGTATTTATGACATTCAACCTTCATCACTGTATTTTGACCCCTCCAATACACACTATTAACAATGCCTTTGTTGTTGTTCCCTTTTATTTTCAAGTTTTCTTCTGTGATTTGATGAGTTTAATTAGGGATGCTAACAGAAGCAGGGATAACTTACTATTAGCCAAATCATTAAATAATGTGTCTTCTTCCTTCAGAAACCATTAATTACTTGGAGAACCGAAGGACAGGGCAATCCTTATGAGCCCCTCTACCTAGCATCTGTTAATTGCCTACAAATACCCAGAAAGAGTGGAAGCTCTTGAGTCTTTAACCATTCCATTAGTGGATGTTGAGATTCTCAATCTTGTGTTGAGAATCTATTGGTAATCATAGTTGCTTAGAGTTCAAGAATTTGATGGCCATGTCATGCCCAGGATGAAAGTCTTCTGCAGCACATCGTCCACTGCACCATGCCTAATTTAATGTAATATATATATATATATATATTACATTAAATTATGCATATATATATATCCATAGAGTCTGATTTGTTTCTTTGAATGTTCTTCAGTGTGGGTCCATCCACTGGACACACCAAGAGCTCCATCTCTATAAGACACTGTCTCTGCTACTCTCTGCATCCATCAATTGCCAAGAGTTCCTTAGGTTGGGTCGGGATTTCTTAGCTACTCCCCTTTCTTTAAATTGTGATGTATTTATCTGGTTTTGTTATCAGGATAATACAGACTTCATGAAAAGAGTTTGTTAATGTTCCTTCCTTTCCTATTTGTGTTTACTTCTAGGAGTGTGGGTGTCACCCTCCTAAGGCTACTTTAGAAAGCTTTTATCCAAGCTTGAATGTTGACGTCCCCATAGCCACAAAAAATGGCAAGAGAGAACCTCTCTTCCTCTCCCTCAGTTTCTATACCCTTAGCCCCTCCTACTCTTGCAACTTTGCTTAACTGGTTGGTTGGGAGGTCTGGCTGACTCTGCCCCACTTTTCTTAGTTAACAAGGTTAGCTGTGATGATCCTAGGCAAGTAGGTGAAACCAAGCTTGGGATTATGACATCTGTCCATGGTCTGTTTGTTGAAGAACATTCCCATGCAACAGTGTTTTATTTTTTATTTTTTCATTTCCAGGATTTCAGTTTTTTCCTTCACTATATATTTTTTTGTTGTCTTTTTGATACAGGGTCTCCCTTTAGTCACAGCTTGCCTGGATCTTACTTATGTAGACCAGGCTGGCCTTGAACTCATAGAGGTCCACCTGCATCTGCCTCCTGAGTGCTGGGATTAAAGGAATGCACAGCCTTCACTTATATCTTTTTATAAAATTCTTTCCATATTTTGTGTGATTCCTTATTTTCATTTAGCTTTGTATTTCCTTGAGATTAATTCAAGAATTTCTTTTATTCTTTCAACATGCTTAGCATCCTTGTTCTGAATTCTTTGAGATTTCATCTAATTCACTCTCACTCGAAGCCATTATTTTTGGAGTGATTTTCTGACCAAATTACACCAAGTTTAGTAGTTCTCTTTGCACCATGTTGGTGTTAGTTGTGTCTGTATTTGGTGCTGCGATGTGAGAGGACTGACTAGGAGCCCTTGGCTTTAGCAGCAGTCTTGGTTTTCCATGGTGATGGTGGTTGTTGGAGGAAAAGATATACATTGTTGCCTGGTGGCTCTATTGTCATAGAACACTGTGTTTTGGTTCAATTTCTTGTTTCCTGGATTCAATGCCAATTATGTCCCCAGCCTTGGGTTATCCATCTGACTGTTCCTGCAGTGTTTGTGTGTGTGAGGGCTGCTTCCCTGGCCCTTTGCACTGCCTTTGCTGGAGGACCTAGTGAAGGGTACATACCCAATTATATCTCTATGAGCTCCTTTACAAAGATCCACAATATCAATGATATCATGAGATAGAATTTTTCTCCCTGGATTATTTCACTTAATATGGCCTTTATGTTTCCATTTCCTGGATATCATGAATAGGAGAGTATATGGATGAACAGATATCTCTGTAATATGATACAATGTCCTTTTGGTATATGCTCAAGTGTGCTCTGGCTGGATCATATGGGAGTTCTTTCACTCTTTTTACAAAGGCAGGTGGATCTCTGTGAGTTCAAGGCCAGCCTGGTCTATATAGTAAGCTCCAGCCCAGCTGGGGCTATAAGGAGACCCTGTCTCAAAAAGACAAATAAGGCCATGGCAAATTTTCAGTTATTTATTTTATTTTATGTATATGAGTGTTTTCCTTGCATTCAAGGAAGTATACTGATGTCATGAAATGCCAGCAGAGGCCAGAAGAAGGTGTCTTTCATTGAATTTAAATAGGCTGTCAGTGAGAAAGCTCCAAAACATCCTCCTGTCTACACCCACTAAAGTATTTGCTCTTTAAATGGATACTGGGTTCTGGACTCAGATGTTTGTTTGCACAGCACTCTTAGCCATTGTGCCACCACCCCACACGTATAATATCTCCTTTATAAATTATCCAATTTGTTTTTTCTGTAGTAACAACAGATTATAGACTAATACAGGGTATGTACCATCAACGAAGCTGTATTGATCCTTTACTAGTGGAAGCACTACTTTGCATCACCTGGGTAAATTATGAATGGAATCATATATTAAGGGCCAAACATCACGGTAAACATCTGTAATCAACACATTCTGCAGATGGAGACAGAAGTTTTAGATCAGTCTATTCAACATAGCAGTTTCCAGGGTAAGTTATACAGAAATACCATTATCTCAAATAAACAATTAACAACAAAAATAGTGAAATACTCATACAGTCATATTTCTTGATAGGTTCTAAAGAGAAATTTAAATTTATTTTATTTTATTTTATTAATTTTTTTATTAATTTTATTTATTTCTGTATGTGTATGAATGTACTGTCTGCATGCGAGTTTGTGCACCCATGTCGTGCAATGCCGCGGAGGTCAGAAGAGGGTCTCGGATTCCCCTGGAACTGGAGTTCTCCTGGAATTGGAGTTTCAGACGGTTCTTAGCCACCATGTGGTCTATTGGACAGGCAATAAACCAAAATGACTAGTGCACTAATAAGAAGAAATCAAAGGGAAAATACAGATAAAAGATCATATAGAAATGAAGATGAGACCACCATCTACAAGCCACGGAGGCGAGGCACCTCAGAAAAATTTAACACTTGGGGGCTGGAGAGATGGCCTAGCGGTTAAGAGTGCCGACCGCTCTTGCAGAGGACCCAGGTTCTATCCCCAGCACCCACATGGCGGCTGAGAACCGTCTGGGACTCCAATTCCAGGAGAACTCCAGTTCCAGGGGAGTCCAAGACCCTCTTCTGACCTCCATGACATTGCACGACATGGGTGCACAGACCTGCATGCAGACAGTACATTCATACACATACGGAAATAAATAAAATTAAATAAAAAAAATTAAAAAAAAAGAAAAATTTAACACTTATGGTATCTTAATCTTGTATTTAAAACCTCTAGACTGATGAGAAACATTCTGTTGTTTAAGCAGCTCTAGTGTCTTGTTATTGCAGACTTAGCAAACTAATACAGAGCCATAGAACTTGCATTAAATGATAGAAAGATTTCATTCTCGAAAATGCAATGTTGTTACTTGTTTACTCACTAATGCTTTATCCCACATGTCTTACATACACAGACGTATGTAGCCTATTGGAGGAGGTAAAGTTAGAAACCTGTAATAAAATATAAAAATGCTTAGGCATGTACACATTTTTGGTGAGAACACAAAATACGGACATCAACCTGATCTCAGTGGCTTGTGAGCAATGTTCTGGATGTGAGGGCGATACCTGCAGTTTTTAAAATTGTTTGTATTTTATATGTACAAGTGTACTACCTGAATGTATGTAAGTGCACCCTTCTCTTTCAATGCCCACAATGGTCAGAAAAGGGTGTCAGAATCTTCCAGAAGTGGATTTAAGGGTTGTTGTTAACCACCATGTGCGTGCTGAGTATTGAACCCGTGTCCTCTGCAAGATATGCCATGCTTTATTGAACCCGTGTCCTCTGCAAGACATGCCATGCTCTTTAGTGTTGAGCCATCTTTCCAGCCCTGATAACTGTAAAGATTTTGAGGGATGAGTAAGAATTGAAGAAGAATGGAAGTGAATTGCAGGCAGTAGGTATGACAATAACAATGAGGGAATGGTATATTCAAGGAAGTAGAAATTGTAAATGATAAGGTTTGTTCTATTGGCTGAACCGTCTTTAACTCCAGTTCCAGGGGACTCCTACACCCTCTTCTGACCTCCGCGGCATTTCACGACACGGATACACAAACCTGCACGCAGATAGTACGTTCATACACATAGGAAAATAAATAAATAATTCAAAAAAAGAAAAGCTGCATTTTTTTAAAAGTCAATGGGAGAGACTATAAAGACATTTCATCAAAGGACTAATGTGATCCAATTCATGAAAGAGAATGTGCATTTGAGGAGATGGCTTGCCATGTTTTGAGACTGAGAACATTGATAAAGAGATTTTGAGACATAGGATCCATTCCAGGGGAAATGTGTTCCAAGTTTCGTGACCAAGTCACTGGAGGTACCAGACAGTAGTTGTTATGCAGAAGATAGGGGATAGAAGCTATATCCCTAAGTACCAGACGAACAGAAGAAGAAATTAACATACCAAACCTGTTTAGAACTAGCCCCCCTCTGGAATATTACAAAATATATTATAAGAAGCTCTGCCAGAAGAAGGTAACAAACTAACTCCAGATGTGCAAATCTTGATGGAGAAACAAAATCATGAAAAACAAAATTAGTATGGCTCCTCAAGAAAAATACAAAGCTCAGAAATGGCCCCTAGTGAAAATGATGTGGAAGAAGTTCCAAAAACATTAATTTAAAAGAATGATTAGATCTACAGTCAAGTAACTTAAAGATGACAACAACAAAGATGAATATAATGAAATAAATCTGAGTAATGAAAACTGAGAACAAAGTACTAAAGTAAAACCAAACGTAACTGATGCTGGAAATGAAAAGCTCAACAAGCCAAATAAAAACTTAAGTGCAAAGCTTCACTAACAGAATAGAGAACTGGATATGAAAGATAGAAAGCTACAAACGAACATAGGGTTGTTTGGGGACATCTTGAAAAGACGTAAAATTCATATTGTAGGTATAGGAGAGGAGAAGAACACTATCATGAAAGTATAGAAAATATATCCATTAAAATAGAAGAAAATTCCCTGAATTTCAGGGCTATAGATTTGAAAAGAAATTCTCCATAACTTATTACACTGTAAACATCTAAAACAGACAATAAAGTAAGGGCATTGAAAGCTCATCCGGAGTAAGGTAATCCATACCCAGAAAGACAAATGTCACGTTTTCTCTCATGTGGATGGCCTTTTTAATCCCCAGGTATGTGTATTGCATTTGGAAAATCCAAGGAGGTCTGCAAAGTCATTAGGGAGCCACGTGGAGAGGCTTCCTGTGAGGGAAGATAGAATGCAATGATGTAAATGAGGAGAGTGGAGAATAATTAATGTGGTATGTAATCGGAGGGCATAGTAGAGGCGGAAATATGGAGAGGGCTAACGAATAGAAGGGAAGTTTTCAAGAAAATTGAATTGAATCTTAATGTACAAGCTTCTTAAAATATATGCATATTCATGTATATAGAAATATTTAAATGCAATTACCCTATAATTGCTGACTAAGGTCTCACTAGACACCACAAACTAGCAAAGAAAGTCCTGAATGAGCTTCATCTTCTGGAATTGTTGATTAGGTAGGCCTCGTATACTATTAAACAATATTGCTATTGGCATTGATTTCCGTTCTCCTCCAGAACTTAATGGTTAAGTCCCTATTGTCTAAGACATTGTATATGTGAGTTTTACATGAAACAAGGAGAAATCCATCTGGGACTGAACTTGAAGCATTATCTTTACTGCCTAGATTTCATAGTGCTGGAACATGCTATGCATACTAACAGAAGAAAAAACTAATTATCAGTATTACCGAGCTGTGAACCCTACAAGCTGCAATATGCAGTGCTCTGGTGAGATATGCCCAGTGGTGCAATAGTGACACAGATATTGTGTAAGTAATCAACTACTTTCTGATTGGATTAAGACATACTTCCCAAGATGTAGCCCATACCCTGGACTGTTAACAGGACCAAAACCCTGTGGCTAGACAGATCATAGGCTCTATGATAGGATATACTACTATTATTATCCTGCTAAATGGACATAGTGTTACATAACTCATAATGACTTAGTGTTGTACCCATAAATTAGACATTTTTCTAATCTCACTAGAGATGCTTCTACTTATAATTGATGATTGACACAGAGACCCTCGTCTGCTCAAAATGCAGAGGTTAAGACATAGGATTTCTCAGCCCTAAACAGGATACCTATATTACACCCTCATCTCCCAAGGCTCAAGGATCATTGTGTTAGATGTATGGAAAAGTTGCAAAAGTCAGATGTGGTGGATATATACAGAGAAACCATGTTTTCTGGACACAACAGGTTAGTTTCTCAGATGAACACACTGTACAGCATGCACAAGCTGGTAGAAACCTAAGCCAACTAAAACCTTACTATGGGGGTGGGGGGGAGTTGGGTAAGAACTACTAACCGTAGCTTCAAGACTATTAGCAATTGACAGCTGCTGGGAGAGGGAGAGTCAATTTTCTTTGTGTGTATGAAGCTAGGTATGTCGATCAGGACCCTGGGGAAAGATCCACATCCAAGAGCATTTGAGGAACACAAAACAGACTTGATAGTCCTTAAAAAAAAACAGGACATTAAGTGAGGGGAGTAGCGAATTTGAGGTAGATTTCAAGATGGGGAAGATGAGTAAATGATTGAAATACATTGTGTGAAATACTAAAAGAATCATTAAAAAATTAAGCAGAATTCAGATCACTCTTTGTGGGAAGTTATCTCATAACTCAATAAGATAGTGAGCAGTAACCTATAGATTGTAGATCCAAACTTTAGAATTCAAAGCAGTAGAATGGCCTTAAGTGGTTTCCTGGAGAGGATGTCCAGTCTTTGCTTTAATTAGTGTTCAACATCAAGGTGATGGGAGAGGTTTTTTGTCACGTCATTTATCACAGGCACTGGAGAGCTGGGAGTATATTAACCAAATTGCTTGTTTTCCCTGAAGTGTTTTAATTTGTTGTCTCTGGTTATTACTCTGAAGCATTTATTTAGAGAGTTCTTCTGTCTGACTATTCTCACAGAGAGTGTTAAAAGCCTATGTGTAGATTTACACATTTATAAAATTCTTTTTCTACTGCATATAGCCTTAACTATTGCCCAAGTTACCCAAGGAAATGTGTCAAGTGAATGAAGTTAATGAATCCCAGGCAGAAATGTTTTAATTTAGAGAAGCACTACAAGACCAATACACAAAAAGTTGATATTTAATTTTCAGAGTCGCTGTCAGAATAGTCTGAAATATGGATGAGGTTTAATAGTACTACAGAATAAGAAGATATATAAATACCTTGTTTTTGTCAATATCCTGAAAAAATAAATTAGGTCAGAGATAATAAAGTCTGGCAGGTCTAAACTTTTGAAGTAGGTGTCATGAGCAAACTCCTGACAAGGTTAGGCTTTGTTTAGAAGGAAATGGAAATACTGATGCAAAGGGATGGGGTAGCTACTGAGAAAAAAACCTAAAGACAAGGCAGTACATTAAATAGTCACAAGGCATAACAAAAGCGAAAGAAATTTTGGTTTGCATGAATACTTATTACAAATACCTCAGGGCTTAAATATAATTAGATGACTATGTTTCAAAATAATGTATATTGATTAGGTATATACCTTTTTTATAATTGTGGTTTCTGTATGTATCCTGATTTGCAGAAAACAATTTCTTCATTAACATATTTGCTCATGCAAACCAGTTAACATTAACATGCTCTTCTGTTTCAGCTTCTACCATGCTGTAGGGTTTAGTTTTTTTAATTCGGTTGATTATCTTTCTCAGATAATAAGAATAAAAATTTGTTTAGCTCTATGTAAATGAATTGGGCTAAAACATCTTTCTGGTGTTCAGATGACAGTTAGTCCTACATGCTTACAATGTTATATGTACCTACTCATTCATTCATTACTACAGAATCCACCTACTTATCAAGTCCTAACTGTTTTCCAGGCCCATCGTGGAAGACAAATCCTGTCCTCAAAGTCTTAACAATTTGTTCAGAATAATTTTACTTCTAAGGGTTTATAATAACTATAGATAAGTTTTAGTTTCTCATTTGTGTTTCCATTATAGATGACTTTCTTTTGAAATAAGAGTATGCTATACAATCCTTGAGAGTTTACTTTGAAGTTATAGATTTCATAGATATAAAATGAATTCTACAGCTTAGTAGCACAAATATCCATTCTCAGGTGTTAATTTTGGGCTTACCTTTCCCATTTTTATATTGTGTCTTTATATGTATGTTCTAGATTCTAAACTTGAAAACATTCCAAGTTATAAACTCTGCCAATCCCAATTAATTATTAAGTTTGTTAACATATTCCAAACATGAAGAGCTGAAAATCTTTTTCAGCAATATTTCATTTATTTTTTTGCATTTTTTTTAGACAGGGGTCTACTATGTATCATAGACATGTCTCAAATTCATGCCCTTACTGCCTCAGCCTCCCAAGTGAGTGTTGGGATTACAGGCATCCACCATTATGGCCAGCTTAACAAGATTCCTTTATGAAAAAGTACTCTATATTATGAACTGTAATAGTCCCCAGAGCTAGTCTTGAGGCTACTCAGTGGGATATATATATATATAATATATAATATATTATATATATATCTGAGCTTTGCATGATTTTTATTCAGTCAGGACACTTAAAAACAGAATCTTGAAGTCTTATCAACTATTCTAGAATGTGTGGTGATGGACAGGTGAACCACATTGTTAATTGGAGGTACAGCCCAAAATTTAAAATATTCTTTCTCTTACAAAATACTTGTGTATTTGGTTATTAATTTTTCTCTCATTGGCATGTTTTAAACTTAATCTCCTATAAGTTTTGGTGGGATCTGGCATTATTAACTTGTCTTTTGGTTCTAAGCCAAGCCACGAATTGGTGTCAGAAGTCAATGCTCAGAAAATGATGTCTCTGTGGAAAGCAATTTACATCTTTGTGAGGTCGTTCCTTGTTAGAGACTTAAATGCTGATTGATATTTTGTTAATGTTGTTAGGGTTAAGTCCTCTGTCTCACTTCAACCTGGGCCCCTGAAGCTATTTTAATGCTGCATTAAGCAGCCAAATCAATCAGCTTATCAATATGCTGATTAGTAAAAGACTTGGAACTAGGACTCTAAAGCAAAAATGTGTACTTTTTCTTCTGTTCCTTTTTTCTGCTTTTTGGGACAGCACGAGGGAAAAATAATTCTTCATTAGCAAAAGGGTTTTCATACCATAGTATTTGCCAAAGGATATACACCAGCAGGTCTGTTATAAATCTCGTCTGTTCTATGCCTTTTCTCCTAATATTGCTTAACTTGAAGGTGTCTCACTGGAAAGCTTATTATTTAGTGATGTGCAATTGAATCCTTTTATCCTGTCAGCCTGAGGGGCAAGTCACAAATTCCAGTGAGAAAACATCTTTTCTTTGGTAAATCTTGTGGTGACCTTGGCATGACTCTTTTCTGTTTGGAAGTAATGATACCCTGGCCCATTAATCTTTCCAGTAGCGTTGTCTGAACTTATATAATGGCTACCAACTCTTGAGTTGCTCTAAGGAAATGAAGCATTATGCAAATTTATACCCATTCCACTGAGGTCACACATTTCAGAACTTGGAAAGAAAGAATAATGCTGCATTCATGCTTGCATCTGCTTTATGAATTGATCCTCTCAGAAGTTGTGTTACCTTTACCCATTTTGTTCTATAGCCTATATGACCTTCCCTTAGAGAAAGGTTCTTTTGCAGTGTACTTATGACAATTTTGACAAATCCAGTGAGTACTGACGGGATTAAGGAGCATGTGAAGAACAGAGTCCCTTTTTCTCCTTCCTCTGTAGTAGTTAGCTTAGTTAGCATAGTTATCTAGCTCCCAGTTTTCTGAAAAGCAAACCTTCACTCAGTCACAATAAGCTAACTCTTTAAAAAAATTATTTGCCGGCCATGGGGTAAATGGGGTAAAAACTATTTTATTTATTATTGCTATTACTATTTTTAGCCCCAGTTGTCCTGGAACTCTCTATGTAGACCAGGCTGGCCTTGAACTCACGGAGATTTGCCTGCCTCTGTCTCTCAAGTGCTGGGATTAAAGGCACTTGCCACCATACCCAGCTTTATTGTTTTTATTTTATGTGCACGAGGGTATTGCTTGCATACATGTAAGTGCACCTGTGTAGTGCATTAAATACAGCACAGGGTGTCAGATCTCTTGGAACTGGACTTAATTACTGTTGCTAGCCACAATTTGAGGGTTTTTCCATTTTTCTTTTCTTCAATGAATAGCATTTCTAACAGTTGTACTTTCAGTTATCCTATCCATCAGCCTGTCAAACAGTTTTACTCATCTGTAAATAAATTCAGAGATGCACTGTGGAGTTCAGAAAATTGGTGTAATTATTTTTGACAAGTAAAGAATACTTTTAAATGCAAATAATGACCTCTTCCCAAATATCTGGTTTTTTAAGCTGAGAATTGTTCCAGAGTATTTTTGACTAATCGTAAAATGTTGAAAAGCATTATTCTTTAGTTGATTAATATTGCTCATCCTAGCACAACAGAACTATATTAAAGTCTCCCAGAAATTTTCTGAGCCTTTAACAGTTCATAAGCATTTAAACATTGTGGAATTGAGAAGGGTGAAGACAATTGCTTCTCTCTGAAAGATTTGGCCTTACTGGAGTCAATGAGATGGCTCAGCAGTTAAGAGCATTTGCTGCTCTTGCAGAGGACTTGGGATACTGTTTCCGAAACCCCAGGTTACAAACGAAAACCTAATTATGTGTATGTTGGGTGGTATGTGTATATGGTTCCCACAGAGGCCTGAAGATGGAATTGGATCCCCTGGAGTCAGAGCACTCTGCCATTTTTCTCAAGTCCCCCATATATAGCTTTCATGTTCAGTTTATGTTTTGTTTGTTGGCCTTAGCCTTTAATGGCAACACTATCCCTCCAGCCCTCGAGTTCAGTTTAAATGCCTTGGTGCTCCTATGCCCTAGTGATAAATGTCATGTTAAACATCTTAAGAGTTGCAGTATAATCACATGAGATTTATGTTAATGCTTATTGGTGGAATATAGTTAAAAGAATGCTTGATTTTTGGAAGCAGATTTCCAATGACTAGTTTTTTAAACTTTAGAACAATTATTTCACCTTGACATTTATTCATTTGGAGTTTAGGAAAATAATAGCAACAATAATTCTACTAAGCAGCTGCTGTGATGATATAATTACCTAATCCATGTAAAGTGAGTAGTGTGAAGCATGCTGACTGGTGACTATTTAGTAAATACCAGATATCATCCTTATCCTTGTCATCACCTTTAGGTATAGTCCTCACTTTGTAGTCCCAGGTTCTTCAATCATGAATTTAACGAGCTCTAGGCTGAAAAATAATATCAATACTGAACACGTGTAGATTTTTACATCATTATTATCCCCTAAAATACTTTGTAATAGTTATTTCTTTTTTTTTATTTTATTCATTTATTTTCTATGTGTATGAATGTACTGTCTTCATGTAGGTCTGTGCACCCATGTCGTGCAGTGCCTCAGAGGTCAGAAGAGGGTGTCGGATTCCCCTAGAACTGGAGTTCTCCTGGAATTGGAGTTACAGACGGTTCTCAGCTGCCATGTGGGTGCTGGTGATAGAACCCAGGTCCTCTGCAAGAGCAGTTGGTGTTCTTAACCAGCCCCTCTCCAGCCCCTCTAATAGCTATTTCTATAAGATTATAAGACATTAATGGTTGAAGTGATTGGACCATATGCATATGATATGTAAATAGAGTACCATTTATATAAGGAGGTGAAACATCTGCAGATTTGGGTGGGGAGGTCTTGGAACCTAAGGTGGTTGGAATGAAACGTGCCCCTATTTGAACATTTGGTAATTTGGTTGGTGCTGTTTGAGGGAGACATAGAAGAATGAGGAAGTATAGGCTTCCTGCTGGGAAGCAGGACGTGGGGAGCAGGTTTTGAGAGTTCATAGCCTAGGGGCTGGAGAGATGGCCTAGCGGTTAAGAGCACTGACCGCTCTTACTGAGGACCTGGGTTCGATCCCCAGCACCCACATGGCGGCCAAGAACCGTCTGAAACTCCAATTCAAGGAGAACTCCAGTTCGAGGGGAGTCTGAGACCCTGTTCTGACCTCCGCGGCATTGCACGACACGGGTGCACAAACTTGCATTCAGACAGTACATTCATACACATACAGAAATAAATAAAATTAAAAAAAAGAGAGTTCATAACCTTGTCCCACTTGTAGTTTTCACTCCTGTTCCTGTTTTCCTTTGAAGATGTGTTTTCTTGCATTTTTACGCTCACTTCTGCCATCATGCTTCCCTGCCATGGTGGATTCTTATCACTCTGAAAGCCTAAATAAACTCTTTTGTCTATAAATTGTTTTGGTCATGTTATTTTATCACAGACAACGGAAAATGCTAATACAGAGCAAACTCCTTAAAAGTGCTTATGGCATGTGTATTGCCTAATGTTCACAATACTATTAAAGTTGATTTAACTCAAATTTCAGCTTGCATCAGAATCTCTTGGGAGTTTGTTAAAATATACCTTGTGGAGCCAACTCTTAAGCTACTTATTCAAGTTTCAGGCCAGTTCCAAGATACTGGTTCAAGAAGCATACTTTGAGAATCACTGCTCTAAGATGTCTGAGGTAGTCTTTACTATACTTCTTGTGAATGGAAGAAATCTGTAAGTGTTGCATTGAAAAATTGAAATTCATGCCATAAAATCATTTTTTTTTTTTTTTTGGTCTTTTCGAGACAGGGTCTCCCTGTAGCCACAGCTGTCCTGGAACTCACTCTGTAGACCAGGCTGGCCTTGAACTCACAAAGATCCGCCTGCCTCTGCCTCCCAAGTGCTAGGATTAAAGGCGTGCGCCACCACGCCCAGCCATAAAATCATTTTTAAAATTTATTTTATTTTTATTTCTTTCAATGTATATTTTTCATCGAACTTTTGTGGATTTCATATGATTCATACATTGAATCATATTTAGACCTCCCCTATCTGTAACCCCCATAACCTGCGCACTATATTTCATGATTCCGTCTTACATGTTCAAGCACATAGAGTCAAGTTTGTGTATTCAGCTGTCTGTCAATGTGAGTTCATCTACTGGAAGCTGTTTAGCCTATCTAGCATCATTCCCTTAAAGAAGATCAACTTTCTCTTGCCCAGTGGTGATCAGCTGCCAATAGTTCCTCACCTAAGGTTGCTATTCTTTTGCCAATCTTCCCAGTTCTATGCTGAGTTTTGTCTCCACCAACCCTGACTCTTACGATCTTTGCAACCTCTCTTTCGCAATGGTCTCTGAACCATGGGTGGATGAGGGTGAATATAGGAGTCCTATCCAGGGACAAACGCTACTGTCTCTTATTCTCTACTCTTTGGCCAGTTGTGGCCTTCTGTTTTTAAGGTCCTAGAGAAATCCCTGCATCTGTCATCCTTTGACAAATAAATTCTTACTATATGCTAAATATGGATCCTTGTATTTACAGACAAGTATACCAATCACCACTCATTAAGGAAGCTTCTTTTGCAACAGCTGGAGTCTAGTACAAAGTTCCACAACTGGTCACACACAGAGAATAAGTTTCTGTGAGATGCCCAACTGTGACACATCAACAATGAAACCTCTGTACCTTAAGGCTCATGGAACATAGTGGAACAAATGGTAGAAAGAATACTAATGGATTTCTCAACTCTCATCAGTGAAGCTTCTTCATGAAACAGTCGATCTTGAACACTGAATATTGTATAAACTTAAATTATAATTACTTTTCTTCCTATTGTTGCTTAAATATTTATTCAGTAGTGAAGATCTTCTTAGAGATTTAAACCTCAGTAGATAAAGACTTCTGAACCACTCTCACTGGATAATTTGTCAACTAAGGCTTCATAGTAAAGTTCTGGCCATTCTAAAGGATTCTCGTGCATGAAAAATTTTAAGTTGGTCCATACATCATCCATTCCAAGTAAATGATAAAAATAACAGAACCTCTGTTTCCCATGGAAACAGTATATAGTGCCTGGGAAATTTTTTCCACATTAGCTTTAAGATAGTGCATTTTTGGTGGCTATCTCTTCCTTGTCTCTTGTTAGGCAAAAAAACAAATCTTTGAAATGGAAGAACTGTGGCAAACACCTTGAGATATACCCTGTCACCTAAGGCAGTAATGAAAGTATTCCTGAAGATGAAATACATATGCCTAGTGGCTGAAATTTCAGAACCTTCTGTGATCAAACTAATATGAAATGTTAGAGTGATAAATCTACTCTGGCTGCTGTTTCACTATATGATAATAATCGAGGACAATTGGAAAATAAACTGTTACCCAAAGACTGGAGATAAAACCAGGGTTAGATAAAGCTGTGATTAATAGTGTTTAAAAGGTAGAGTCTTAGAGTTAATGGAAATTCATCTGGCGTTCAGGCAGCACATCCATCCCTCTATTCCAAAGGTTACTCCAAATTCTATTCAATATATAAAGAAAACAAGCATTGTGCACTGAAACTAGAATGCTAAAATGATGAAGGGAGAATAATTTAAAATAAAAAGTTAATTAGTTTGATGTGGAATAGTTTAAGAAGTGGCAGAAATGACTAGGGAATATGAAAGTGTTCAATAAACACTTTGTACTTACATTTTGCTGTATTTTATACCATAACAAATGTTAAGCTCTTATTAATATGCCAGGATCTGTGCTAGATACTTGAATAACTTTTTTTGCTCTTTTGGAGACAGGGGTCCCTTATCTTTTATTTATTACTCTACATAAGTAATGATTTATTTAGTTAAAACCCTCACAATTTGAGGGGCATAATATAATATTTTCATGTATGCTCAGTCTATTATGATGTTGGTGAATGGTATTCTACATAATTTTCTTAAAAACACTGACTTTTGAACAAAGGCTCTGTTTAGTAATTCACTGTCACTTAAGGCCGTTGCAGATTTCTTTCTTAGGTCTACAAAATGGTGAGCAATTAGGAACCATATCAGTTGTTCTATAGTCAGGCCTGAAGTGATATTGTTATTTTTGTTATGTTTCATCTCTTAGAAGCCAATGAAATGACACAACTTTATTTTATGGGATCTTTGGAAAGAATCACTCCTTGTTATACAGATGGCATGGGATTGGTCAACATCTAACCATTCTGTTCCACAAAATGAGATAGATGTCTTACGAATATAGAAACTTAGGTTTACTTAATTTCAAGAAATAAGTATTGGATTCTACATTTGAATGATAGCATATATGATTCAAAATTACACTAAAAAACACATGAAAAATGTTTTTACAATGTTCTGAATTTTCCTGAACATACACCCAGGAGAAAAGAAGATATGACCTATAATAATGAGAATGGAAACCACTGATTTGGAATTTATAGAAGTTAGTACCTCACTAGAATTATATAAAGAAATCTCTAAATTAATGCAAGTAAGGGATATTAGCTGCACAGGAGCCTGTCTTAGATGTTTATTGCTGCCTGAATCCACTCAGAAATCTAGCTACTGTCTGGAATGGGATATGTCTCTCTCTGGTTTGTTGTGCTTGCTTTCTACCTTTCAACAGTTCATTGACAGAATTTTTTGTTGCTTATCATTCGTTTTCTTGGTTATTGCTAAATCACTGGATGGCTCTGTAGTTCGTTATCAATGCCAATGTATTTCTGCTGGATATAGAAGTAACCAAAAGCAGGTACTTGTAGTCAATCTCCCAGGCCTGCTGGGAAATTTTGGGGTCCGACCATGAAGGAATGGAGGTGAGAGGCACAGAGGCAAGACACAGACCCTGGGAGTCAGGTGAACGCAGACAGAGGGCGAACTGTCAAGGTTTATTGGGGGCAGGGTAAGGAGTTATGTACTGTTTGCATTCCTCCTGCTCTCCTCTTGTCGCCTTCTGATTGGCCCAGGTCTGCAACTCCGCTGCTTGTATGGTCTCACCTGCCTAGGGCAGGTTGAGCGACAACCTCTTCGCATGCGAAATTCTCAGCATACTGTCTACTACAGGTACTTACTTACTGTAAGTGTGGTTGCAAATGAGTTGCATCTGACATATGCAGGTCAGAGGACAATCTTGAGTGTTTTTTTTTTTTTTTTTCTTTCTTACATCTTGTTATTTTGCAATTGTGTATGCCAGACTATAAGAGCTAGGTGCATGACCATAACATAACAAGAGTCTTTCAGGCTTCTGGGAGATTGCTCATATGAATTCACAGCAATGATGACAGCATGCACAAGACCCATCCAAACTCAGACAAAAAACAAGCTTTGAGTTGGGGAAATGAGTAAAAAGCCCCAATTTTAGCTGAGGAACTATTGATAGCAGATTTAAAATAATGCGAGGTTTTTGCTGGGACTTTAACACAGAGAAGGGAATTTTAGGAAAAGAAAAGAAAGTCTACAGTTAATACCATTTTACTAGAGGTGGTACCACTTGGAGAAGATAGGGGAGGGATGAGTGTGTGTGTGTGTGTGTGTGTGTGTGTGTGTGTCCATTGTTTGTTAAACGATGAAGAGCATAATGAATTATATATATGTATATATATATATTTTTTTCAACCATTATACATTGTTTATATATTATATTACATATTGTTTTTCAACCAGTTCTTTGCTAATCCTTTCCTGAAGACTGCTAAAATACCTTTCCTTTTTCTTTTCAGAAGGAGCAGAAGACAAACTCATTAAGGAGACTATGAATTTATTTGAGTTACTTTCAAGTTCTACAGAGTGAATCAGTTATTTAGGCTACAAGTTCATTAGAGCATCATTTTCTCTGTTGCAGTATCACATTTTAAAACATCCATAATTCTAGTGTCCAGGGATTATTACTAATAATCTTTTCATAAGATGCACACATACACACATATACACATTCACATGCATGTATGCTCATGTCACTGTTACAGTCTAGCATAGCATTTGTTATATCACAGGTGTTCAATTAATATTTGATGAGCTTTAAAACCAAATTAAGGTAAGCATATCTTTTTAAACCTCCATTTTACACTGTAGGAAACCATATAGCAGTCTCTTTGGTATCTGAAAACTTTTATTTAAGGACTGGCTCTCTCTCCCTTTATCCCTCCCTCCCTCCCTTCCTCTTTCTCCCTTTCTCTCTATCTCTGTCTTTTCTGTCCTCCCTCAAATATTTGTAGAGCATAGTTGATCCAATGCCTATAGAATATTTAATCAGGTGCTGTGCTAAGTTCTGATAGTCACAAAGAATATGGACATGGAAAAGTCTGACTTTTGCTTTCTACCTCATATAACTGGTTAGATGCTCATGTAAATGATTGAGGCAGGGGATAATGGAGTATTATAATAGCAACTATGTGATCAAGTACATTCTATCTGCTTCCCCTGGTTTATCTGGAGGGTAAACAAAACATAGCCTTTCTGAGTTTTAATTATTTATACATATGTACACATCTACATACATACCATATAGTATTGATCATTATAGGTTTCTTCATTATCTATCTTTGTATCATAGGTTTCATTTCTTCTCTTGCTTTACTGCCTGGTACCTCCAGTAACATTCAATTAGTCAGTAATAACAATCAACCTATTCCTTTTCCTCCTTTTAGAAGGTATGCTTCAAAATTCTTACCACAATTTGAGATATTTGCTACAACTTTTTGGTTGATAGTTTATCTGCTGAAGAAAATCTATGTTCTGGTTATTTAATATGCACTATTTTCATGATGAGCTTTCAAATGCTATTTTGACAGTATTTAGTAACAAAATTTCCTTTTAAATATATGCATTTAGAAATTAATGATGTATTACTGTCAAATCAACTTTAGCACCCATGGTCACTTTTACTCTGCATTTTGACCAGCTCTAGATTTCTCAATTAGCATTTTCAACTGGAAGAGAAGATTCTTTGAGATATGAGAGCTGCACTTATCTATGTGATAAGAAAAAGTATGTAGAAAAAGGTTGGAGCCGGGCGTGGTGGTACACACCTTTAATCCTAGCTCTTGGAGGCAGAGGCAGGTGGATCTTTGTAAATTCAAGGCCAGCCTGGTCTACAGAGTGAGTTCCAGGACAGCTGGGGCTACAGGGAAACCCTGTCTTGAAAAGACGAAAAAAAAAAAAAAAAAGGAAAAGGTTGGAAACTATATTATTTTTGTAATACAGTTTAGTAGGTTCTTCTGGAGTCCATGACCTCTCCAGCATTCTTGGAAAGTTCACAGTACCAGGAACGAATACCTTCCAACTGTATGGACTTTGGGTCTAAGTAAATAGTAGATGATTATCCCCATGATACAAGTGCCTCTAGTGTACCCTTGGGGAATATTTTGCCTGCCTTTACATTGTTGAGGTTCTCAGGCTTCAAAGCTGGACAGGACTATTTATTGATCTCTTTTCTCCCTTTAGAGTAAGAGACCTAGTGCTCAGGTAGAAGGCTTCAAGTCATTACCAGCTTTATTTCTCCAGATCTTGTGACTGAAGTATTTAGTGAGGTCAGCAATAGGATCTGATGAAAACCAAGAGTAATGGCAATAGACTACATTAATTTGGGCACTCATTGACCCTCTCTAGCCAATAACTCAAGGAGATTTATCCCTTGCTAGTTGCCTGACAGTGAGGCTTTTGTTATATAGTCTGTATGTCAGTCCTGGGTTGAACATTATCTCACCATGTGTGATAAACCCATTAAAATTATATATAATGTCTTTTTTTTTCTTGGCAGTGGCATTCATTTTTTTGTAATCTCCTTGGTAACATAGAAACAGACAAGAATGTGTATATGTGTGTTTACACTCTTTCTTCAGACCCTTTACAGAAATTTTCACCTCAAGCTTTTGATATGTTTCCATAGAGACTGTCCAAACCTCCTTAGGGTTACGTTTCTTTACTCAATCTCTCTCCCTTTGTATTTACCTTTCTTCTACCCGCCCAGTTAAGACCCATCATTTCCTCTTTTCCTTTCCATAGCATGTGCGTCCTGCTATCCCTTTCTTAAGAGTTCCTTTTCCCCAAGCCGCTCACGATGTTCTCTATTTCCTATCTTCTACAGTTAGTCCAAGTTAGACAATGAAATACTCATATCTATGTTCTGCAAATAGGAGAGAAAACTGAGTATTTGTCTTTTGGGGTCTATGTTATATTACTCGGTATAATATTTTCTAGTAACTTCCATTTACCTGAAAAATTCATGATTTTATTTTTTATACATGAATAAAATTCCATTGTATTTATATTCCACATTTTCATTACACATTTATTTGTCAGTTGAAAAACATCTGTTATTTACATTTTCTAGTTAATGTGAATAGAGTAGCAATGAAAATTGCTGAGCAAGTATCTCTGTGGTAGGATTATTTAGTCCTTTGAGTAATATGTCAAGGAGTGGTATAGCTGCATCATATAGCAGATGGATTCACAATACTGATTTCCATAGTGGCTGCACTATTTTGAAATCCTCACACCAGTGAATAAGTGTTCTTTTCTCATATTCTTGCCAGCATTTCTTGTCAACTATTTTCTTACTCTTAGCTATTCTCACAGGCAAGATAAAAAATCTCAAACTAGTTTTAATTTGCATATCTCTGATTGCTATTGATGTTGAGCAAGTTTCCTAATAGTTTTTTAATTGAATTTTTTGCCAATTTTCATGCAATATAATTTGATTATATTAGGTGTCCTCTCTTATCTGCATCTCCCAATTTAATGTACTCTGTTTTACATAGCAAGGCCCTATAAGGGTCCAATTTATCTCCTCAAATATTCTTCAGTGTGGGCCTGTCCACATGAGCCTAGTTAACCTACCAAGAGTCCAGTCCTTGAAAGAAACTCTCTCTCCCTCTCCCAGAAGACATTAGCTGCCAAAATTAGGTTGTATTGTGGCTGCATAATCTTGATGGGCTTTTGATTTGTTTGAGCTTGTGTGGAAATTATTAGATTCCCAGCACCCACATGTTGGTTGATGACCAGACACTTTACTTACAGGGGAAATCCAGGGCCTTCTTCTTACCTCCATGTGTATTACATGCATGTCATGGGTGCACTTACATATATGCAGGCAATACACTCATACACATAAAATAAAAAATAAAAATAATGTCAGGCATGGTGGCACATGCCTTTAATCCTAGCACTTGGGAGGCAGAGGCAGGCCGATCTTTGTGAGTTCAAGGCCAGCCTGGTCTACAGACTGAGTTCCAGGACAGCTGGGGCTACAAGGAAACCCTGTCTCGAAAAGACCAAAAAAAATATAATAAAATAAAACATTTAAAAAATATCTCAGAGACATAGCCATAGTCCAGTCCCATGGGTGGCATTCCTCAACTGAGGCTTCATCTTCCTAGGTGACCTTAGCTTGTGTCATTTCTGACCAAAAGCTGACCAGCACAGTAATCCCTCAAGCATTCTTGGTTTTGCTCAAAATTGCTATGGCTATGGGTTTTTATGTTTCCATATGAAAATGTAGGCTGATTTTTCCCTGTTTATAGGAAGGCTATCACAGGGATTTTTCTCTGGAATTACATGGAATCTGTAAATGGGTTTTGGTAGTATGGTCTTGGTCATTTTTACAATATTAATTGTACCAATCGATGAGCATGGGATGTCTTGGCAACTTGTCATGTCTTCTTCAATCTCTTTTTTCAGAAATTAAAACATTCATTGTAGAAATAGTTCTCCTTATTTAGGTTTTTCTCTTAGAGATTTCATTCATTTATTTGTTATTTGTTTATTATTCAGCATGTTTGTTATTGGTATGATTTTTGTAACCTAAAATTGTATTCTGCCCCTTTTCTGAAAGTGTCGATAGGCTTTACAGGTTTTCTGATGTAATTTTTATGATCCTTATGTATATCATATAATTTTAAATATGTATAATTCGAATTGGTTTTTATATTCTTTCCCTTTAGTATCCTTATCTGATTGCTCTAGCCAGAGCTTCAAATACTATATTGAAAATCATCAGAGATAGTGGACAACCCTGTCTCATTCCTGATTTTTTAAATAAAATACTTTTACTGATATTTTGTGTAATTCATATGTAATTTTTCAGTTCAATTTAGACATATTCCCCTTTCCCTGTCCCCCACCCCACCCCAGTTCATGGATTCTCCCATACATGTCCTGCATCTTTCTTTCAGTCTTTTTAAAGTTTTTCCCTGCTGAAGTTTATTGTTTTGGGCCAAATTCAACTGTATCAGTCAGTTCTTTGATCCTGTCCTTATGTTGTTGTTGTTCCCTCCCATTTGTATTGTTCCAAAATATGCCTATATAAATGTCTTGTATGTTCCAAAATTATGACCTCCGAAAAGAAACTTTGTTAATTCCAAAAAAAATTTAGGAATTCACATTTTTCTCTAATTTTATATTACTCTAAAATATGAATACATACCTTCCACCCATATACAATAATTACCTTTGTGGATGCTAGCAGCAAATCCCCAGTTGCCAAGCTGAGCAACGTTGTTGTTATATTTCTTTTTATTTGAAAACAACTGTGCTGTTATAATGTGAATCTCTTAATGGGCTTCAGAATTAACTTACCACTTATTTTCAGGCATTGTAATGACGTCGGCTATGGTTTTGTCATATGTAGGTTTTTAATTACATTTAGGTGTGCTTCCTCTAGCCCTGTTCTCCTTAGAACTTTTATTGTGAAGGAATGATGGAGCTCTGTCAAAGTCTTTCTGCATTTATTGATGAGTTAATAAAATATGTTGCTTGATTTAAGAATTTCAAACATCTTACAATTTCCCACGCCTTCTTTCATTATTTGTCTTTTAGAGGTTTTTTTTTTTTTTTTTTTTAGGTCTAATTGAATCTGATCTGTGTTTTCCAAATGCTCTTGGTTGTATGCTTATTCCAGTGGAGAAAACTGACTCCCTCTTTCCCAGTATCTGTCAATAGCCAATAGATACTCACCTGGGGCTGAAGCTTTCTATCTAACTCCCTCATTCATGCTGGGCCCTGTCTAGTTTGGGGTTTCACAGGTGTGGTGTATGCTCTCAGAAGCACAGTGGGTTCACATGTCTAACTAACCTGTGGTGTCCACAAAAACACTGTTTACTTTCTTCTAATAGCAGATGGTGATTAACATAGAGACCTACAAACAGCAGAGAAGAGAAACTGAGGAGTACTCAGTCCTTAGTTGGACATCTATGTATCACTCTCTGCCCAAGGCTCAGGAATCATTCCAGAAGACAGATGGAAAGATTGAGAGAGCCAGAAGTATTTGAGATGAATTTTTTGAGATGTGATTTTTGTCTTTAAGTCAATTTATAAATGTTATTGAACCATCCCTGCATCTCTATGGGTAAGCCAACTTGGACATAGTGTGGGTGATCTTTTTAATTTTTTGCCTGTATTCAGTTTGCAAGAATTTTGTTGAATTTTTGCATATTTGTTCCTCAAGGATATTGGCTTATAGTTGCCTTTTCTGCGTGCTTTTTAGTTGTGTCTTTACATGTCTTTAGTGTTCGAATAATACTAGCTTCATAGATGGAGTTTGGGATTTCACTGAACATTTTTGCTTTCGGGAAGAGTTTCAGAAGTAATTCTTGGAATTCTTCATAGAAAGTTGGCAGCATACTGTTGTGAATCCATCTTGACCTTTTTATTTTAATATGAGACACTTTTTATTATCATTTCAATTTCCTTCTTTGTTATGAGTGTTTTTGTTTAAGTTGTTGATCTTCATGGTTCAAGTTAGTATTTGAAATGTATCTAGAAATTCACCCATTTCTTTTAGGCTTTCTAGCTTAATGTTGTATACGTTTTTAAAGTATTCCCCTATTATCTTCTGAACATCCTTACTGTGTTTTGTAATGTTTCCCTATTCATTTCTAATTTTTTCAATTTGGAGCTCCTTTTGCTTAATTTTGCTAATAGTCTGTCAATCTTATTAATTTTTTTCAAAAAATCAGCTCTCAGACTCATTTCAATGATCCTTTGTATCGTTTAATTTTTTGGTGTGGTTGCTATTTCTATGAAATTAATTTTGCTTTGATTTTAATACTTAATATTTTTTCTGATCTACAGGATTTGGTTTTGGTTTATTCAGCTTGCAGAAAATCTGTTTTAGTATTTTGTAAATATTTTTATTCAGTTTTGTGCATTTCATGCAATAGATCTGAACCAAATTTTGACCCCATCCCCCATCCCCCATCTGCACTTCCCCCACTGGATGCCATGCGTTCTGTGATATATGTTAAGACCTACCTGGTCAAGCATTCATACCAAGATGTCCCTTGATGCAAGTTCATCTACTAGACTCTAGTCAGCCTATTTAGAGTCACTCTCTTAAAGAAGATCTACTTTCCCTTACCCAGTAGTAATTGGATGCCAATAGTTATTTTATGTTTGTTTTCTTGGTCCTATTTTGTCTTTTCCTAATTATAGCTTCATTTGTTTTCTTAGTCTCTTCCATACAGTCATTCTTTTCTTTAGTGTTTCATATTGTTTCCAGTATTCTCTGTAAGGTTGGTTTGGTGTACATAAATTCTTTCAGATTGTTTATATCACAGCAGATTTTTCTTTCTTCTTCTATAGTAGATAGTTGTGCTTGGTAAAGCAGAGCCAGGATTGGCATCTGTGGTCATGTAGAACTTGAAATGCAATTACTTTTTCCATCAAAAGTCAGCTGTTATTCTGATGGTTTTTTTATATGTAATTTCTTGTTTTTCTCTTGTAGCTTTTAATACCTTCTGTGTTGGTATATTTAATATTTTACTCTAATATGCAATGGGGAATTTCTTTTGTGGTCCTGGCTAATATTTGGTGTCCTATGTGCCTCTTGTATCTGTGTGGATATATCTTTCCTTAATTTAGGGACATTTTCTTCTATATGAGGAAACAACTAACTCAAAGAACTCAGAAAGCATTGATACAAAATCCTGAAACAATGTCAAATATGGAGCTGAATGAAATGACAAAGGCAATTTCTGATTTGAAAGGAGAATCCAGGAAAGAAATAGAAAGAAATATAAGAAAACTGAAGCAAAGATAAAGATGGGTTGAAAAATTCAAATAACACAATTAGAAATGTTGGAGTAAAGTCCTTTTAGCAGAATGGATCAGTGTGGGAATTGGATAACAATCTGAATTAAAAACAAAACAAAACAAAACATGGTGCTGGAGAGATGGCTCAGTGATTAAGAGCACTGGCAAGTCCGACCGAGGACCCAGGTGCTAATCCCAGCACCTATATGGTAGATAACAAACATTGGTAACTCCAGTTCCTGGGGATCTGATTCCCTCTTTGTCCTCTGTGAGCATTGACCAAAATTTGTTGCACTTACATACATTCAGGAAGCACACTCATGTACATAAAATAAAAATAATATTTGCCGGGCATGGTGGCACATGCCTTTAATCCTAGCACTTGGGAGGCAGAGGCAGGTGGATCTTTGTGAGTTCAAGGCCAACCTGTTCTACAGAGTGAGTTCCAGGCTAGCTGGGGCTATAGGGATTTCCAGTCTCGAAAAGACCAAAAAAAATTAAAATAGTTTGATAAAACATATGAAAGGAATATGCGGAATCTGTGGAACAACACAGAAAGAACAAATCTATGGCTTATTTGCACAGAAATAAAAGAATCGCTGGTCCATGACAGAGATGAGATCTTCAGCAAGATTACAGAAGAAAACTTCCTTAATTAAGGAAAGACAAAATAAAAAATAATAATTTAATAAAATATTTTTTAGAAAGAAATCCCATCTTGCCACTTTTGAGTGAAACTTTGGTTCTGTTTCTGTTGCTGTTGCAGCTTGCTGGATTTCAGATCAGGCATCATTATTGGTCTATGCTTCAGGGACTCACTTTAGATTTTCTTTATTAGAGTAATTCCAGGCTGGTTTGATATGTGAGGTGGGCAAACAAAGCAGTGAGTGTTGTGACAGGGGCAGGGTGGGTGCATTCTGCCTACCTTACCATGCTGCTCTGGAGCTACAGTTCCATGTTGGAGGCCTAATCCCAGGAGTCTGAGATCGTCTTGGTGTTGGTTCTGGTTAAATGTTATTTGGACAAATCACATTTCCTATGATGACTATTTTATATCTCTTTCTGACATTTTCATGTACAATTTGTCCTATTTGTCTATAATTATCATTTTCTTGCTTTGTTTTTACCTGAAAGCAACTGTACCATTATAATGTGAATACCTTAATGGGATTTAGAATTAACCCTCCACTTATTTTCAGACTTTGTAATTGTGGTATAAGGGGGGAAGGTATGTATGCATACTTTAGAGTAGTATAAAAATAAAGGGGAAAAATGTGAATTCCAAAAAGGATTACCCTCATTTGTGGATGCTAACACCAAATCCCCAGTTGAAAGGCAAGCTGAACAACAGTATTCTTATATTCCTTTTTGTTTGTTTGTTTTTTGGTCTTTTATTGAGACAGCATCTCCCTGTAGCTCCGGCTGTCCTGGAACTCACTCTGTAAACCAGGCTGGCCTTGAACTCACAAAGATCCGCCTGGTGAAAATATGCTCCTTTTTCTTCCTAGAGTATCCATGTTAGGGTTGCTTTTGGTATTTTTAAAACAATAAATTTTGTAAAACTCTAATATCTGAGTTCACTAGTGTTTGTAAAGGTAGAGAATCTATGTATGAGACCATTATTTTTCATTCTGATTTGATTATAATCGGGTTTTTTATCAAATGGTTTGACAGTTTTAAATGTCTTTACTTAATCTGTTCACAATATGGCCATTAAAACAGATTTGATGCTTCTTAATATAGACCGTTTCATGCTCCAGCTAATATGAGCTTACTACAATGCATCGGGAATATTTTTTAGTCAAATTCAGTTATTAATATGCCACATTACCATTTTGTGCATTAAAAAATTTACAAGGTCTAATTTATATTTTAAGTTGAAAGTATACATTTGAAAGAAAATTTCCAATTTCCTAATACTTTTATGTAATTGTTCTGCCACTAAAATGCTTATACTCTTCCACCCCCAGTGTTTCCTCCTCTACCTTCACGGGTTTCTTTCCAAAGTTGAGATGTGAGAGAAAAGAAGTAGTCTTTGTCTTTCTAAGTGAGGTTACCTCAGTTAGTGTAGTATTTTCTTGTTATATTAATTTTTTGGTAAATTTCATAATTTTACTTTTATGGCTGAATGAAATTCAATTGTCTATATTTAACATGTTTTCATTATCCTTTTCTCAGATGATAGGCATCTAGTCTTATTCTATTTCCTAGCTAATGTGCCTAACACAGCAGAGCATATGATGAATAAGCATCTCTGTAATATAATACAGGTTCCTTTGAGTATATGCCCAAGAGTGGTATAGCTGGATCACATGGAAGTTTTACTTTTACCTTTTTGAGAAGCATAAAGTGACTTACCATTACCCCTGGGATAGAGTTAATCCCTTTAATTGTGTTTACAAAGTAGTCTGTCCTTTACTTTTCTATTTTATTTTATAGAATTCTTTTTTTAAATTTTATTTATTTTTTATGTGTATGAATGTACTGCCTGCATGTAGGTTTGTGCACCTGTGTTGTAGAGAGAGAGAGAGAGAGAGAGAGAGAGAGAGAGAGAGAAAGAAAGAATCTGAAAAATGCTCCATCTACAAGCTAAGGAGAATGGTATCACAAGCCAACTCCAGTGGTATGTGAATCTTAGATTTCTAGCTGTCATAAGTGGGAAAAATATTTGATGATATTTAAGCCAGATGGTCTGTGGTATTATAAGCAGACTGTTATCCTCGTGCAGCATTTTATTTATTTATTTATTTATTTATTTATTTATTTATTTATAATTGCTTGCTTTCCCTGATTGTTGTAAGTTTCTTATGAACCAGAGACAGTAGACTTTCAATAAATATTTATTCAGTGAATGAAAGTTAGTACTCCTTCACTTCCTTTAATAATGCTATGTGGGCATTGCAGAATATGTCTCATTTTATTATTTTATTCACTGCTACACAGTAAATGTGCCTAAGAAAGAATAATTCACTCATTCAGTTTCCCATTTACCTTATACATGGTAAAAAGCAAAACACAAACGTGTGATGAACAAAGGAAGCACCAAGAGACTCATCTTCAAAATCTTTGACTGTGTTTCTTTTCTGATGGAAGCTAAACAAAGGAAACAAAGTCTAACAGGTTTATTATTGTTTCACGTGATAATCAAGTAGGCTCCCAGAGAATAAATACTGTGGCAGTATATTCCTAAACTGTCAGCATTGATTTTAACCTTGAAAAGCTTTTTATAATGGGTGAATTAGATTTTCTCATAAGCATCCTTAACAAGCCAGTATTTATATTTAAATTTCCTTTAGCTAAAGAATCGCTTCTTATTACTTGATGTTGTCTCATCTATTACTCTGAATTTGCACATGTAATATAATGTTTTCTCTGGAAATAGTATTTGGGTACTTAGTAATGATGTTATTCCTTCCTTATCTTTCACATAGTCATTGCTGTTACCATCATGAAGAAAATAAATAAATGGATGTATTAAGAATGCTTATCTTCAGTAGCTTACCAGTTCTGTGTTAGTAATAAAGAGATGCTTAGTGCAGCAGACATTAACATACGCCCTGTGAATTTGTGGCAACATGCAGGATTTTACATAATTTAGTGCAATCACTAAACCTTCCAGAACATTATTTGTAAATTTTTTAGACTGAAAAACAATTTTGCTTTCACATGAGTTTTTAATTTCAGTGTATTCATGTATCTTCATCTGCATTATTTATTGGGAATGAAGGGATATTTGCACCAGAAATGATTCCTAAATTACTTGGTTTCTTTTTATCTTTTTCATACAATTTGAACTCAGAAAATAAAGAACACCCAAAGGCCAATTATTTGCATGAAGTAGCTAAGTCTTTCTTTTTTTCCCCCTCTTTTATTTGTTTATTTTTTAAGGGATTCTACAATATAATAGCATAGTTGTTTTCAGATAACATTGATGTTACTCAGTTTGCCATAAAATTAGGTAAACTTAACTTTTGTGGGTTCATGTGCACAGTGAAGTAGAGGTTACAACAAGAATCTAACACCTCACATAAGGACCTCAGTATCTTTTCTTGAGACAGTGTCTCACTATTTTACCCTAACTGGTCTGGAACTTGCTATGGACCAGGCTGGCTTCAAACTCAGAGATCTGCCTGCCTCTGCCTCTTGAGTACTGGGGCTAAAGGTCTGGGCTACCATGCTCTTACAGTATCTTTTGACTTAGTATTTCTGTTTATTAGCTTCTTTGGGGAGCAAAGTGGTTGCATCTAGTGAAGGTGACCCTGCTGGTAGGTAGCTATGGATATTGGGGAATGAGAGTTGCATCAACTTTACCTGAAGAGCATGTTTTGGGGAATTCTCTGTTCCTAATTGTGATTTCTGGCAAAACAGGCACTCCCCCTTCCTCCAGCCTAGCAATGATCTAGAAGCAGAAGAATCTCAGGTGCCTTTTAAAATGCATTAGATGCTTTTGGAGAATAAAAATTATGGATTGTATAGTATAGCCAGTATGCTGAGAATTATGCATGCACAGAGCTTGTCCCTCATCAACCTAACCTGCCCTAGGCAGGTGAGCTCATACAAGCAGCGTTGCAGACCTGGGCCAATCAGAAGACAAGAGGAGAGCAGGAGTGCAAACAGTATATAACCCCTAACCCGAGACAGCTCGCCCTCTGTCTGTGTTCACACAACTCTCAGGGTCTGTGCTTTGATTCTGAGCCTCTCGCCCCCATTCCTTCCTTTAGTCGGACCCCAAAATTCCCCAGCAGGCCTGGGGGATTGACTACAGACTGAATTTCCAAGTGTTTGCACATAAAACCATATGTACAGTAGAAAAAATAGTTTCAATGTAACGGAAATATGCAAATGATCGTGCTGTGATCATTATATGTCACATACCTGTGATCTATGACTCTTGTACTTTATGGCTGAAGATACTACATGGAGCTTATTTACTTTTAAATGTTTACTCCATTTTCATCTTGAGCTACCTTGGTCTAACCAGCATGACAACTAGAGCTGACCAATATAGTGATAGCCAGGTCTACGCAATGGCAATGAAACCTCCTAGTAGGAGGGAAGCAAGGATCACAACGCTTTGCTCTGAGATTCCTGCTACGACTCCCTCCTGCTCTGACCCCTAGGTACAAATGAACTTGTACCCCTTTTCTAAGCCTAGGGAACAATCTGCAGAAGAGGGGGCGTGGTAGAATGTAAGGGCTGTGATTGGGATGAATGGTGAAACTACAACAATATAGTCTGGACACTCATTGGATCAACTTGATTGAACATACAAGCCCCCCCCCACCCCCCCCCGCTGGATGGTGGGACCCATGGGCTGTGGGTTTGGGCACGACTGCTTGCAAATTGGTTTTACAAGAAGGATGCTTGTACTCATAAATTATCACTTATTGTTAAAAAATGAAGCAAAAAACAGAGAAAGATGCAGGAAAGTTATGGCAGAATGCATGATTTGAGATGAGGTGGGGTGGGGGGGTGGGGGGAAGGGAAAGGGAAATATGCCTGCACTGAATTGGAAAATGATGTACGAAATAAGACAAAGCATCAATAAAAAAATGAAAATTAAACAAAAGAAATGCACAAAACTTCAAAAAAAATAATGTAAATACTAAAAAACTTGTTCCCACTGAGTCATCTCATTTTTACTCTCTCCTTTCCTGGGACATCTTGCTGTACCTCAAGTCCATTCACAGTCACCTCCACCCATCTAACAGCTTGTCATTCTTCCTAGATCAGGGAGAGATCCACTATGATCCTGAAACATCATTAATGACAACTCCCTCCTGGACAACTTTAAATCTCTGCAGTCCACATCAGGTGGGCCTGTAGTATATCTGCATTCTCTCCAAGACTTTAATAGTCCAGAGCACATTGTAGAATCTCCAACAAGACAGTGACATGATTCCTAGAAACTTCCTTTCCACAGAAGTGAGATGAACCAGGAGAGAGTAAACTGTCAGGAGGCAGCAGGAGAAAATGCATGAGAGGAGGATGGGAGGGTGGGCATTCTCACCTGGTTACACACAGGCTTATACTTCAGCCCTGGCTTATTCAGGATTTTCTCCAGTTGTCTGTGGTTAAAGTTGGACACGCCAATGGACTTGGCCAGTCCTGCATCCTTACACTTCTCCATGGCCTAGGGGAGAAGTTACTGTGAAGAGTAGCATTTACAACCGGTTACATCAATATAAATACTAAATGCAGCAGTTAACAGGAAACTGTGCAGCCCTGAACTTACAGCTCAGGGCACAGCACTTGCCAGTACATGCAAGGCCCTGTGTTTGATCACCAGCATACCTACACAGAGAAAAGCCAGAGGAAACTGTCCCAGTGATCATTAGAATTGAATATGAAGAAACCAAAAGACTGAAGATAACAGGAAGAAGTGTAAGCCATACAGAATTCCTGTGTCCTCCCTAGAGAATTATTCATATTACACTACACATAGTAGTAAAATATGCATATTCCTATTGTCACAAGTACTTGTTCATTTCCTTCAATTTTGTTGTAGTAATGCATTCTCCTTCCTCTCAGGAAGACACCTATATAAACCTCATGAATTGCTATATATGCCAAAGGCATATATCCCACTTTCTCAAGCATGACTTGATTCTCCCTCTCTCAGCCTCCTCTGTCGTCCATCTTTAAACTACTCACCTCCCATGTGGCGTACATATCCACTGTATCTGATAATGGTTTTCCATGTTTGTCTTCTGGAAAAAGATCCTTCCCTGGCTGGAACAGAAGCATACATCTTAATAATCTCATTAAACACATGTGCCACATGCCTAGCAATACTCCAGGGAG
>VZQC01001675.1:153561-174408 GCA_009823505.1 Rhizomys pruinosus
CCAGCTGGGACTATAGGGTGACCCTGTCTCAAAAAAAAAATATTAGGAAGTGGATATATGGGTGTTATACTTTTCTCTTTACATTTGAAGTATTTAAAACTTTATTTTTTTCACATAAATTTATTTTTATTTTTTTTAACAAATCTAGACCCGTGTTCCCGCCCATTCCCCCACCCCACCAGAGCTCATGCATTCTGCCAAAACATGCTTTTCATCTATTTCTCAGTCTTCCTCAATATTCTCCATGTGGAAGTTCACTGTTTTGAGCAGAAGTTCACTGTTTCAGTCAGTTTTTTGATGCAGTCCTTTCTGTTGTTGTTGTTGTTGTTGTTGTTGTTGTTGTTATTGTTGTTGTTTCCAATATGCATCATTCTCAACTGCTTTGGGCAAAAGCTCAAGAAGCTCAAAAAGCTCAAAAAGGCCATGCACAAGAAATACTTACAACTAGGTAATTGGCACTAGCATCCACAGATGAGGGATACCATTCGTCATTTGTTTTTCTGGGACTGCGTTACTTCACTCAGCATGATGTCCTCTAGCTCCAGCCATTTTCCTGCAAAGCTCATGATGTTGTCTTTCTTTACTGCTGCATAGAACTCCATTGTGTAGCTGTACCACATTTTCTCTATCCACTCATCAGTTGAGGGGCACTTGGGTTGGTTCCAGCTCCTTGCTATTGGAGTCACTGTTTTTTTGGTCTTTTTGAGACAGGTTCTCACTTTAGTCCCAGCTGGCATAGAACTCACTATGTAGACGAAGCTGGCCTTGATCTCATAGACATCTGTCTGCCTCTGCCTCCTGTGTGCTGGGATTAATTAAGGGCATATGCCACCGTGATCAGGATTCCAATTTTGTATCAATTGCTTTTTCATTTTTAAGTAAATGCAGCACTTTCCCCCCAATAATGTAACTTCTGTGGTCTTTGTTATCAATTATATCACCATTCAAATAAGTTGAATAGATGCTATTTTCTAGCTACATTTAACAGCAAGTTCTTCAAAAGATTTAGCTACATGATACAAATCAAATTCTAACAAAATATCAGGCAAAAAGTTTGCTGACAAATGCTAACTTTTAATCATGTAGGTATTTTTAGGCATGCACTATTCTTGATGTGAACATTGCAACCTTCTTTTGGTTCAATCGTCACTGAAATGAAACATAACAATCTCAGCTCCATTTTGATCTATATAAGTTTTAACAATAATGAATTGAATTTGAGGTAAAACTTATATATTATTAAAAGGACTTAATATTTAAATTCTGATATCTTAATAATAATTTAGTATTGAATATTTACTTATTTCAATAAACTATTTGTCTAGAAAAAGCTGAGGCAGGATGTGAATTAAAAGAGATTTAAGGAATACCATTAGTTATTCTTTTCATTGTATTATGCTAGTAAAATAGAGACTATAAATTACTTTCCCTTAAAACTTCGGTTTGTGGGACATGGTGGTGACACAGGCCTTTAATACTGTCACTCAAGATGTAGAGGCAAGCAGATCTATGAGTTTAAGTCCAGCTTGCTGTGCATAGGGAGTTCCAGGACAGCCAGGGCTATATCTTGAGACCCTGTCTCACAACAACAATAGGAAAAATTTAGGCTATTGGAACTTACATGTAATGATTGTAGTAGAATAAGTTACAAATTATCCCCATGAACACTATTTTTATATGAGTTGTGCTATTCTTCTGTATTAATATTTCTATGGTGATGAATAACACCTGAACACATCTTGGTACTGCTCATCATTTCAGCATATAGCCCAGAACATCCCCTCCTTTAACATAATAGGCCATAGAATAACAGCAAAAGGTCATATCTTGGAAATCATGCCCTTCAGTTTTCCACCAGTGTCTTTAGGGCCATCTTTTCTGACTGTTTAGCTGACATCACTCTTCTGACTTATAAGTTTGTCCATAAAACCGGAGATAACCCTCATCTTAATCTTAATCCTCCTAAACTGATTATAAGTTAAAAATTATCACTCTTTACTCCTTATGACTATTAGTATCACTGGGAAAAAATGTACTTGACACCCAGAGAAATGATCCTGAACACTCTGATGCAAGGGCTAAATCTAAAACTGCTCAACAGTCAAAACAAAATAACTGTGAAAAGTGGTAAACTTTATTTATTTTTCCTTACTTTCCTCCTACTGACTTATCTGTAGACTAAAACCCAGACCTGAAACACATATTTGAAATAACACAGCTTCTTATAGTTTGTTTCTCATTCAAATTTGGAGAGGATTAATATTATTCTTTCCAAACTGATTATTGGTGGTACAAATAGTTCTAATTTTGTAGGAATTAATACCTGCCATTCATTGAAAATCTCACCATCTCAGCTGGAGAAGAGTATGTTAACACTGCATTGTTTGTTCATTATTGGTAAGTATGTAAATAGTGGGGTGTTTTGGTGAGAAACTTGGGATAATTTGTACAATGTCAGAAATATAATCTCCAAATATTTTAGACATAGAGAAAAAAATAATTTCTTATGAAACCAAATCAAAGCCATAAGATAGGTTACTTTTCTTCTTAAGGAAAGTAATAAGCAAATACAAATATTAAGTACCTTGCATATTACTTGTGTGTAATTTTTACACCTGTCTTTAGAAGAGAGTGAAGGGATGAAATCTTTTTTCAATGACCCTCATGCTAACATCTAGCTTTGAACTGTAAGTTAATTTCTGTATCTAGGAAGATAGCCTAGAGCAACCGGGCTTTGCTAATTTAGAAACAAAAAATCTATTTGAACAAGAAATTTCATACAAAAGACACATTCTTAAGCCTGTGCTTTTAGCAAAAACTCCATTCCAGTAGGCTTAGAAAACCTTCAAACTATCCAGTCAAGCTTTTGAACCCTGATGTCCTTCTGTGCAAATTCATTCACTGGACTGCAGTCAGCACATCTATAAATCTTAAGTAAGGCATACTTTCCCTCACCCAGCAGTAGTCAAGTCTCCAGTAGTTCTCTGTAAAGGGCCAGTCCTCCACCCATTTTTCGTGCTTTGCTCTGTGGCCTTATCTGAGTTGGCATTGGTTCTGTGCCTGATGCCAACATTGCCTCCAGTTCACATGTGAAAGCTTCTTGTAGTTTGTAAGTCTCTGCTTCCTTACGGTCATGCATCAGCCCTGATTCTGACAATCTTTCCACCACCTCTTCCTGAGACATAATTCTTACCCAGAATAATATGAAATAAGTTTTTCTGTGAAGGAGATAGTCTTAAAATTTAAAGTCATGTATAAGAAGTAAAAAAGAAAGAAAAATATTATGTTATCCAATCAAGCTTTACAAATGATTTGGAAATGGGCCTGCATGTTCTAGTAGGTTAAATGAGACAAGCAGAAAGAGATAATTCAAGCAAAGTACAAATTGTATTCATTTTCTCATATTGCTCATTTACTATTTAATGCAGATGGTTTGTATACTGGGAAAAGAAAGTATTTAGAGGTCTTTGAAGAAAAATGATTTCATAGAAGAACTTCATTAAAAGGTACTACTTAGAGTTCAAATGCAGAATTGAAAAATGATCTGGCATTTTTCACGTAAAGAGAAATACCACCTATATTATGTGGAGGCTTTGGGGTTATTTTTCTAAAACATCTAATAGTTATGAACTTAATAAGATTCACCAGGAAACATAATTAGTTCATCACAATTATAATTTCGTTGATATGGCATACTAAATACAAAGCTTATACAGAAATGTAATGTTATAGTTTAAAGAATGTCATTAAGTAGTTTTTATTGGTAATAAGATTTCTTACTCACCAAAATATAATTTGTCTACTTTTCCCCATTACCACTATAAGGCAGACTACATGAGTCACTATTCAGTTTGTTCATTAATCTTTGTCTTCAGAATTGAAAATCATTCTCTGCCTGCAGTGAGTACTAATTTATTATTAGTTGGTTGAATGAATTTGTAGGATCAAGAAGAGAGCATTCCCTTATAAACAAAGGTGGCACATTTTTAGCATATGCCCATGTATCATTTCACCAGAAGTAACAAATATTTCATTTATTCACTAAATAAACATTTGTTCAATATCTACTATGTAGCAGGTACTGTCTGGGTATGAGGAATTTGCCATGAGTGGATGAGACAAAAGATTCTATGTCCTATTACCAAACTGACTTTGTATATAAAAGGATAACAAACAGCCAAACATTGCAATCAATTGCATAAATGCTACATTTGATGTAAGTAAAAATCTCATGAGTGCTTTGTAAGGAGAATACTTTATCTATAGGTCAGAGCAATGAAAATGTAAACCGAACCTATCATCTAGTTCTCATGGGCAACAATAAAGAAAGAAGAGAGATTGGATTGTTTTAGAGGCCTCTGGAACCTCTCAGAGACACATCTCATAAAGAGATCCCACGCCAGGCACTGGGATTTTTTTTTAATAAACAACAGCTCCTAGGAATAACATTATATGTTAATGCAAGATATATCCCTTCTAAATCTTTTTAAACACTTACATAGATGCATTATCAAAGAAGAAATTGTCATACTTCCACTATTTTCCTTTATTCTTGAGTTTTGTACAGCTGTATAATAAAATATGATCACATCTACGTCATTTCCCCATTTCAACTTTCCCTTACCTCCCTCAACATGTACCACTCTCCAACTTTATCTTTTTTTTTTTTTGGTCTTTTTGAGACAGGGTCTCCCTGTAGCCCCAGCTGTCCTGGAACTCACTCTGTAGACCAGTCTGGACTTGAACTCACAAAGATCCACCTGCCTCTGCCTCCTAAGTGCTAGGATTAAAGGCGTGCGCCACAACGCCTGGCCCAACTTTATCTTATAGTGAGTATGAGTTTGCCTGCATGTGTTCCTGGAAGCAAGAATAGGGTAGCGGATACTATGGATCAATGGTTATGTGCTTTCATGCGGGTACTGGGAACAAAACCCACGTCCTGTATAAGTTCAACCAGTACCCTTAACTGCTGTGCAACAACTTCACACAACCCTTTTTGATAACCTACTAACTCCGTTTAGTGCTGTCCATATGTCCGTTAGTATGGGGCCATCCACTAGAGCATGGGAGTCCTACCAGTGACCACATCCTTGTAAACAATGATTCTCCCCCACTAGCAACTATCAGTTGCTGCAAGCTTGTTAGTATAGAGTGTGGCCTACAGACCATCCATCACATCTATGCTGCGATTTTGGCTGGCTTGATATTGTGCGGGTACCAGCATCTTCTAAGCATTCATGATTGTGGTCATGTCATGTCCTAAAGAAAGCATTTCATGACACTTGTCCCCATCCTCTAGCTCTTCTTACATTCTTTCTACTCCCTGTATACTCCCTGAGCTTCAGAATAGGGGAACTCATCTAAGGCTCAGCACTCTGTCTCAGCATTTTTAATCAATTATGCATCTCTCCATTGAACACGGCCCACTACAAGAGAAACTTCTCTGACCAAGTGAACTAGGTCCACGACATACATAAATAAAAGTATTTAGAACTGTGTTTGGTAGTGTGTTCATTTAACAATAGCAAGGTCTACACTGGGGTATCCACAGCCATCGATTATTTTTTGACTCATATTAGAATACTGGGTATAAATTCGTTCCATGGAACAGGGCTCAAATTGAATAAGAAAGCCATTAGTTACCCTGAAACAGTCATGCCACTATTGCATGAGTGGGAACCTGTTGCCTGGCTGGTTGGTACTGTAGCATACAGAGTCCAGTCCTAACTGGGGTAAGACCATTGATGTCTTTTCTCTCTCACCTTGCACATTCAATCACTACAAAATTTCACCAACAGGAAGGAAGTATTCTGGTGTGTTTGATATCGATTTCTCTTTGTCCTACAGTCAAAATGTATGATGCATTTGTAATAGGGTCTTTCAGCTTATTAACTTACATTTTCTATTGGCCTAGAAAACAGATTTCCATATGGAGTTTTCAGGCAACTATCATTTTGGCTAACTCTAACTCACTATCACAATGTCTGCTCCCATGCTCTAACTCCATCTCTGCTTAAACCTTTCTCTTCCCAGTATTTCTTCTCTCTACTTTCATATCACTTATGTTTTATTAACTCCTTCTCTTAAAACATCCCATATCTTTTTTCAGTTTCCTGGTTTCTATGACTCCAAGTTAAGCCCAAATCTCTAAGGATTTGAAGCTAGGACCCACATATAAGAATATGCTGATGCAGGCAGCTGATCTATATATATAAAAAAAGATAGAATGTGCAGTATTTGTCTCTCTGGAATTTGGTTACCCATGTCAGTATAATTTCCTTAGGTCCATTCAGTTCCTTGAACATTTCTTAATTAATCTCATAGATAAATAAAATAACATTGTATGTATATAACATGTTCATTATACATGCATGTGTTGGTGGACATTTATACTAATTCCATGAGCAGCAGTGAGCATGGATGTGCAAGTAGTCAGTAGTAGGCTGTAAAATCCATTGGATCTATGTTCAGGATTTACGTGGCTAGGTCATATGGTAGATCTGTTCCTAGTCACACCAATTTTTTTTTTTACCAATGCATAATTCCTTTTCCCCACAAACTTACCACCATCTTCTGTCATTTGATTGTTGTTTTTGAGACAGTATCTCCCTGTAGCTCCAGCTGTCCTGGAATTTGCTATGTAGACTGGGCTGGCCTTGAACTAATAGAGATGCACTTGTCTCTGCCTCCCAATTGCTAGGATTAAAAGCATGTGCCACCATACCCAGATGTCATTTGATTTTTTGATAATCATTCTGAGATAGAAATTCAAAGTAGCTTTAATTTACATTTGTAGCTAATGCTGCTGTAGAACTAAAATATTTTATTATGATTTTGTATGTTTCATACAACAGATCCCAACCAAATTTAGATCACATACTCCCTCCATGTCCCCCACAGCTCCCTGACCCAGCTTCCAGAAGATGTTATTCAGGCTGCTGAGGGACCAAAGTTATCAGTAATCTTACCTACCCATGAACTCTATGTACTACAGTGTCAAACAGCAAGGCAAGTTGTGTTCAATGGTGTAATGGCGTAATGACTGTTAAGAAAACAAGCCTGGTATTATGGCCAGCTCTGCATGGCTGGCATTGTCACCCGCTCAAAGACCATGGCTGACATGATCATAGGCTCTGGAGAGGAAATTCCTACAGTTTATCTAACTTGACATGATATTGAACTGCTTTCTAAATATTTGTTTATACTCAGAGGCAAATACTACTCTCAGTGTTAATCAGAAGAGTTTTTCTCTGCAGTGAAAGCCAGAGACTACACACATACTCGAGTGCTGAAGGTGGTGAATAAGCTATAGCTGAGTGCTCATCCCTCAGCAGAACATTTATACCACATCCTCTTATGCTCAGAAGGAATCAGGGAGTAGGGTCCTGAAAGAATGTCAGAGTTGAAAGATAGAGGAAATTGCTACAAAAGGCTATCTTCTGAGCATGACACAGCCCCGGCAAACATGATTTCATAGCATCTATAGTTACCTGCATAATTGTCCTGTGAACAGTCATCATTTGCAGAGGAGCTCTTGGGGCTCTGCATATCCCTGCTATATATACTCCTGGTTGCTAATGAATTCTGGCAGGATGGACATACATCTTCAGATTTCTGCTTATTGGTGAGCTTACCAGAGTCCCATGCTGACACAGACAACCTTGCTTAAAATCAACTGGGCACCAAAGAGAAAAACCTGCCAACAATTCACACATACACTATCTCTACATGTTTTCATGTGCATAGATGAAGGCTAATTAACAAGAAAAGTGCCAGACAGGTGAAACCTTCTTTTAGATATTTGCCCAGGGAAGTCCAAGAGACATCCCAAATTAGACAGACTTCTGCCACAGCCCTTGATTGTCTCCCACAACAGGAATGTAAGATCCTGTTCCTGATGACAGGACATACTTCAGACACAGGATTTAGAGTAATGGAGCAGGGACTTACACGGAAGCCACATCCCCTGACGGATAGGTCTCATAGCTTTGGGGAGCACTACAGAAGCTGCTAAGAGAGATTATCTATCAGTGGTCCAACCCCAACTTCTAGGCCAAATAACCACATCAGTGATTGGCATAGCCAACATTGATGCAGTAGTGGCCCTTATATCTTGGGGTAATCAACATCTATCTAATTTGGATTTAAAGCCCACTCAATGGGAGGATACTCATGTAGTACTGTAAACAAAGCCACATACAAATTGTTGGAGAGCTCATAGATCTTAAAGAAAACCCCCAGCTGTCACTTCCCTAGACAAATGTAATTTCTTACTATGTGCAAAATATGTATCCTTATATTTACAAACATGTATCCCAGTCTACACTCATCAAAGAATCTTCTTTTTTAATAAATGATTATTGCAGAGTTCCAAAATTGGTCATACATGGATATTGTCTGTAAATTGCCTAAGCCAAAGTAATACTTCTATGATACAACCTTTATACCAAAGGCTCATGGACCATAGAACAAAGGGTGAATAGAACATTAATCCATCTCTCAATTCTCATCAATGAAGGTCCTCATGCAACAGAGGGCCAGGAAAACAAAATGTCACAAATGGTCAAAACAGAGAGAATGAGAGTCTGTAGAGTGCAGGTCCTTGGACCCGACTTCTAAAGTGTCCACCCAGGGCTCAGAGAACATTGCGGAAGGAGGGGTAGAAAGACTGGCATGTCCATATGGAAATAGAGTCCTACAGGCTCCTGGGACCTTACTCATATGAATAGATATATATTGTGTCAACAAAAATAATGTATGCAAATTCAAGCAGACAAAACACCACCACAGAAATATGGAAATGGAAATCAGTCACCAATCATAGTCAATGCATTATTGGCAGCTTGTTATTGCTGAGAGAGTAAGAGGTGACCTTAAAGGGAGGGACTCTAAATAGGATGACTAGATCCCAGTGGGTGAACTTGCACTGAGGAATGTGTGGAGGCACTAACTGGACATGATAGGCCTTAACATAGGCAAGAAAATATATCAAGTCCAGTTTGGATGGTGCCACTATGGAAGGCGGTATAAAGTTGACTAAAATGTTTTTCATGAAATACAAAAAAATCAATATAAAATAAAAAGAAACAAAAGCCAAATAAAAATACCAAATAGACATAAATATGTGAAAGATTTGTAGGGAAGTGGGAGAACAACAATGGCAGAGGCAGATAAGGGAGAATAGGTGTGTGACTAATCAGAGTGCATTATCCTCATGCATGTTTGTCAGTGAACAAATTCAATCAATAAAAATGAGAAAATAAGCTTAATGTAAAGAATGAATGGCAGTTAATTAATGAGAAATTATCCTAAAGTGGTATCTGAATAAAACACTAGAACCAACCTTAGGTAAAAGACCATACAGATAACATGCCTTCTCTGCCCTAACTGCTTTCTATGAATTTCTGGAAGTTTTCTATATTGTGTTCTGTTTAAAAAGGGTCTTGTTCTCAACTGAGCTGCACTAGAGTAGCAATGATATTCTAAGAAAAGTCTATATTACCTACTTTTTTATTCCTTTTTTTTAACTGTAAAAGGAACGTGGCATACTTTAATGACAAGTTTTATGTATATAATTCTCTACGGAGCATGTTGATGAACTATTATCTATTGCCTCACCAAGTATTTTTTAGAATCACATATCAGTGCATAGTGGTGCTCCTTTGTTATCACATTTTCTAGGGTTGCTTTGGTGATATAACGGCAGAGTTAAGGAGGTACAAAATGAAGATAGGAAAAAATTTGTTCAAAAGAACTAATATATTTCAAGGTTTCTATAATTAATGATATCATGTATTCTTGAAAAATATTTAGTCCTTTTTATGTATTCTAACCATAAAATGATACCTGTGTAAGACAACACATTTGTTACTTAGGTAAATGTCATCACTCCACAATGCATATGTATATCTAAAGATATGTGCTGCACTGTAAAATGTGCTATTGTGTGTAAGGCAATTATATATACATTTAAAATACTAATCCCTAGTGTATGATTGAGAATTTTAACCTTCAAATGCTCTGATTTTGTAAATTAACTGTCTCTTCTTTCTGATATCATTTAAAATGTCTTTATTCTCATGTGTTGAAGTATTGCAAGTGATGTTTAAGGAGAGATTTATTTGTATTAAGTTCAATTAGGTCTTGAAATGTACTTTAAATTTTAGGAATCATTTTTAATTGTGGAAAGTTTTCCTCATTTCTTTTTGTTGTTTTGTTCATTCCCTGCTCCAGGAACTTTTATGAGACACATATTGAAAATTATTGTTCTGTACTTCATGTTTCTTCATTTATCTTTGAGATATTTTAAATGCCTGTTCTTTAATACTGTGTGCTGGGTTAATTTTCTCAGAAATATCTTCCAGTTCATTAATTCTTTAATCAACCCTGTCAAGTCTAGAGCATCCTTTCATTTCTATGACTAATGAAATTAGCAAGTTCTTAGTCTCCAGGTTCAAATCTGGATCATACAGTACATCTTGTCTGAAGTGATTTCAATTCCATTTGTCCACCATAGCTGGACTTCCATCTGCTTCTTGCTGATTGTAAATAGATAATCTGTAAGTATCTTCAGATTAATTTACCAGTTTATTTGTTGTTATCAGTGCTAGACATATTATTTTTTTATCACAGTTGTGCCTTTATTCATTTATTTATTATTTATTTATTAATGTGTATGACTGTACTGTCTGCATGTAGGTCTGTGCATCCATGTCATGCAGTGCCCCGGAGGTCAGAAGAGGGCGTCGGATTCCCCTGGAACTGGAGCTAAAGACACTTCTTAGCAGCTATGTGGGTTCTGGGAATCGAACCCAGGTCCTCTGCAAGAGCAGTCAGTGCTCTTAACCACTGAGCCATCTCTCCAGCCCCACAGTTGTGTCTTTTTCATTGTCTTTTTATTCATGCTGATGTATGATAACTTCAAATTTAGAGCAGAAAAGTAATCGAAGTTTAAAACTGCTATCTAATCTCATCCAGAGATTATTTTTTAGAACTGTTCATATTTAATAGATATTATTTACAAATAATTGTTTTAAAGAATGCAAATGAATGAATCTTATCTCATGTGACTTGAGATAGCATGGCTTGCTGTTAAGAAATTAAAGGCAGGGTCCACAAATGAGGGACACCATATATAGTTTGTTTATCTGGGGCAGTGTATTTCACTTAGCATAACAGCTTCTAGTCCATCCATTTGCTTGCAAATTTCATGATGTTGTCTTTCTTTACTGCTGCATAGAATTCCATTGTATAGATGTACCACATTTTCTTTATTTACTCATTGGTTGAGGGACACTTGGGTTGCTTCCAGCTATTCGCTATCATGAAGAGAGCTGTGATAAACATGGTTGCACAGCCATGGGGGCACATGCCTTCAATCCTAGCACTTGGGAAGCAGAAGCAGGCAGATCTCTTTGCATTTAAGGCCATCCTGGTCTATATGGTGAGTTCCAAGCCAGCTGGGACTAAAGGGAGACCTTGTCTCAAAACTACAAAAAGACAAAAAAAAAAAGAAAAAAAGAAAACAAACAAACAAACAAAAACACATGGTTGTGCATGTGTCTTTGCAATAGAGTGAGTCTTGGCACCAAATCCTTATTTGTTAGACAAACTCAGAAATTTTATTTTTCTTTCTTTTAGTAAATATAATACCTGCTATTATTGTAAAAAAGTACATTAAGGGGGCTGGAGAGATGGCCTAGCGGTTGAGAGCGCTGACCGCTCTTACAGAGGACCCGGGTTCGATCCCCAGCACCCACATGGCGGCTGAGAACCGTCTGAAACTCCAACTCCAGGAGAACTCCAGTTCCAGGGGAATCCGACACCCTCTTCTGACCTCCGCGGCATTGCACGACACGGGTGCACAAACCTACATGCAGACAGCACACTCATACACATACAAAAATAAATAAAATTAAAAAAAAAAAAGTACATTAAAACATCAAATTGATACGTAATTTAGGAATTTAGGCACGTAAAGTAATATTTCTTTTTATCTGCATGCAACTCTACTGTTAAAATATGAGACCCTAAAACATTTTTGGAATTAATCAGTGCTTATTTTCAGATTTGTAATTTTGGAATATGTGTATATATATATACATATATACATATATATATACATATATACATATGTGTGTGTATGCAATATAAAATAAATGGAACAACAAGAACAAAAATGACTTGTTCAAAGAACTGACTGAAACAACAAACTTCTGGGCAAAGCAGTAAACTTCTGCTTCAAAAATATTTTTAAAAGACAGAAAAAGATGCAAGACATGTAGGGCAGAATGCATGAGCTCTGGTGGGGCGGGGTGCATGGAAGGGGGAATGGGTCTAAAGTAGATTAAGAAACATGTGAAATGCACAAAAGTTCAATAAAAAATTTATAAAAATAGTATTTAAACACAGAATCTCAGTGGGGCTTCCTTAAATCATATCACATAATTGACTACCTCTTTGAAAGGTAGAGAAAGCAATGCCATGCATCTCCTCACTGTGTTTTGGCATCGGTAGCACATTCACATAAACTGGATTTCATAGTAGTTTAAAGTTCAGGTATCCTTTAAGATTTCCTGGTCAATTTTAGCACACTTAGATCCCCATGGCTCCATCCTGTTTGCCCTTTCTTTTGTTTTCTCCTTTAATAACTAGAAAATAATAGTTTTGCTCTAGTTTTTACAATGAATAAAACCAAAATTCTTTGACAGAATTTTTGTGGAAACTTCAAATATTTATGTCGAAGAATTGTATCTTTCAGTCGAATTTTAAGTGACCCATGTTCTTTTATGCGCTCCAAAGTAAATACAAGTAAAACTAGCTGAATATGAATAGGTTGATGAAAATATATTATTTCTTATATATTATAAAACAAAGTGGTCCAATATCAATTTTGGTATTGCTTCTATCCAAATTCATGTCCTCCTTCCTAGGATGCTAAAAACGTTTCACTAGGAAATTATAAGAAGAAAAATTCTATTACTGTATTGTAGCATAATACTTAACTTCTTCAAATGGTATTATTTGATACCACCTTGAAAAAACTTCTAAATAAAATATAAGTCTGATGTTAGTTAGGCTGCAGTGAGATAATTTTATTCAGCTATGCCATTGAGTCACATTATTAGGGCTTCTACCTTTACAATAGTTTAAGGTCTGAAGACAGGAGGCAGCATGTGTGAAAGTTGAAATCAATTTTTTTTCAATTTACTGTAGATACTTAGATGTAGCTGAAATTTGATAGAAATAATGGAACAGATGTTGAGGATTAAAGAAAGAAAATATTTTCTGAAGTCAGAGGTCATAATGATATGCAGTTTTTGTGAAGATTATAACAGAAGATTCTTTAGGGTACAACAGATAGTTCATTTAATTCTAGAATGTAGAGTAAATCACTCTAATGTGCTGAGTAGCACTTTGACAGGCATGGATGGAATAGGGACAGTGATGGTTTTCACTTCCATGATTATTGCTAGTTGTCAGACATTGTAAACCTATTGCATCCAGCATCTAGATTAATCTTCATTATAGTCACATTACCCCAATACCATAACAAAGAAAAATACACGTTATAGTATGCAACAGGATTAAGATCATCAGCTAGTAATTTTATATAATTTGCATCTACAGTGTATTCTGGTGGTGGTGTTGTTTTGACATGGCATCTCACAACTGTACCCAAAGCTGGACTTTCAATCATGGTATTTCTCCTGCCTCAGCCTTCTAAATGCTGTGATTATATTCCTGAGCCACTATGCCTAATGTAACATATACATCTTTAACACTGCATGCTTCTGGATTTGAGTAACACTCTGTGTGTGTGTGTGTGTGTGTGTGTATGTGTGTGTGTGTGTATGTGTGTGTGTGTGTGATCGTGTATCGTCTGTGTGGGGGAGAGAGAGAGAGATTATCATCTCTTTAGCTCCTGTCCTTTCTATCACTGTTAGCTGAAAGGGTTAATATAAGTTATGATTCACAACTCACATTTGAAAAGGAATTAGGCTCCTGTCCTTTAAAATAGTGCATTTATGAAAACTGTTAGAAAGGACTTTAATCCAAACTGAGATGTGCTAAGTTAAGTCACACAAGTGCGTTCATCAGTATAACCAATGGTTCCATATTAGGTTAAGCTCAGAATACATTTATGAAATTGGGAGTTTTATAAAAGGATTTAAAATGTTTTAAATAATATAGTTTCAGGACTATTAATTTAGGAAGGATAAGTTTCTCTTAGCTGTGAAATACAAAGTAAATCAAAGATTAGGGACCATTTTCTCCTACCCGATTTCAGTACATAAAAATAATCACAGTTTTTCTTGGTCAGCAAAGTCATATCCATCAGTACTTTCAATGTATATCCTCTTTCATCCAGCCATTCCATTCTTAGAAATGTATCTTACGGTGTTATTCAGCTGATTGAAGAAAGATTCAAATACAAGCTTGTTCATCTCATTTTTTTCTATTTTGTAAAAGGCTATAAACAGCTTAAATGTCCATCAAGCACTCAATACTGCTATGAGTATGTTCACCACCTTCCTCACAAGTATCCCTATGGCAAAATTGCTTTGCTTTAGTAACTAAAAATAAATCTTTTCTATTCATGTGTTTGTCTATTGTTTTATGAATATATTGCTGAATAATCTCAGTGACTTTATCGTTGTTTTCTTATGCTTCAGAATAGTTACCAGAGGTATGATGATACCATATAAATGTTAAGAGATGGTTGGAAGGAACGATTTTTAGTGCTTACTCTGATTTCTGCTCTATTTCTCTAGCCCTAAGAGCAGAATTCTCCTTAAAGGTTTTTGTGTTTCTCTCAAACTCTCTGCCTGCCAAAGTCTTCCTGTACTAAAAGAGAAGGGAAGATAGGAAGCCTAGGGACTTTGGACTGATGGAGCTACCTATCTTCGGGAAAATAGTGAAACCTAAACAAAAATCACACAAATAATTAATATATGAGGGAGACAACAAATAAAGACAAGATGATAATTTGAAATATATGCACAGTATGATGTATCAGGAAAGGGATAAAATGGATTGATTTATGTAATCTTCTGAATGCTCAGTTAAGTTTATTTAGCAACTTTCCCCTTAATTATGGCATAACCATTCACAGTACACAAAACGTTGCTTTGCCTGGGTCATTAACAATTGTTTCTGAAAGCCCATTTGCACTTGAGAGACTAACAATCAGCAAAGCAGACGATGAAGCTATAAATCTATGGGATCACTTTGCCAAATATCAGTATTTCATCATAATGGTGGTGAAAGGACTTCTTTTTTTAAATATTTTTATTGAAGTTTTGTGCATTTCATAGATCATTTCTCATTCCAATCTAGACTCATCTCTCCTTCCATGCCCCCCTCCCCCACCCCACATGAGTTCCTGCACCCTGCCATTCCTGCCCTGTATATTTTTCTTATTCTTCAAAGTTTTCCAAAGCAGAGGATTATTGTTCTTAGGGAAACTTTACTGATTCAGTCTGAAAAACAAAAAATGTGAATTGTGAAATATGATATGGAAATGACATTTTGTGTACAGAAAGAAGTTCTTTTACAGAACAGTATGTCCCAGAATTGCTATTTTTCAGTGCCTTAATCTACACTGTGAGTTGTCCTCAATTTTTTTTTTCCTAAAGCTTTGGCTATAAATAACACATCACGGGGCTGGAGAGATGGCCTAGTGGTTAAGAGCGCCGACCGCTCTTACAGAGGACCCGGGTTCGATCCCCAGCACCCATATGGCGGCTGAGAACCGTCTGAATCTCCAATTCCAGGCGAACTCCAGTTCCAGGGGAATCCGAAACCCTCTTCTGAACTCCGCGGCGTTGCACGACATGGATGCACAGACTTGCATGCAGACAGTACATTCATACACATACAGAAATAAATAAAATTAATAAAAAAAAATAAATAAATGATATATACAAAAATTCAATAAAAAATATATTGGAGCCGGGCGTGGTGGCGCAGGCCTTTAATCCTAGCACTTGGTAGGCAGAGGCAGGCGGATCTTTGTGAGTTCAAGGCCAGCTTGGTCTACAGAGTGAGTTCCAGGCCAGCTGGGGCTACAGGAAAACCCTGTCTCGAAAAAAAAAAAAAAAAAAAAAAAAAAAATTCATGTTTGTTTATTCCTCAGACTACTTTGTTAATATTACAAAATGTTTCATGCTAAGCTTAGAAAATACTTTTTCCAAATCACCCTAAAAAATGATATTTTATTTTTGTCTCTGTGAAGCTAAATTTTTCTCAACTCAAAATACACTAGGAATGAATTTCTTATTTGTATTTTGTTTCTCATTCTAGCTTATGATGTATTAATGAAATCACTACTTGTAGATGTTGACCATGGCATTTAAAAAATAAATGAGTTGAACTCAGAACGAGATGGGATCATGAAAGAATGCTGGCTCTCACTACTTCCATCACCATAATACTGGATATATTCATGTCTTCATATAGGAAAGAAAAAGGAATAAAAGCTCCCACAAAATGGAGAGGAAGAAGTTAGAGTCCGTTGCTGATGATGTCATCTTATATAAAAATTCCATAAATACTATTCTACAAAATTTGTAGCATTAGCAAATGATTTAAGCAAGGATACAGGAGAAAAATCAATAATGGAAAATAATCACTAGTGTTTATATGTATGCACAATGGAAAAGCTGCAAAGGAAATAGGAAAAAAACAATCTCATTTCCAATTTATATAAAATACTTAAATTCTAAACCTTTTAAAACATCAATGAAAGAAATCAGACTTGGGTTGGAGAGATGACTCAGCAGTTAAGAGCACTGACTGCTTTTGCAGGGAACCCAGGTTCGATTCCGAGCACCCACATGGAGGCTAAGAAACTTCATGACTCTAAAATTATTGTATGTACAATAGGAATGTGTTTATGTATCATTTGCAAATAAATTAAGAAAGCCGAGCATGGTGGCATACGCCTTTAAACCAAGCACTCGGGAAGCAGAGGCAGGTGGATCTCTGTGAGTTCAAGGCCAGCCTGGGCTACAGAGTGAGTTCCAGGCCAGCTGGGGCTACAGGGAGACCCTGTATCAAAAACAACAACAACAACAAAATAACTTGAGAGTTTATTTTAGCTCATAATCCCAGGTCACAGTCCACCACAGCGAGGTGACAGGCCAGCTGGGACTAAAGCTGTCTCAAAAATAGAAGAGAAAAAAAAAAACAAAAAAAAAAAAAGAAAGGANGGAAGAGATCAAGACTTGCAAATGGAAAAGATATCCAATATTCATTGATTGGAAGTATCAATACTTTTAAAATAGCTATACTATCAAAAGTCATCTACGGATTTCAAAATTTCAATGATTTTTCTTTTCACATAAAGAGAAAAATCCTAAAGTTCATCTGAACAACAAAAGATAAAAATAGTTAAAACAATAATGAGCCAATAGTCCATAGCTAGATCTGTCAATGATACTTTCATGAAAAGCATAGAGAGATGGAACTGAATGGTCAACCCAGATGTAAATCCACACATTTATGGCCAATTGATTGTCTATCAGGGTACCAAGAGCACAGAATGAGGAATGACAGCCTCCACAGTAACAGTTTGGGAGACCTGAATATCCAGATTAAGATGAATTAATTAGACCATATCTCAGAACATGCAAAAAAGAATCTATTCAGTATGGATGGAAGGCTCGCATATACTAGTTAAACAGTGAAAATATGAGAAGAAACAACACCAGAAATGCTCCATAAACTTAGTCTCGGCAATGTTTTTTTTTTCAGGGGAGGGGTATGATCCCAATAGCATAGTTTTTTTTGTATATGTGAATCCATGAAAATATAATAGTTTAATCCTCATGAAATGAAGATTCTACCATAATGATATATATACTAAATCATTGTTTTCTCATGTTAAATACAAATTAATTGAATATATTTGAACTAACCTGTACAGTTAAATACTTCATTGTGTAATTCATAATACTTCATTGTGTAATTCATAAGAGTATTTTTCTGTCTTTACTTTTTTGTTTTTGTTTTTACTTTTCTTTTTTCTTTTTTTTTTTCTTTTTGGTATTTTCAAGACAGGGTTTCCCTGTAACCACAGCTAGCCTGGAACTCACTCTGTAGACCAGGCTGGCTTTGAACTCACAAAGATCCGCCTGCCTCTGCCTCCTGAGTGCTAGGATTAAAGGCGTGCACCACCACGCCCTGCTATGTTTTTACTTTTCTTAATTCGTGTGTGTGTGTGGGGGGGGGGCTTGGTCTTTTTTTGGTCTTTTTGAGACAGGGTCTCCCTGTAGCCACAGCTAGCCTGGAACTCACTCTATAGACCAGGCTGTCCTTGAACTCACAGAGATTCACCTACCTCTGCCTTCAAATGCTAGGATTAAAGGCGAGCACCACCATGCTTGGCTTTCTTAATTTATTTGTAAGTGATTCATAACACATTCCTATTGTACATACAATAATTTTAGAGTCATGAGCTCACCAATGTCACCCAGGTTGACCTTGCTTTGTAGTCTAGGTTAGTGTCATATTCTTTATCATCTTGCCGCAGCATCCTGAGCAGTGAAATTAGAGGTATTTTCTATAATGTATAACTTAAAAATTACATGTATTATTGAAAAGGCATACAATGTTTCAACACACAGTGCATAATTTTTAAATTGGATTAAACATTTATTTTATCAAATAGTTAACATTTCTTTATGCTGAAAACATTTAAAAAATCCCTTTGTGTAGCTGTTTGAAATTTGAGGTATTGAATAATAGCACTTGAGAACTGCTTGCTACTATTTATTTCTGTCTTTTTTTTTTGTCTTTTTGAGACAGGGTCTCCCTATAGGCCCAGCTGTCCTGGAACTCTGTAGACCAGGCTGGCCTTGAACTCACAAAGATCTGCTTGCCTCTGCCTCCCAAGTGCTAGGATTAAAGGCGTCCACCACCACACCAGGCTATTAACTAACCATTGTGTGAGTTTGCATGAGGGTCAGTGACTTTAAGAAAATGTAGAGCCAGGCATGACAGCATATGCCTTTAATCCTAGGCAGAAGCAGGCACAGTTCTGATTTTACCCCCAGCCTGGTCTACATAACAAGTTCAAGGCCAACTGTTGCTACAGGGAAAACCTGTCTCAACCAAACAAAAACAACACAAAAGAGCATATGAAAGAAAATATAAACATCGCCCACATATTTTACAATTAGAATGATATATTGGTACCGTAAGCTGATTAGTTCACTGTACCAGATATAAACGTAAGGCTTAGTAAAAAAAAGAACAAAATTAATGAAATAACAAAGGGATCTGGAATAGTGTGGAGATTTAAGACTCTTCTACTCAAAATCATTCAGCAATACTAATGCAGGATTACAGAACCTAGTTACCCCTTGATGAAGAAATAGAACAATTTTACCAGCAGAAATTAAACAAAAATACACAACACTCCAGAACAGCAAATAAGAGAGCTAACACAATACAATTTTGAGTGAGGTTTATCACATCTACGTGCCTGTAATGCAGCAGATTAATCTAAAAGACGTAAAAATATCTGGGCAGAATATCATATCAATTTATACTGAAAGGTATAAATAAATTCACTTAATGTTAACCTCTAGTTTCTCTCTTGGAAATTAAACTTACGTGATGTGAGTTTGTAGGGCTCCATGTTCAGAAGACAAGCAATTTGAATTGTGAAACCCCTCCAAAAAAAAAAAAAAAAAAAGTTAAGGCCAGGCCTATTCAGTTGAATGTACTTTGGTTCCATCTTTTTACATTCCTTTTATGGTTCTTTCTGCAGTTATCCTCCAGAGAACTGCCAACTGTCATTGTAGAAGCATGTTGTTCAGAGCAAGGAACATTATAATGAAGTTAGAACAAATGGTGGGTACTTCAACAGTTTTTGACATCCAAGCATTTTTGTATAGTGCTCCTAATCCCTCGGAGTTCAGGTCTTTTAAGAAATTTTAGATTCTTAAATTGTATTTCAAAAAAATTTTGCTTCTGTTACTACTCAAGTATATAAATTCAAATATGTTCATGTTTATGATTATAATTTCTATATTTAAAAATTTGTGATTCCACCAATTATTTTATTTTTTCCAGTGAGTTTTAAAGTTCTTCTCAACTATTTCTTCTTATCACTCCAGAGATCTGCTTTTGTGTTTCTTTTCAAGTATTCTTTCACAAATACGTATGCATATATATGATTAGGTGGTTGTCTTTAAACATCACAGTAATGTGCCCTCATAAATTCTGTTCACCTGAAATGTGATATTCTCCTTAAGCTACTAACATCTAATATTCAAAAGGTTCTGATCACGCCATAATGATAGGTTGAAAGTAACAACATGAAATTCAAAAGTTACATACTTAATGTGAAATAAAAATAAATATGGTCGTGGCAAAGAGAGACTATTCTAAAGGATCATTTCAAACAGAAGAAGGATTATTATAATAGGAAAAGCATTTTGACCACATGCCTGAAAAACATCTTAGTTAAAAGGGACTTTCTTTTATAGAGATGTAGAAATAGAGCATAGGAATGAAAACAGTCTCACTATTACCATCTAAATTACAGCTCGCAGAGAAGTTAGCTCATACATGGATATTCCTGGAATTATCCCAGTAGGCCAATTCAGTGAATTAACGTACTGAATATTTAAGACTATATTATACATATATTTCTTCACAAATGCTGGAGATGCCAGCTATGATCAATGGGACTTTCTTTTTCCTTAGGGATTTGCATAGATTTCTCTATCCTATTAAAAGTCTTTCTTTTGTTCTCTGTACATACCAGAGTGTATCCTGGTCTGTCTCTCTCTCTCTCTCTCTCTCTCTCTCTCTCTCTCTCTCTTTCTCTCTCCC
>VZQC01001675.1:185731-306107 GCA_009823505.1 Rhizomys pruinosus
TCTGATGTTCTTTGTTCTGCTTCCAGGTCTGATATTCTTTGTTCTGCTTCCAGGTCTGATATTCTTGGTTCTGCTTCCAGGTCTGATATTCTTTGTTCTGCTTCCAGGTCTGATGTTCTTTGTTCTGCTTCCAGGTCTGATATTCTTTGTTCTGCTTCCAGGTCTGCTATTCTTTGTTCCGCTTCCTCCAGTCTGCCTCTGAGCTTTTTCCTTTCCTTTCCTCTTGATTGGATGAGTGTTTGATTTCCTTTTTCATTTCATCTTCTGATTTCTTTAATATTTCCACTTCCTTTTGGAGCTTCTCATTCTCTTTCTGTAGCTCTTTGCTTCACTGGTTGGTTTCCTTATCTTTTTCAACATGGAATCTTTTCAGTGTTTCCACTTCCTTCTGGAGTTTGTCATTCTCTCTCTCTCTAAGTACTTCTTGAGTTTTTCATTCTCTCTCCTAAGTTCTCTGACTTGTTCTTTATAGTTTTTGATTTCTTTGAGTATGTCCACATTGTACTTCTAATATCTGTGTACTGGGCCATCCCCAGGGGGATCCCATTGTAGGTATTTTCTACAGGGTTCGTAGAGCTTGGTGTGGAATTATCCTGAACATTTCCCATGTTGTCTCTTCTTTGTGTCCTTGGCATGGGGGTTTCTCTTTGCCTGTATTCCAATGTGAATCCCAAATGCCTCTTCACTGTGTTGAAGTCTTGCTTTGCTTGCCTTCTTCAGATGCCTTCATTGTTTGATTGATTTGTTTTTCTTCTTTTCTCCTTGCTTATGGAGTGTTAACTTGTCTAAGTTTTAGGCTTTCTACTGGAATTCTAACTTACTCTTCTCTTTTTTTTATTATTTATTTTTGTATGTGTATGAATGTACTGTCTGCATGCAGGTCTGTGCACCCATGTCGTGCAATGCCGCGGAGGTCAGAAGAGGGTCTCAGATTCCCCTGGAACTGGAGTTCTCCTGGAATTGGAGTTACAGACGGTTCTTAGCCGCCATGTGGGTGCTGGCGATCGAACCCAGGTCCTCTGCAAGAGCGTCGGTGCTCTTAACTGCTAGGCTATCTCTCCAGCCCCCGGAAGCTTCTCTTTTTATGCCGAGCAGGGACCACGTGGCCCTGCTAAGGGGATCGGGGACACACCGCCCGCTTTGGACACTGTGGGGAGCTGGCCCCTTGGCACAGAAACCAGCAGGCTCCTTTCCTCAGCCAACCTAAGTGGTAACTCCAACTTAGGCTCTTAGCCTGGACCCACGAGACAACGTGTTCCACCCTTGGCCGTGACTTCCCACCTGCCCAGAGCCGGGACAGAAATTTCACTCACAACACCAGCTACCCAGGTTGGTGGTCTGCAAAGGGAAACTTTTTCCAGCCCACTGGCCACCCTAACAAAACTCAGGCCTACCTTAGCCTGTATGTGCCCAATAATTAACTCCGTGATGATGCTAATTGGAATTCGATTTACTGGTTGCCACACCTTGCTTTTATGAGTCAAATGACGTCAATTCCCAGGACCAATCATAAGCCGTCCCCCCAACTCCACCCAACATCATGCATGTAGGCCAAGGTGTTTGCTCCTCCCTAGGGAGGAGCCAGACTTTTGGCCAAGCGGTGCTAGTTGGAAATCCAGCCCACAATTCAAGCTGGATTTCGACACATTGTACTTGTGTTCTCCTTTGAGATAGTTTCCAGTCATGTTTTTACAGATCAGGCATTTTTTTGCTAGCTAGTAAGAATGATCCCATCCAGGTCCTCTACTCAGGATGAGTTTCACAAATCCCACTGTGCCCTGCCCTGTGCGTTGGGACAAACTCCAGTCTCCAACACTGCTCCAGACCTCAGATCTCTGTTAGTAAGAATCAGCCCATTCTGTTCTTTTGGTATCTCCTTAGACCTTGGTTCTCTCCTGTTGAGACTGACTAGCTGGGAGAGATAGCCTGGTCCCATCCTTCCAGTTCACCATTCTGCTGCTCTCTCACCAGCCCAATTAGCTTTATTCCAGGGCTCACACATCCTTGACTTACTTGTTTGAACTCATACCTATCATCTTGACTTGGGCCTATTGTATTTGGCCCTTCTGGAGAACTTCTGCCTGGATCCAACTGGTCCCTCTAATAAGAAAAATCAAGAGAAAATCTGAGGCCCAGACCAATTTACTCTCAATATAGTACTTAAAATGTTAGAAAGAGCAATAAGATTATTCCTGGACAAACTGTCAGCCCATGAAAAGAAATAGCCAGAATTGACCAGAGTCCAAGACAACAGCTCCAGAGAAAGTAGACTGTTTTGCTTCTCATCCACCTGTGCTCCTTTTCTAAGCCTAGGGAACAATCTGCAGAAGAGGGGGCGTGGTAGAATGTAAGGGCTGCGATTGGGGTGAATGGTGAAACTACAGCAACATAGTCTGGACACTCATTTGATAAACTTGATTGAACATACAAGCCCCCCCCTCCCTCCGCTGGATGGTGGGACCCATGGGCTGTGTGGGTTTGGGCACAACAGTCTGCAAATTGGTTTTACATGAAGGATGCTTGTACTCATAAATTATCACTTTTTGCTAAAAAAATGAAAAAAAAACTGAGAGAAAGATGCAGGACAATTATGGCAGAATGCATGATCTGGGATGGGGTGGGGTGGGATGGAGGGGGAAGGGAAAGGGAAATATTCCTGAACTGAATTGGAAAATGATGTATGAAATATACAAAGCATCAATAAAAAAACAAAAGAGCAATAAGACAAGAGAAGGAAATTAAAGGGGGTATTAATTGGAAAAGAAGAGCTTAAAACATCCTTATTTCCAGATGATATTATAGTATATGTTGGACATCCCAAAAAATTTCGCCAGAAAACTGCTACTAATGAAGAACACATTCACAATGTGGCCAGATACAAAATCAGTTTACACAAGTCACTAGCACCCTTCTACTAAGAAAAACAAGAGAGAAAGAGTTTGTGGAAGTAGCCCCATTCAAAATAGCTTAAAAAATCCTAGGAATTAACCTAACCCCAGAAAGTAAGGCCTCTACAATGAAAGCTTTAATTTTTTAAAGAAAGAGGTTGAGGAAGACACAAGTACATGAAAAGATCATTGTGTTTATGGATTGGTAGAATTAATATAGTGAAATTTACCAGGCTGCCAAAAACCAATTCATGTAATCACAGGGTGCTCCATTACTAATTTCCACAGTGGTTGTATCAGTTTGTAGTAACATGAACTTGTTGATGAGAGTCTTCTTTCCTTGCATCCATACCAGCATTTGGTGACATTTGTTCTCTTAATTAGCCATTCTGCCTGGTGTAAGATGAAATCTTAAAATAGTTTTGATTTGCATTTCCTTACTTACAAAGCATTTTGAACACTTTTTAAATATAATCCTTTTATTGTCATTTTGTGTATTTCATACATCATTTTTCAGTTCAGTTTAGACATATTCCCCTTCCCCTTCCCCTCACCCCCTCCCCAGTTCCTGTGTTTTGCCATACATGTTTTGTATCCTTCTCTCAGTCTTTTTAAAGTTTTCCTCTGCAAAGGTTTATTGCTTGGGGGCAGAATTTAACTATATCAGTCCATTCTTTGACCCAGTCCTTATGTTGTGTGGTTCCCTCCCAATTGTATTGCTCCAAAATAACTTTTAAAGATGTTTCTTCGCCATTGATATTTCTTCTTTTGAGAGCTCTCTGTTCAGTTACATAGCTTATTTCTATTTGGGTCATTTGATTTCTTGCTTCGTTTTGGTTTCTTTTTATGTTCTGGATATGGATTCTCTGTCACATGAATAGCTGGTGAAAGTTTTCTCCTAATCTGAAGGCTTCCCCTTCACTTGATTCACTGTTTCCTTTGTTGTATTGAATCATTTTAGTTTAATGAGGTCCCATTTGTCAATCTTTGACTTTAATTCCTATGTGACTGAGGACTTTCCTGCTTCTGTGTCTTGTAGGGTACAGTCTATGTCATCTCCTAACATTTTATGCGTTCCAGGATTCATTTTGAGGTCCTTGATTAATTTGGAGTTTTATGTGGATAATAGTTATGGATCTAATTTCATTCTTCTGCATGTGGAGATGCAGTTTCACCAGTGCCCTTTGTTGAACATCCTATCTTTCTCTCAGTGTGTGTTCTTAGTTTTTCTGGCAAATATTGGGTAACTGTAATTGTATGCACCCTTGTTTGGGTCTCCTGTTCCGTTTATGTGCCATCACCATGCTCTTTTATGACTATGGCTCTCTAATATGGATCAAGCTTCTGCACCATGGGGATAAAGGGAAAGGGAAGGGGAGCGTAGTAGGAGATAGGTGTTATTATGGGAGCAATGGAGAAAATAGGGGTGATTTTAACTGTGAAAAGTTATAGAAGGGGTGAGAGGGGGAGATAAATAATGCTTAGATGATATGAAAAAAACAGAAATGTCTTAGTTCAAATTCCTACTGAAAATTATATATACAATAAATATATGAGTGGGTGTGATAGCTAAAGGCTATGTAACAAAAAATAATGTACCAGGCAAGAGAAATCTTCCCTTGGAGTTGTTTGTCAGAGCAGTCTAATAGGCCCCCAAAATGACACAGGATATTGCCACAGCCTTCGGTTGTGTCCCAGAACTTGCAGTTAAAACCCTAGTGCTGAAGAATGAATACAATTTGTAGCAATTGAGCTGGAAGCCTTCTCCATGAAGATTAGCTCTCATGTTATCAGAAGATATTATACAAGCTTCCAAGGGAGAGATACAATCAATGGTAATACACAGCTGTAAAGACTAATAAACAACAACTTGCCCAGAAAAAAAATTGCTAGTTTTGCATTTGTGGATCTTTTATGTTGGGAGTAATCAACAACTGTCTACTTGGAATTAAGGCCCACTCAGTGAAAGGGAAATCATATGTGTTCTTGTAAACATAGCCAGATACACATGGCAGGAGAGGTCCTAGATTCTAGAGAAAAGCCTACATTTGCCACATCCTTAGTCCCACATAATTTCTTAGTTTATTCTAAATAGTCATCCATATATTTACAGACATGTGTACCTTTCACCTCTTATCAATGAAGCTTCTTTTTGCAACAGATGGAGACTACTGTAGAGTTCCGGAACTGGTCAAATGCAGAAAATAGATGTCTGTGGGATGCATAACCCTAAGTCACACATCTTCAAAGCACCAACTAGGTATAGGATGAATGTATCTTGCAATAGTCATCAGAGGGATTTTCTTATGCAGCAGATTGTGTTTAACACAGAAATTATAATTGACCAGTGTGCAGAGAACAGGAGGCTTCAGAGTGCTTATCCCTGAATAGGACACTAATTTCAAACCTCTGTCCCCCACGGCTCAGGAATCATTGTGGAAGAGGTTATAGAAATATTGAAAGAGCCAGAGGGGTGCAAGAGCAGAATGAAACAGAGCCTTCCAGAATGCTGGTCGGTTATTCTTATGAACTCACAGAATTTGAGACAGCATGCACATGTCTTATGCCAACTCAAACCAGACAAAATCCTAGCATGGAGAAGTGGGTAAGAAATCCCAACATGGGGCTGGAGAGATGGCCTAGCGGTTAAGAGCGCCGACCGCTCTTACAGAGGACCCAGGTTCGATCCCCAGCACCCACATGGCGGCCGAGAGCCGTCTGAAACTCCAATTCCAGGAGAACTCCAGCTCCAGGGGAATCCGAGACCCTCTTCTGACCTCCGCGGCATTGCACGACACGGGTGCACAAACTTGCATGCAGACAGTACATTCATACACATATAGAAATAAATAAAAAATAAAAAAAAATTAAAAAAAAATAAAAAAAATAAAAAGAAATCCCAACTCAACCTAAGAAACTTCTGGCAATTGATGGCTGTGGGGAGGCACAAAGATAGTGTCTTACAGTGATGAGACTCTTGATGGGCTCAGTGGATGGACATTTAGGGGCACAAATCAGATTCTATAGTGTGCCATATATATACATTAAATTGGATGGTGGACAGTGGTTGTAGGGAAGGTTTATCAAAATGCCATCAAACAATATTTCATGAAAATCATATAAAGTCAATTAAAAGTCAAATAAAATTGCAGGCTTATATTTTACAGAATTAAAAGTTTTATTTTCCACTGGAATATTTTCAAGTGGTTGGAAGAGAAAAGGAATATTGGATCTCTTGATGCTTATATAATAAAATTTTCAACTCTTTGAAGGCTAGATAGTCTCTGGGTATAGGTCTCTGAGTATATCTAAATACATCAAGCTATATTTTGCCTATGTTATGAAAATCATAAAATTTCAATAAAAAGTAAAATTATAAAAATATTACTTAATATTAAATATATACAAATCTGGAACAGAGATTTCACTCTCTGGATAGCTGAGTCCATCTCTGGGGCAAATATCCAAAGTGTTCCAATGCTTTTCTGCATGGATATATAGGTCTGTTTGCCCTATATACAACTGTGATTTCCAGTGTTATCGTATCTTCTAATACTAGGAAGAAAGCAGTTTTTGGTCTCATTTGCACAATGCCCTTTTCATGATGCCTCTGATTTATATCTTTTCTTGCTTTCATAAAATTTTCAATCTTGGTTGCATATTACACAATTTGAAGAACTTTTTATATAGATAGTTAAGAGACTCCATATAAGTTAAGCCAAAAATCATTATAGGTAACTTTGGGGAATCAATGTTGTTGAAAACAATACACTGTCTGTGTTTCCACTTTCATCACCACTCTTATGACCACTTAGAAACCAGACTATCATGCAATTCCCCAAAACAATGACTTTGAAATTCTTGAATGTATTTTTTCCTAGAGCATCATTTTTGCCATCTTTGTTTGATCGCTTCATTTACATTCATTGCCTATTATCTCTGTTCTTTTGTAATATTTCATGGTGAATTTCTCTCTCTGTCTCTCTGTCTCTCTGCCTTTCTGCCTTCCTCTTTTTCCCTCTCTATAATTCACTCATTTTTTTCTATACTTTCTGTTATTTCTGTCTTGCCTAGTTTACCACTATGTATTTCTTCTATTGTTATTTATCCTTACATACCTCTTGACTAGTATAGGATCTCTCTCTCTCTCTCTCTCTCTCTCTCTCTCTCTCTCATATATTTATATACATATATATGAATTTATAAAAAATATCTTTAATTGTCTGCATTTCCAACCACAGAGGCAATCTCATTTAAAATGATATCCTTATGGAAATTATCATGTTTTAAAAGAAAAATAGACTAGTAGAATTCATTCCATCATAAGAAAGATTACTATTGACCTTAATTCCTGAGAAATTGATGTCCAATTTAGAAAATCTTTTCCTACACCTATGTCTTGTAGGTCACTGCTTATGCTTTCTTCTAACTCTTTCACAGTTTCAGTGAGGTCTTTGGTTCACTTAGAGTTGACTTTTGTGCAAGGTGAATGGTAAGGGTCTAGTTTCATTCCTCTATAGGTGGAGATCCAGTTTTGCCAGCATTATTTGGGGAAGTAGTCTTACAGACTCATGGGACCTTGCCCATTTGAACTTATAGCATTGGTGATCAAGACCAATGTGAAAGGAAGCAGACAAAAACCTAGTAGAGATCTGTAAAAATGGGCAGTAGGCTCCAATCGTAGCAGAAGAATTTTTGGGCAGCTGATTACTATTGAGTGAGCAGGAGCTGATCTTCTTTAAGAGAGTGTCTCTAGATAGGTTGACTAGACCCCAGTGGATGAATTTGCACTGAGGTATGTCTGGGCACATGAACTTGACAGCTTAGGCCTTAACATAATGACAGAATGCATGAAGTCTAGTGGAGCACTATGTGAGGGTGCCAGTGGGAAAGCGGAATAAAAATGAATAAGATGTTGTGTGTGGGGCTGGAGAGATGGCTCAGTGGATAAGAGCACCGACTGCTCTTGCAGAGGTCCAGGGTTCGATTCCCAGCACCCACATGGCGGCTAAGAACCGTCTTTAACTCCAGTTCCGGGGGAATCCGACACCCTCTTTTGACCTCCGCAACATTGCATGACACAGGTGCACCAACCTACTCTCACATACATAAAAAATAAATAAATAAATAAATAAATAAATAAATAAATAAATAATGAAAAAAGATGTTGTGTATGAAATACCTAAAAATTCTGTAAAATGTTTTAAAAAGAAATGGAAGAATAGAAAAAGAGATTATTGTCCTCACAGTCATATCACATAACAAAAATTTGTATACTTCTTTATGTGTAAATGCAATAATGCCACATAAGAAGACAGCCTCCTTTTATTAGATAGATGCAAAGTCCGCCTCAGTTCCTTGCATCACTATTTCATGAGAGAAAAGAAAGTCCTGTTTAATGTTTTAAGATTTTCAAGAATTCTGTAATCATATCTCCTATGATGGATGTTTCGATGTCAATATTATTTTTCTTTTTTGGAGACAGTTAACTCACTCTGTAGTTCAGGTTGACAGTTAATTCACTGTTTAACTCAGGTTGACCTCAAACTCATGGAAATTCTCTTTCCTCAGCCTTCTAAGTGCTGTATATAATGGGTTTCAGCCATACTTTGCCTATGGCAATGTTATACTATTACATCATTTGTCTTGTGCACATTTTGGTAGAACATAAACTACAAATGATTGATAATAAGCACAAGATAATCCCTGATATTTTCAGGATATTGTTTTTGAAGAAATCAAAGAATTAAAATAAAATGAGGAAATTTTGAGAAAGTAAAAATTGATTTAATAGGAGACCTAAAATTCCCACTTGAAAAATTTAACAAGAAATCAAATGAAACCAAATACTGGGCAAATTCCCTTTTTACCAACTATATTTTTACTGATATATATTGAATCCAAGGTTTCACATCCTATAGACAAGTTCTCTAATACTGACCTAAATCTGTAGGCCCAATATTTATCTTTTCTCATCTTCTCTCAGAAGTTAATCTGACCCGGTGGTAAAAGAAAACTATTTGAGAGTACCATAAAGTATTTCAATGTTTGTAGACTTTGGATCAACAGATCCATCTTATAGATTTATATCAAAGAAGAGATGAATCTGATAAACACAGGTGTCTATAAAATGTGTTTCTCAGATTTTTGTATATAAGAGAGAAAAATCAAGACTAGAAAACGTTGTAAATGCTCTTTCATAGGAATATTTTTTCAAAGGTTCTACATATTTATTACTGTACCCAATGAATTTGCAAACATGGAGCAGACAAAAAAGCAAAGCAGATTCCCAATTTAAATGACCAAATATCCAGGTTAAAAACTTTTCTTTTCCATCTGGTAGGACTACTACATGATCAATTATTATTCAGCTTAAACATTCAATTGTGCCGTTTTGTGTGAATCCTCACAGACTCAGTTCGGTTCTCCTCCAGTGTCTTCTCTTGGAGTTGTACCTGGTTTTGTTACCAGTTTTCATCCTAATGCACTGAGGAATAGGACGATTTTGCTTTAGATTCTTGGCCAGGAATCTGTTGATTCTGAACGTCTTATGTGAAGACATGGTGAGAAGCCCAGAGAGCCTTATGGTGCATGATGGCAGACAAAAAGAGAGAAGAGCAGGATTATTTTTTTAATGCTAACCACCAAAAATCTCCTTCAAATGATATATTTCTGCTATATAAAAATGTCCAAAATATTGAGAGAGGTATCAGGTTATAAAACAATCATGGAGCAATTTTCAATATTTCAGTTTTTCTTCCTTTTGTATTATTTTGACAGAGTATGAACTTTATGCTACATTCATATCACCTAAAGATAGTCTTTTTATTCTTGAATTGACCTACCACAATATCTGCATATTTTAATCTAATGAAAAACTCAAAGATAACTTTTGGAAAATCTAAAACCATGAAAAAATTTAAGAAGTCAATAATTTAATATTATAGCAGACATTTCATTTTTAGTTTTATTTTATATTTATGAATGTTTTGCCTGCATGTTTGTATCAATGCCCTTCTCCAGAAGATCCAGTTAGTTTCCCTGGAATTGGAGTTACACATTGTTGTCAGCTATCATATGTGTTCTGAGAACGAAGCCCATGTCTTTTGCCAGAGCAGCAGAATATAAATTTATAACAAATTTCAATAGCATCAAAGGTAAATATATGGTTCAAATGAGGGAGAAAATATATGACCCAAGATCAGAAGTTGTCTAGGGGGATGGATATAACTGCTATTGAATGCCAGAAAATAACATTACATTGCTTTCTTTTTTTTTTTTTAGTTTAATTTTTATTGATGCTTTGTGCATTTCGTACATCATTTTCCAATTCAGATCAGGCATATTTCCCTTTCCCTTCCCCCCACTCCCCCATCCCAGATCATGTATTCTGCCATAACTGCTTGCATCTTTCTCTGTTTTTTTTTTTTTTTTTNCAAGCATCCTTCGTGCAAAACCAATCTGCAGGCTGTTGTGCCCAAACCCCCACAGCCCCACCATCCAGTGGGGGATGACGGGTTGTTTGTTCAATCAAGTTGATCAAATGAGTGTCCAGACTACATCGCTGTAGTTTCACCATTCACCCCAATCGCAGCCTTTACATTCTACCACGCCCCCTCTTCCGCAGATTATTCCCTGGGCTTAGAAAAGGGGCACAGGTGGATGAGAAGTAAAACAGTCCACTCTCTCTGGAGCTGTTGTCTTGGACTCTGGTCGATTCTAAATGATAGAAAGACAGGAGGACTGGACCAGGTATTCTCACTCATATTTCCTCTTATCTATAAGAATATGTCTCTTCATTCTACCTCACCACCCCACTTCTGGCAAGGAAGAGGAATCAAGAAAATCAGTAGAAGCCACCCAGCTTGAGACGTTCAAGGCGTGTTTGCCTTACCTAATGATATACTTGCAACAGTTTCCCAAGTAGTACTATGAAAGTTTGGGGGTTTTTTTGTTGTTGTTTTTTTTGTTTTTTTTTTTGGTCCTTTTTGAGACAGGGTCTTCCTGTAGCCCCAGCTGTCCTGGAACCCACTCTGTAGACCAGGCTGGCCATGAACTCACAGAGATCCACCTGCCTCTGCCTCCAAGAGCTAGGATTAAAGGCGTGTGCCAACATGCCCGGCCTATACTACGAATATTTTAATCAACATTCCTTTTGACTTAACCAGCAAATATATAAAGGCATTAAAAAAATCTTTTTCCTTGCCTGGCATGGTGGGACACACCTTTAATCCTAGCAAAGGCAGGTAGATCTTTGTGAGTTCAAGGACAGCCTTGTGAACAGAGCAAGTTCCAGGACACCTGAGGCTACAAGGAGACCCTGTCTTAAAAAGACCCCCCCCAAAAAAATCTACCTTAAAAGTATGCTCATTTGAGGCTGGAGAGATGGCTCAGCAGTTAAGAACACTGGCTGTTCTTACAGAAGACCAGTGTTCAAATCCCAGCACCCACATGGCAGCTAACAACTATCTGTAACTCCTGTTCTAAGGGATCTGACACTCTCTTTTGTCTTCTGCAAGCATTGCCCACATATACATGCAGGCAATACATGCATACACCTATGGAAGCAGCAGTAAATCCCTTAATGGGCTTGAGAATTAACCTACCACTTGTGTTCAGATTTTGTAATATTGGTATATGGGTGGAGGATAAATATACATATTTTGAAGTAATATAAAATTAAAGGGGAAAATGTGAAAAAAAGACTCAGAGAAAGATGCAAGACATGTATGGCAGAGTGCAGGAACAGGGAAGGGTCGGGTGGGGGGGCATGGAATGGGCGATGTGTCTAAATTGAACTGAGTAATGATGTATGAAATATGCAAAATGTCAATAAAAATATATAAATACCTATATATCTAATTGCTTGTTCTTCATTAGTAGGATCGAAAGGTTATTCCTGGACAAACTGTCAGCCCATGAAAGGAAACAGCCAGAATTGACCAGAGTCCAAGTCAACAGCTCCAGAGAGAGTGGACTGTTTTACCTCTCATCCACCTGTGCCCCTTTTCTAAGCCTAGGGAACAACCTGCGGAAGAGGGGGCGTGGTAGAATGTAAGGGCTGCGATTGGGGTGAATGGTGAAACTACAGCAATGTAGTCTGGACACTCATTTGATCAACTTGATTGAACAAACAACCTGTCACCCCCCACTGGATGGTGGGGCTGTAGGTGTTTGGGCACAACAGCCTGCAGATAGGTTTTGCATGAAGGATGCTTGTACTCATGGATTATCACTTATAGCTAAAAATGAAAAAAAAAAAAGAGAGAAAGATGCAGGACAGTTATGGCAGAATGCATGATCTGGGATGGGGTGGGGGTGGGGGGGAGGGAAAGGGAAATAAGCCTGAACTGAATTGGAAAAAATGTATGAAATGCACAAAGCATCAATAAAAATTAATTAAAAAAAAAAATTTAAAAGAGATTATGCTCATTTGGCAGAGCCTATGACCTATTTAGCCATGGGATTTTGGACCCAATAACAGAGGCAGTTATGGGTTTCATCTTTGGTGAGGGCATTAAATAAAATCAGAAGGGTATTGTTGACTCATATAATGCTCATGCTACTATTTCACCAGTGGCATATCTTGTAGATTTGTCCTTATTTTAAATCACTACTTTCACAGATGGGTAAGATTGATTATTACATATATAATTTCTGCTGCATGTTCTAGTGGATATGGCAGTGAGCTGTAATGTTTGGACATCTATGGATCTTATTGGTCAACAACTCCAAAAGAGGTAACCCATTCCTATCCATTTGCTCTGCTATTCTGTCTACTAGAAATTGCCTGTGCATTGTCTGTGTTCTGAGGGTAACTGTATTTAAACTCAATTCATAGGTGGATATGTATATTTTTAAAGAAGCTTCTATAGTATTAGACTTCCATATGGCTTTTTCACAAGGTTTTTAATGTTATTTATACTCCTCTACCATGCTTTCCCATTCTCCACAACATTAAACAATTTCTGCTCCATTATTCTCCTTGACCCTTTTATGTCATGGAAAATAATCTAAATCAGTGTTCATGAATGGAGATGCTACTGTTTTACATTCTAAAATTTCTCTTTAGGGACTAATGCGATGGTTCAGTGGGTAACAGCGCTTGCTATACAAACTATTGGACCTGTTTTCAGATTCCAGCATTCATATGAAGTGGGGAGTGGTTGCCCATACCTGTAACCCATGAACAGTGGAGTGGCAAAGACAGGAGAGTCACTGGAGATTGCTAGCACTCAATATAGTTCCAGGTTCAGTGGGACACTTCCATTCAACCACCTCCCTAGAACAGAGGAAGAGAGAGAGAGAGAGAGAGAGAGAGAGAGAGAGAGAGAGAGAGAGAGAGAATATCTTTCTTAATATAACACTTTAGAATTTTTGTATATGTTTCTGCATGTAACTCTTATTTACTCTGTGCTTTTTAGCGCCTGTTAATTCTACCACACATTCTTTAAAGATGGAGAAGGGAACAAATTATTTCACGATACTTGTGGTGTAAATATGTGCTCACTGCATCACTACATGAGTGTGTACAGGTGTGTGATAGTACATGTGAAGTACTGAGGTTGATGTCAGTGGTCTTGGTTAATTGATAAAGGGCATCACAATCAATTCCAGAGCTCATTGATGCTGCTAGTCTGGCTAGCCACCTTGTTCCTGGGGTCCCTTGTTTCTATGGTTGAAACTGCAAGCGGGCCACCACACTGCTCTTAAATTTACATGGGTTTTGAGGATAAGAACTCTGGTCCTTATGCTTGCATGGCAAGTGCTTTACCCACTGAGCCATTGCTCTAACCCTGAAGATATCTTTAACCTTCAAGATAACCTTGGAGCCCACTGCAGATCTCTAAATCATCATGTATGAACCATTTACAGTGCATTCCTTTAGCAGCATTCTTCTTAAGGAATGAGTCTTTCTTATTCTTTATTTCCAGTTATAGCTCATATTGTATGTTAAGTCAAAGGTTGATTTCCCATGTGAATCAGATTTTTCACTACATTCTTATCCTCTTTGTTTGGACAGGTTTGTACTGGAACGTGTAGACATCAATGGATGACATTGTAATATCTTCTTGGTCAATTGTTCCTATGATCAGAATGAAGTGACCCTCTTTATCTCTTCTGATTTGTTTTAGTTTATAGTCTAGTTTGTCATTTATGAGAACTTTAACTCCTGCTTGCCATTTGCTTGGAATATTTTTTCTAACCTGTCAACTTAAGGTAATACCTGTCCTAGAAGGTGAGATGGGTTTCTTGTAGACAACAAGAGATATGTCTTTTGAACAATGTTGTTCAGTCAATTGATATTTAAAGCTAGTATTGAAAGATATGTATTGGTTCCTGTCACATTGATTTCTGATTGCATTGTTGGTGTAACTTTGTTTTTCCACAGTTATACCTTCATTTAATTTCTTTCTGTTGACCCTCAGATACAGTAGTTCCTTTCTTTTGTTCTTCATATTGCTTCTAATATTCTCTGAATGGTTGGTTTTCTGAACATGAATTCTTTCAGCCTATTCATGTAGTAGAAGATTTTTCTTTCTCCTTCAAATATAATTGACAATTTTGCTGGGTAAATACTATGGGTTGCCATCTATGCTCATTTGGAACTGGGAATACCTTTGTTTTTGTTCTTGTTTTATGTTTATTTTGTTTTTATTATTGTTGGTTTTGCTTTTGGAGATCATACCATGTGGCACATGCTGCCCTGAGTCTTACAGGCTAGCCTCAAAGTTGCAGAGATCTAATTGCCTCTGCCTCCTAAGTGCTGTTATTAAAGGGATGTGCCACCAAACACAGGTGAAATGAATCTCCATTCACTCTCCTTGTGCATAATACAACATTCATAAATGTCAAAGCAAATTATAAATGAAATAATTACATGATGGTATCACAATATTTTTACAACAATTATTTTGATACACAAACACTATAAGCATTATAGAACAATTGTTCTTATCACCATCATATAAATAATGAACCTGTAACCCAAACCAACTTGCCCAATTTGTTATAATGAGTGGCTACTGAGCTAGGATGGTAAAAATAGTACTTAGCATTGGATCATGTTTAAGTGGAAGGAATGATTTAATAACTTTCATTTGGCCTTCTTTTGTGTTGCTGTATATTAATGCTGTTCAGGATTGAGAATATTTACAATTGGGTGCCTTTATAGCAATGAAATACTTCCAGTAATTTGGGGGTATTTATTCACCTGCTAAATTTGTCTATTGCCTGATCTGTTTGACATTGCACATCATCCTTCAAATTGCTTTCTACTGTACTGTTGTGACACAATTAGGTTTTCCAGGAAGTGTGACTTGGTGTCATCATAATTTTCCTGAACATAGTGAATAATGACTGCTTCTTCTGCTACAAACTGATGTAATTATTTCTCAGTAAACCTGTGTGATACATTTTATATGAGAAGACCAGGTTAGTAAGCCAGGAACTCAAAATCTCTGCAAATGCTAATGCAAGGCCAATTTTCATTTGAAAAAGATATATTGAAATCTTTAAATTATCACTACCAACATGATCTAGAAGGATGTTCCCATTGATCCTAGCTTTGTTTTCAAAAATAACAAACTAGGCTTTAAATAATACGTTGTATTTATAGGTGAATCTTGACCTGGTTTGCAAACCTTCTAAAACTTGGGACTTTAAAACACAAATGAAAATATCCCCAGAAGTTGGAAATTGAGTGTACACTACCCAACTTTTCTAGATATGTCTGAAAGCTTAGTTCAGAGATGTGTCAACCGAAAAAAATGAAATGTTGAGGTAATGTATGTCCTGTGTTCCATTTTCAGGTGAAAAATCTATGTCAAAGTTTCGTAGTTTTCTGTTCTTAGAGAAAATGCAGAAACTGAGAATCTCATGTCTATGTATTTTCATGTGAGAGATCCAGAATGACAGAGTAGAAGAGAGGATAGAAGCAATCACACTATTTTAGGGCAGTATATATAATTTTTTTTAATTTTTAAAATTTTTTATTTATTTCTGTATGTGTATGAATGTACTGTCTGCATGTAAGTTTGTTCACCCGTGTCGTGCAATGCCGCAAAAGTCAGAAGAGGGTGTCGGATTCCCCTGGAACTGGAGTTCTCTTGGAATTGGAGTTTCAGACGGTTCTCAGCCGCCATTTGGGTGCTGGGGATCAAACCCGGGTCCTCTGTAAGAGCAGTCTGCACTCTTAACCGCTAGGCCATCTCTCCAGCCCCTGGACAGTGTATATTTTAAAAGTGTAATTTGTCTTCATATGTGTATATTTGTCTTTATATACTCCAAGAAATATGCCTTGATTATGACAACACTTAAAAATATGGTATTTTAATTTAGTTTAAGTATAGTGAAAGAAATGACTGAAAAATACACTCAGAACATATCAGTAAGACGATATTTATTTATTTATTTATTTATTTATTTATTTATTTATTTATTTATTTCATGTGTATGAATGTACTGTCTGCATGCAGGTCTGTGCACCCGTGTTGTGCAATGCCACGGAGGTCAGAAGAGGGCGTCAGATTCCCTGGAGCTGGAGTTAAAGATGGTTCTCAGCTGCCATGTGGGTGCTGGGGATCGAACCCAGGTCCTCTGCAAGAGCAGTCAGTGCTCTTAACTGCTAGGCCATTTCTCCAGCTCCAGACTATTTTTAAAATAGTTCACTTGGGATAGAGGGATAGCATGGCCCTTAAAGGCTAAGGCTAACAAGCAAAACATAAAATAGTTCACCCAGAATGCATGAAGTGGCACTAATGCTGTGATAGTTTTGTAACTGGTAATAGTGGCTACCGTGTGTGTGTGTGTGTGTGTGTGTGTGTGTGTGTGTGTGTGTGTTCTCCCTGATACTAACTCTTATAGCTAATTAAAGAGGTCACTTTATAATTAAATTGGCCCATATGATTCTTTAATATATACATACAGTATCAGATTTAGAAGTGACTGGTGATAAATGGAGATTTGTATTTTATTTATAGAAATAATATTTATTTATTTATTTATTTATTTATTTATTTATTTATTTAATTTTTTTTTGTTCTTTTCGAGACAGGGTCTCCCTGTAGCCCCAGCTGTTCTGGAACTCACTTTGTAGACCAGGCTGGCCTTGAACTCACAAAGAACCACTTGCCTCTGCCTCCCAAGTGCTAGGATTAAAGGCGTGCACCACCACGCCTGGCTATAGAAAGGATTTTTATAAGATGGCATGGATTATATATTCCTTTGAGTTACAAAGCAGATAAAATCTTTGAACTATAATATAGTCCAGTATTTGAAATAACTACTTCTGGTGGACAATCTACTCTGTCACTTAGAATCCAGTTCATAAACAAGACTAGGGGAATTTTCTAGTATGATGATCGCAAGAAACACAACTCTATATAATTGCACACCAAGCTACAGTCATGTAATCGATGCTGGATTTACGTAGCATGCTTTGAGTAGAAATCTGGGAAGAAGGAATGGAGTTTATTATGATTCACCATCATTACAAAACCCCCAAATTTCAGAAAAAAGGTTTTATTTAATAAAATTAGTGATATTAAAAAGAAATTACCAGTTTATCTGGTAGAACTGCCCAAAGCCAGAGTCAAAATTCTCTTCTAATTTCTACCTTCGCAGCAAGTGGGTTATAAGGGCTAACACTTTTCAGCTCATACTCAGTTATTACAACTATCTTGAGATTATTGTCATTTAGGGAGGTAATATTTATTGAATGGTATGAATGAATGCATTAATGATTTTATATCCTGATATAAGTGGCTATCAAGAAAGTGGATGATGACCTATGCCCACTCAATCAGACATGGGCCCAACATGGAGGAAGGGAAATGGTTGTTGGATTTTGCCTTAGCCTGGGAATTGTTGGCAACTGATTGCTTATGGATGAGGGAGAATAGATCTTTAAGATTTATAGATAGGTTGACTAGACTACAGTGGAGGAATTTGTACCAAAGGATATCTGGATACAAATCCTTCAGGGGATAGGACTTAATGTACATGACAGAATGAATTAAGTCTGGTGGGGGGAATGGATGGAGGAGGGTGTCTAAATTTGATTAAAATTATTGTACGCAATGTATAAAAATGCAATAAAAATATTAAAGAAAAAAGAAAAAATATAATCAATGAAAAACACCAATAAAAATAAGCATAACAGAACTATTATTCCTCTGAAGATGGAGAAACTGCTTCAAAAAGGAATAGATGGTCTATAAATTTTTTAGCTATTTATTTATTTATTTATTCATTTTTGATGTGGAGAATCCATGCTTCATAGGTGCCAAATATAAAATCTCATGCTTGGAAATCAATTTATTAAATTGACACATGTATGGATTACATGAATTAAAAGGAAACATTTGACTTTAAAAAGCTCCAAAGGACTTTCTTTATCAAATTATTAGATCAATGAAGATCTACCGTAATATGAATGGTGCATTCTGGTGACAGCACAGATCAAAGGAGAGGAAAGAAGGATACTCAGGTTTTTGCCTGTTTGCCTTCACTTGCTAACAAGTTCTTCTCTCCTGTTTCTGGAACATTATTGCACTGTTCCTAGAACGAGATTCTTTGAGCTTCCAAAGTAGACCGAAAACCAGAATCTCTACAGGAATCCTCCACCAGGCCATTATCCTGAGATTTGGGCTACTTTTGCGGACCTAGCAATTCTCAGATTCTTGGCTTCTCTAGTGTGAGACAGCCATTGTTGGACTTCATGGAGCATATCCTACAAACCAATCTAATAACTGCCCCCCATTTCATGTATGTATTTCATTCTATAAATTATGATTTTTTAGAGAACTCTCACTTTGTCCCCTTTCTTCAAGAGCTACTATATTAACCTTTTACTTCCTTAGACTTTCTTTTATTGTTCTAGTCCTTCCCTGATCAATCATATCACTTAGTATGTATTATGCAATTAACCACTTAATGATGTACTGTCTTGTATTGTTCACAATAGCACCTGTTACACTAGCAGGTCTTTCCAAGTTAGCTTTCATCACATCCCATACAAAGTCAGCTTCCCTTTGTTCTAACCAGGAACAGTATTATTCTCATCAGTTGTTCCAGATCTCCATAGAACCAAATCAGAAGCATTGTCAGAAAGCTATACAGATGCTGAGCATTTATCTAAAAGTGTGTATGTCAGAGATATAGTTGAATATCAATTCAATATAGTTGAATATCAATTTTTATTTCAGGACTATTTACAGTAGCTAAATTATAGAAACATCGTGCCTAACAACAAAGAAAATGTGATACATATACACGATGGAAATTTTTTAAAACAAAGAATGAATTTATATCACTATAAGGTAAACGGATGCTACTGGAGTCCATCACATTAAATGAATTAGCACAGTCTCAGACAGTGAATTATTGTATGTTTTCCCTCATTGGAGCTTTGCAGATTTTATATAGATACATATAATAATGAAAATAGAAATGGTTTCATGTAGGAGAATAAAGAGGTCTAAAAACATGGAGGGGCAAGAAAGGGGGAAGTAGTGAGGTAAGGAAGAAATATCCTGTATACATCAACTACCCTGATATAATAGTTACATATGTATTGAGATACTGTACTATATTTTAAGCTTGATGATGTTAAAATTATAATTTTTGTGTGGATTGTAACTCATATGAAATAGTTATTTATAAGATTCTACAACACGTGTAGGATGTACTTTGATCATATGCCCCTTTTCATTCCTCTCTCTGAGCTCCCCTCCTCTATCTTCTGGTTCCTGCCTCTTCTCACATACTTTCACTTTTACATTCATGTATTTTCCCTTTTTAACATGTAGGATCTATGTATTAGAGAAAACTTGTGATATTTGCCTTTCTGAATCTGACTTTGTTTAGCATTATTATCTATTTTCTGGTAACAGATGCTACATAATGGGCATGTGTGACCATATGTAATTACCATTAACAAAAATATTTTAATCATCATAATTCTTTTTTAAAATTTTTAATTGATGTTTCATGTATTTCATACATCATTTTTCATTTCTGTTCAGGCATAGTCCCCTATCCCTTCCCCCCACCCTACCCCAAACCATCCCAGATCATGTACTCTATCATAACTGTCCTACTTTTCAGAATGGCCTCAAGTACTCATTCAATGCTTTGCAAATGTACTTTGAAAAAAATTGTTGGGCTGGAGAGATAGCCTAGCGGTTAAGATCACTGACTGCTCTTGCAGAGGACCTGGGTTCGATCCCCAGCACCCCCATGGTGGCTGAGAACCGTCTGTAACTCCAGTTCCAGGAGAACTCCAGTTCCAGGGGAATCCGAGACCCTCTTCTGACCTCCTTGGCATTGCATGACACGGGTGCACAGACCTACATGCAGACAGTACATTCACACACATACAAAAATAAATAAAATTAAAAAAAAATTTTTGAAAAGAAAAAAATTGTTGAACTTTCATGTGTTTCGTAGAAAAGATCTTTATCATCTTTCTACCTCCTCCCCATTGGCGCTCCCCATAGACTCCCACTGCAATTCATGTGAATGCAAAATTTTAAGTCAAATACATCATATGTTTTATTTCCTTTAACCACTGCAACAAGCTTAAAAGGCAATTGTTATTATTCATGCTCTTTTATTGATGAAGAAATTGTAGGACCAGTGAGATGGCTCAGCAGGTACAAGGTGCTTGCCACCAAGCCTGATGACCTTGGTTTGATCCTGGAAGGTCATGTGGTGGAATGAGAGAACCAACTCCCACACACCGTTCACATGCATGCTATGACACCTGCAACGCCCTGCCCAAAATACTAAATGCCTAAAAAATGAGAGTAACTTTGTTTGTCAGTTTGTAAATAGTAGCCTTAAATTGAGAGAAAACTGCTTGGTTTGATAGGCTTTGTATGCTATTGGCAAATAGAATCACGTTAACCTGATTCAGTGCTTCTTTATATGCATATAATTTTACAACACATTAGATAAAATATGACACAAATCTGCTTTGTGTACATTAAAGCTTTTTATACAAAAATGAGGGGTTCCCTTCTGAATGCCACTATAGTTCCCCATGTTGGAATGGCAATTTCTTCAAAGTTCCTTGAGAGGAATTTGTTTTTAAAAAAATATTTGAGGCCTGGAGAGATGGCTCAGTGGTTAAGAGCACAAACTGCTCTTGCAGAAGATCCAGGTTAAATTTCCAGCACCCAGATAGTGGTTAACAATCATTGGTTATTCCAGTTTCGGGGGATTCTTCAACTTCTAATCTCTCCAGACATTGTTCAACACAGATGCAGCTATGCGCATGCATGCAATACACTCATACAAATAAAATAAAATAATAAAAATTATTTGAGTAAATTGTCATTCCAGTCCAGTGCTACCCTTTAGGGAAAGCTGGGTGATTATCATCTCCAGCTAACATTTCTGTTTGGCTGCTTTGTTTTGTTTTGTTTTGTTTTGCATGCACACATGATAGCAACTTATTTTATTTTATTTATATTTTTATCTTATGTGTATGAGTGTATTGCCTGCATGTAGGTTCCTGTACCTGTTTTGTGGAATGGCTGTGGAGATCACAAGAGGGCGTTAGATCCCCTGGAACTGGAATAATGGATGGTTGTTAGCTGCCATGTGGTTGCTGGGAATCAAACCAAGGTACTCTACAAGAGCAGCTACTGCTCTTAACCACTAAGGAATCTGTCCAAACTACCAACTTCTTAAAACTATAAATGTTGCTAAATAAAATATGCCAAAACCTGCACTAAAAACTTTCATATGATTTTGTATGTGTAAGATAGAATCACATGTCACAGAGTAACGTCTTAGCTATGAAGACTTAAAGGGTACCTACTTTGGAGAGGTATATTCTCTAAATGAAAATAAGGATAAAACTCTGAGTGTAATTGAGTAATCTAAGAGTTCGGTAGGACTCATAGACCTGCATTCAATGTATGACAGGAAAATCATTCCTGGAGATGCTGAAACAAGTGATCACAAATTCATTAGCTTCAAATAACTAGAAATTTATTTTGTCCATACCCTGGAGACTAGAAATCTAAAATCATTGTACTGAGCCCACATTAAGGTGAGGCTAATCCACCTACCCCGTGCCTCAGAGCTACTCTTTAATTTGCTTTCCCCAGCTCCATGTGATGGCTGCTTTCTTTCACTTGTTTTACTCAGTCAATTCAACCTTTTCCTTCATGGTCCATTTTTCTCCTTTTCCGTCAGTGATGTCTCTCTGCCTCTTTCTTGATTCCTATACTCTCCTGGAGGACTCACCCAACTCATCCAGGTTAATATTTCCCTTGCCAGGTCCTTAATTTCATACTTGCCAGGTTGGTTGGTTCTATCATGTAACATTACAGATTCTAGGTACTAGCACATCATAATTTGGGGATCTTTATTCAATGTATCACAAACAGAAAAAAAATGTCCAATAAAGAAAGCAACTTGCAGATTTAATCTTCTTTACGCTAAAAATTTGTCTTATTTGTCTAATACATTTTATTACAAGAACAGTGTTTCCCTGCCTTCAGTTAATATCTCTTCATCACAGCTGAGCAGTCTCCATGTGCTGTTGACTGTGTCTTTCTAAAGTACTTTTTGTCCCCATATCCAATTCATCTAATGGCATATCTCATACAAACCTGTTATTTCAGCACTTGGGTCGAATCTTCTCCCTTTTTAAAGCCACAGTTCTCTTTTATAACCAGAGCTCAGTCCTTCCAGTGTGTGGTTGCTGTACCTCAGGCAATCTGAACAGGTCTGCAGTGCCTAAGTTCATGCTCTTTCAAGACTGATCCTCTTCTATTCAGGGATGAGCAGTATGCACTGGCTTGTCCTCTGCTTATTGGCCAGCTGTGGGTTTCTTTGTTAGTTACCATTTGCCACATACAGAAACCTATCTGGTGAGCAATTAGACATGCATTTTTAACGTATGTTTTTTATTAAATTATTGTATATGTCATATAATAGATTTTAATCATATTTACAACTCTACTGTATTTGTTCCCTGACACCCCCCCCAATGGAGTTAATGCATTTTGTCAAGTTTGTGTACCCAGATGTCCCTCAGTAGGAGCTCATCCAGTGGAGCTTGGTCAGCCTATCAAATGTGATTCCCTGTAAGACGATCCCCTTTCTTTCACCCAGCAGTAAAGACCTGCCAATAATTCCTCAGCTTAGGTTGTGGCCTCCTGCCCATTTATGTTATGTGTAGAGGTTGCTTTGAAGATGTGTCATTTAGGGCTAAGGAATGAAAATATTTCCATCTGTCCTTTCAGGATGTGTAGTTAAAAGACAGTATAAAATAGAACAAGAAATATTTCAAAAGTATCATTGTTAGGATATTTGATAATCTTTCATTAAATGTCCTTCCCTTAAGCAGCTACTCTGGCTACCTCTTACTCCATGTCACAAGGCTACAGAGTACATTTTGTAGAACATTTCCAATAGGGCTCTCAAACAGAAAACAGAAATTTAATCCACAATTTAAGAATAAAGAGACTCTCTTTTGCAATCCATCACAGTGGCCTGATTTTTGCCTGTTACTACTTATCAGTGTTCATCTGTCTTCATCAAACCATCAGAGATTTAAAAATTCACCTCACTATTTAAAGAATAACACTGAGACCATAAAGATTATTATAAATAGTATGACATTGTGCGTCAGAAAGTGCCTTCCCTGAGGTGAATATAACACAGCAAGTAAGGACATCAGATAAGGATGTTCTAGTGTAAAACTGTTTTTAAATACCAATTTAAACTCAAACTGTCTCCCAAAATGAAATATATATCTGGGATGGTTAGTCAATAGAGCAAATGAGGAATTCTAGCCTTATATTCAGTTATGTCTAGGCAGAAGTATACTGTAATGTCTTAAACATGTAGAAATAAAATAATATTTTGAGAAGTCAAACAAAAAAAAGACTCCGTGCAAACAGCCTGAGGTCACAGGGTCCCTGCTGTGATGTGGATAGACAAAACCAAGGATGAGTTTGGGAAGAGCAATGGAGTTCCCTCTGATTTTGAGGAAGAAGACCAGCAACTGAAGGGAAGCTGGGTGAGCGGAGACTGTGTGTAGAGGGAATTCTGGCATAGTGGGCAATCGTCATAGGCCTGGTGTGGGTAGCAGCAGTGGCATGGGTTGTGCAGTGGTGAGGCAACTTGGCAGATGATGTCTGTGTGAGAAATGTTGGGATTGCATTCCACGTCTAGATGGTATAGATTGGCATGCTACTTGGCCAGTGGGGTCTACCATGTGAGTATGGAGATGCTTTGAGAACAGAGGAAGGTCTGGGACAAACTTGACAATTCCTAGGAGTAGCACACCACGGGCAGAATTTGCACCAAGCAGCTCCATAGGCAGCCTGGCCAGAGCTTTGTGTAATAAGGGAGCGGTCCCAGGTGGAAGCAGTAGCCTGAAGGGAGACTGAAAGTGTAAGAAATGAATAAGAGGCTGGCCTCTTCAGGACTTGCCTCTGACCTTTCCAATAAATTGCATAAAACAGCTATAGGGCTAGGAGGGGAAGAGAGACCAGATTAGATGGATAATACAAGGCTAATTCTGGGACCCCAAAACCTGGAAGCCATGGGTGAAGGCAGATAGAGATGAGGAAGAGAGCCGCCTAGGAAACCTGAAGGTGCCCCTTGGGTTTGATCTTCAATACAGAGAAAGGAAAACTCCATGTTTCAACATGCTAAGGGAGGCCTTAAGATTGTTACAGTGTGAGAAACTAGAGCAATCAGGGAATACTCAGCACGGGTGCTGTTGAAACTAATGAAGACTTTCAAGCAAGCAATGAAGGGGACCCTCATCTGTTGGCTTGTGAGTTTGGGACATGGGAGCAGATGATATTAGTTTAGTGGCTGCAGAAGCATTAAAGCTGAGCAACATAACCACAAATCTCTTCCTGAGACATAGGTTGTACAACCTGAGGTAGCACAGGGGCAATCAGTCCCTGGTGGGCTGGCTTCTATGAGCCATTAGAGAAGGGGCGGGGCAGAGAGTCAGTCATGCAATGAGTTGCACATCGGGGAGGAACTATAGATATAAACAGGAAGCCAGAGAGAAAAGCTTCTGCCTTTGCCATCTTGGGCAGCTGAAGGGAGGTTGCAGGGTCATTGCTGGGGCAGGGACGTTTTTGTATGGCCATGGGGGGTGCCCACATTCCTGTAAGTAACCCTTTCACCCATCACTGTGTTGCTAAACCCAAATAAACTCCCTAGGATTTTCCAAACTGAGGTTGGGAGAACTTAAAAAATACTCCGTGCATATCTGATGCCATTTATTACCAGAGTAGGGGCTCTAGACCTGAATGTCAAGGAGGTCATTTCCTCTTGTGGACTTTACAATAGAAATAGGTCATTGGTTTCTGCACTGTTTCCCTTATACAACATGTCTAATGGAACATTACAGAACTGCGGTACAAAGTAGATTTTATGAGACTACAGTGGGCTCGGCTTTTCAAAATGCATTTGTTAACCTGAATGTTGAAGCTGAACTTACTACAACATAGCATAACTGTGCATACAACAAATGTACCTAGACAATTTCTATTTTGGATACCTGATTGAGACAACAGAGAAGCAAAAAAATGTTTCATCTTTACTAAATTCCAGGTTTAGTAATGTCATTGAAACCTTATTTGTTCTAAAAATGAAGAGAGAAGGATGGAACAAGAAGACATTTGGAAGAACTAAGAATGCAAGAAGAGTAGGTTACAAATGTTGAAGGCTTTATTTCTATTCATTCAATTTGGGAACAGCCAAATTGCAGAGAAATTTATCATGGTATGCTGCCAAGATAGATCTATAATACTCTGCTATTCATGTCTTACAAATCATTTGATGCTTTGTTGTATAAGCTGAAGAAATATAAAATATATCCCCAAATTTTGTTCTAGCCTTTGGTAAAAGTCCATGTCTGAACAGTTTCTTTTTGTTTTTTGCATCTGTAATGATATAGTACTAAGCTAAATAGCTTTTCTTTGCAAATTGCCACTATTGCATCATTTTATTTATGTAATATTTAGCCCAATGTTATGGGAAATTTGAGAGAGAAGATGACTTAAAAATGGAAGATGATTATGGAGGACTGAGTTAGCATGTAGGAAGAAGGGGAAGAAAACAATAAGTGGAATTTAGTTCTAGAAGAATGAGATTTTGTTGATGTTAGGGGCTATGTTGTTGGATGATTCAATTTTTCCCTCAGGATGATCTAGTAAATTAAACACTCATAGTCATTCATGTGTTAATGAGTAAAATGGTACATAGAGATAATCAATACTCCAATGTAAGAAATAATTTCAAGATCCCATTTGATTTCAATTGAAGTCTAAATTGGCTTTCCTATAATGTAAAATGTATATTTTCCTCTCAATCTCTTATCATTTTTTTATTTCTTCATTCATCTATCTACTTGGCCAAAGGTTTTATCGCCAAATAATCTAGTCAGATCAATGACGAAATACTTGATGTTGACCTGACCACATGCATGTACACGTTCATGTGAATGCACACACTCAAGCACATCTGCATACACATACATGAAAATGTTCAGACATATATAGTACACTCACATACAGTATACACACACATACAGGCAGAGAGAGAGAGAGAGAGAGAGAGAGAGAGAGAGAGAGAGAGAGAATTTAGTGGTAGATGTTTCCCAAATGACATGCTTATCCTTTCTAAAAAGATCCCCTCCTGTAAACCTGAGGCATTGGTCTCCTTACAAGTGCCAGAGTTTTGGTACCCTCATGTGAGCTGAAACTCTGGTGTATCCGGAATTCTGGTCTTTGTGAATATGGAGTTGTGTTCCCCCCTACCAATCTAGATCTGTGGTCCCTTCTTGTTTACCTGCATCTGTTGAACCCTTCCATTATCTTGGATTTATGGTCCGTTCCTGTCAACCAAGACTTGTGGTCCTCTCCTATGAGCCAGACTTATGGTCCTGGTCCTTGAACTGTAGCTGGGTTGTCTTCCTGTGAATTGTAGCTGTGGTCCCCTCCCATGAATCAGAAGCTGTGTTTGCCTCCTGTGGGACGGAGCAGAGGTCCACTGCCATAAACCTGAAGCTGAGCTAGAATTGTGGTCCCCTCCAATGAATCTGGAGCTATAGTTCCTTTTCTTCATCCTGGAGACATGGTCCTCTCTTTTGAGCTTGAGTTGTGACACTCGGCCCCAGGTGAGCAGGTCCTTTCTGGGGAGTGGGAGCAAGCCCCTGCCCCTGCCCCAGGAGCCAAAGCTTTGTCTCCTTTTGTGATCTTGAGCTGCGGTTAGCAACCTGTGAAACTATGCTGCTGTGGATCTTTCCTATTTCCTAGAATTGGGGTGTCCTCCTTCTGAGCTGGAGCTTTTATCCTCTTGCATGAACTTGGAACTATGATTCCTTCTTGTGAGCTGGAGCTGTGGTTCCCTTAAATGAGCCTGAAGTTTTGGACACCTACCATGAGCCACAGTTCCACATTTCCTTCGCCAGAATTGTCCAAGGAGGACTTCATTCCTCAGAGACCCCTCCCTGGAAGTGAAAAGTTGTGCACTGCGGAGCCCTTGCCTCTTATGCTGGGGAAAGTGGAGGCCTCTGTTGTTTTCAGGTTCTGATTGTGGGAGGACTGATTTTCTAATATGGATCTCCCACCTCCCCTAGGCCCAGCTGTGGTTCTTCCTCCACACTTGGTCCTGGGTGTCCTGGCCTTCATGTTGAACCTCTCCCATTATCAGGCTCCAAGAAGTTTTCTATTACTTTTCTATTACTCTTCTACAGCCTCATCGTGCCTTCATCTATGACCTAATTTAACTTCTAAAGATAAAAATCATAGTCTTGGAACTTAAACACAAAAAAGAAATAGAAAGTCTAGTAAGGGGCTGGAGAGATAGCCTAGCGGTTAAGAGCACCGACGCTCTTGCAGAGGACCCGGGTTCGATCCCCAGCACCCACATGGCGGCTAAGAACCGTCTGTAACTCCAGTTCCAGGAGAACTCCAGTTCCAGGGGAATCCGAGACCCTCTTCTGACCTCCGCGGCATTGCACGACACGGGTGCACAGACCTGCATGCAGACAATACATTCATACACATACAAAAATAAATAATAAAAAAAAAAAAGAAAGTCTAGTAATAACTCAAGTGATGCAATCCTTAATCTAAAAATATATAATTAGATATTAGAATATTAATTACAAATTCTACATGTCTATCTCATTTTTGAATATTGTTTACTGAGGAAACTGTACTACCAAGATTGAACAATAATGTGAAATTTGTCACTGTTTCTATAATGCATGTTTGCCGTTTATTAACTTTTCAAATTCTCTAACCTCTACCAAGTGTTTAATTTAATCCCTTAAAAATGGCTAATGTTTACTGGCTATTGTTTTGTATTATAATGTAACAGAGTCCTAGCAACATTTACTAATAGGAATAACATATAGCAAATTTTAATCAACATACAGAAAGTTAATATTTCAAGGACAAGCATCACACAAATTTATTCCTCAATATTCTGCAAAGAAATTCTCTTAAAAATAGGTTTTACAAATAACACAATCAATAAATAGGCTGATGCAAAGACCAGAAAGTTCTTAAAAAAATAGAGCACAAATGGCCAACAAACATGAAAATATGTTCAAACTCACAAATTATCGAAGAAATGCAAATAAAATCTATACTGAGATTCCATTTTATCCTGGTCAGAATGTCAGTCTGTAATAAAATATAGCTGATGGGAATGCAAACTAGTCCAGCCTCTTGCTTGTGCATTCTAGTTCTTCTAATCTGTTACTGAGGCTTTCTTCCATCCTTTCCTGTTGACTGGATGAGTGTTTGATTTCCTTTTTTATTTCAGCCTGATATTTCTTCAGTATTTCCACTTCCTTCCAGAGTTTGTCATTCCCTATTTCTAGTTCTTTGATTCATTTGTCTGTGGGTTCTTTAAGTTTATTGTTCTAGTTCTTTGATTCACTTGTCTGTGTGTTCATTTTCCTTTTTCATTTGAGCTTGAGATTTCTTCAGTATTTCCACTTCCTTCTGGTGTATTGTTCTGTTCTTCTAGTTCTTTGATTCATTTGTCTGTATGTTTTTTGTATTCCTTGATTTCTTTGAGTATATCTATGATGGTTCTTTAAGATCTCTGTCCTGCTAACTGAAACAGTGAACTTCTCCTCAAAGCAGTCAACTTCCTCATGGAGAATATTGAGAAAGACTGAGAAATAGATGAAAAGCATGTTTGGAAGAATGCATGAGCTCTGGTGGGGTGGGGGAATGGGGGGGGACACACAGGTCTAGATTTGATAAAAAATATAAAAGTAAATAAATAAATTAAAAAAAAATCTCTGTCTTCGTTTATTTTCAGGAAGTTCTCATTGAGGGCATCTTCTGTAGCGCTGGTAGAATTTAATGAGGGTTTTTTATTTGGTTTTCCCATGCTATTTTTTCGTTGTGCTTTTAGCATGTGGATTTCCTTTGTTTTCCTTTATTTTATCAGGAAGCTCAAGTGCATGTGCTCTGGGCCTGCCTTGGGTGTCTGCCTGGGGCAACTACACCAGCACAAGTTGTGCCTGCCTACCTCAGAGTGCCTGTTTGGGGTGGCCTTCTGCTGACTTGTGTGTTCAATCTGGGTTGGACATGCCTCTGGATGCCTATTGGGGGATGTCACCCAGCACAAGCTGGGTCTGCTTACCTCTGTGTGTCTGCTGGGGGCTGCTGCTCAGCTTACAATGGGCCTACCCCAACAAAAGCCTGTTCAGGCCTGGCCCCCAACTCCTAAAATTTCTCTGGGTCAGCTGGTCAGAGGAAGCTGTATTAGGCCTGGCCTCTACCTCAAGGCAGCTTGCTGGGTTGACTGGTCTGACTGGTCTGACTGGTCTGAGTGGTCTGACCGGTCTGTAGGAGCCTTTTGTGGCCTGGCCCCCACTCTGCACTGCTTGCTGGTTTTCAGAATTCTTTATCTAACAGCTGACAGCCTATTCCCCTGAATCATACAATCCTTCCATACTTTCTTTTGTGCTATTCCCTAAATCTTAAATTCAGAGGTTGTATAGTAGATGTATCAGTTAAGGCTAATCACCATAGAGTCACTTAGTCTCTGCCTTTTGACCAGTTTTAGAATTTTGGATGGCTAAGATTGAAAAAACCAGTAATGGCAAATGCTGAGCAGTATGTAGGGAAAGCAGAATGTGTATTCCTTGAGGGTAAGAGTATAAACTGATGCAATCATTATAGAAATCTTTGTGCAGTTTGTTCATAAAGTTAAATAGATCTCTCACATGATGCAGGTATAGCTCTCTTGGGCATATATCCAAATGACTCTGTATCATAAGACAGCTGTTCATCCATATTCATTGCTGAGCTATTGGCAATCCTCAGACAATGGAAACAACCTAGATACCCATCAACCAATGAATGAATAATGACAGCATGGAATGTTTATATAGTGTAAAATATAATTCTTAAGGAACCTCTATTGGAGTTGTTCAAAGAAGTAGTCCAAGAGATCTCTATAAATAACAGATCCCTGGGGCTGGAGAGATGGCCTAGCGGTTACAAGCACAAACTGCTCTTGCAGAGGACCTGGGTTCGATCCCCAGCACCCACATGGCAGCTGAGAACCACCTTTAACTCAGTTCCTGGGGAATCCAATGCCCTCTTCTGACCTCCGAGGCATTGCACTACATGGGTGCACAAACCTACATGCAAACAGTACATTCATACACATAAAAATAAATAAATAAATAAAATTAAATTAAAAAATATTTAAAAAGTAACAGAGACCATTATTGTCTCACAGAACTTGAAGATAGGACTGTATCAGTGAAGACAGGATATATCACTGGCTTGTTCTGAGGAATTAGAAGATGGCTACAATGGTAGACTATAGTGGACAAAGAAGGAAACTAAAAATGTATATATAAAACATAAAAATTTACATGCGCATGGATTGTTTTTTTTCTCTTGGTAGTTAATATAGTAACTTATGATACCATGGGAGCTAATCTTCAGGAAGGATGCTTCCAGATTAGTTCCAGGTCAATGATCCAAGTCCAAAGAATAGTCTACCTTTAACAATAGATGCTTACCTTCAAGTTTTGTGAGACAATCAAGGCCGATGTCAAGATCCTGTGGTTGGAAGTGATTGGGGATGGGGGTCAGAATATAATCACAATACACTGTATGAAATCCTTGAATATATAAAATATTTTTGAAAATTTAATTCTCAAACCAAAGGGATTTTATTGACAGAAATCCTTTTGAAGTTCTGTTGATTTTTTTGTATAAATAAAACATGCAGTAGTGCTTACAGGAACAAGGGATTTTGGAGTCATTTAAAATTTTTACACTTATGTTTTCACATATATATATAATATATTATATATTATATATATATATATATGTTTGATTAAAGACTCAACCTCCTATCCTGGTAGTAGAAAACTGTACTCCTACCACTGGGAATTGAGAAGCAGTAACAGCTGCAATTTTAGTAAATCCTGAAGAATAGAGCATCTTCCAGGCCAGTGTATGTACACTAAAGGTGAAGACATGGCATTAAAAAATGCTCTCAGCCGGGCATGGTGGCACACACCTTTAATTATAGCACTTGGGAGGCAGATGCAGGTGAATCTTTGTGAGTTCAAGGCCAGCCTGGTCTACAGAGTGAGTTCCAGGAAAGCTGGGGCTACAGGGAGAGCCTGTCTCAAAAAGTCCAAAAAAAATAAAAATGTTGTCAAAAAATGAAAAAAAAAATTAAAGCAACCTTCAGACCCTTGAAATATTTTCTAGTACCTCATTTTCTCAGAATACAGCTTAGAGTGACTGATCAGGCATTTAATACATTTGAAAATACCACAATCCTTTAAAAATAGCATAATTCTTTGATAGTATATAGACAAATGTAGTAGCCAGTATGCTGAGAATTATGCATGTGTAGAGCTTGTCCCTCATCAACCTAACCTGCCCTAGGCACTTGAGACCATACAAGCAGCATTGCACACCTGGGCCTATCACAAGGAGATAAGAGGAGAGTGGGAATGTGAACAGTACATAAATCCTAACCCGGCCCCCAATAAATGAGTCCATGACAGCTCACCTTCTGTCTGCCTTCACCCAATTCCCAGGGTCTGTGTTGTGACTCTGTGCCTCTCACCCCAATTCCTTCACAGTTGGACCCCAAAATTCCCCAGCAGGCCTGGGGGATTGTCTACATCTGGTGCCCAACGTGTGGATTTTCAAACCCCCAGTGCTGGAGAGGCACTCCCTTCCTTGTTCAGTGAGTAGGCCCCCTTTCATGTTCTTTGATTTTTGGCAGGCATTAGGGTGAGAGCTCCCCCCCCCACCTCTCCTTTTCTCTAGTTTTCTGTGTGTTTGCCCTTGGCTAGGGATGTAGATTCCTTCACTGCTGCTTTGTTGGTTCTTCCCTCTAACACTTAACCTCCCTTTCCATTTCCTGCTCTCATGGGGAACATCCCTCCTCATGGTCGGGAGCCACAGATGGCCTATTAATGAAGATATGGCATGATGTGATCATGAGAAAGAAAAATTGTTCTGAGACCTTGCATTTCAACTAGAAATCTGACCTTCATGGTGGCAGAGAGCACTATACAGATTGGTGGAAAAATGGTCTCTGAAGTTCTACTATAGACTTTGTGTGCTACAGTATTTTTTATATCCTAAAGAAGACATTCAGTGCAATAGTAGTAGTCTGGTACATGTACACCCAAGATAATTCCAATTGGATCCATGGCTTGCTCCCTTGCAGGGGTGGGAAGTGTCACACCACTGATACTGCAAGCTTGGTGTCCCGTAGTGGCAGAAGACTTTATAGACCACATTAGAAAGCTATTGCTGGGGCTGGAGAGATGGCTCAGCAGTTAAGAACACTGACTACTCTTGCAGAGGACCATCTTAGGCTGGGCATGGTGGCTCATGCCTTTAATCACAGCACTCAGGAGGCAGAAGCAGGGAGATCTCTGTGAATTCAATGCCTGCCTGGTCTACATAGTGAGCTCCATGCCAGCTGGAACTAAAGGGAGACCCTGTCTCAAAACTAATCCAAACCAAACCAAACCAAAACAAAACAAAAAACAAGAAAGCTATTGCCATCCTTTTGTCAAAGGGCTATGATGCCCTGACTCAGATACAATTCAAACATCTACATTTGTGCCCGAGGTATACTTGTTATAATGGTTAACATTTGTTTAAATGTCTGTGCCTTTTGTTATTTATATGTTGTTAGTAGAAATACAAAGAGACCCCTAAATGAGCCACCAGTCCATTGAAAACAGAACTTGGACAGACCCAAGAGTTTGATGTATCACTTCAGAGAAGAAATGGATTGTTTTCTCTCTCTCTCTCTCTCTCTCTCTCTCTCTCTCTCTCTCTCTCTCTCTCTCCACTCCAAGGCCTAAAGACTCTCAACAGAGAGGTTGGCATGTTTTGTAAGGGGCATAGAAGGGGGGGGAATTGTGAGATCACAGCAAAAGCTGACTGAAGTTTTATTTGATCACCATGTTTGTTTATGCAAACCTCTCCAACTAGACTTTGAGACCCTAGGTTGTACAAGAATTGGGCACAGATGCTTGCTAATTGGGTGCACGTGGATATTGCTTATTTTTATTGCTTATATTTACTAATTGGTTTACACCATATTTGTTTTTTATATGGGAATTGATAAGTCTTAGTGCTTTTGTGAAATAGTCATGGCCACTTGAGCCAGGCAAAAGGTAACCAACCATTCCTATCATGCCCTCTGAGCTTTTGGGTACACAAGCAGAATGGGGAGATGTGGGCAGTCCCAAGCTTAGACATGTATGGGCTAACATTTCAGCCAGCCTGCATTCAGCATTAAGAGTAAAGATCATGCAATCTCTCTCTTTATACCCCACAAGTTTGGATGACATGTGATGGTGTGGAATTCTTGGATTGGTCCTTAGGAGGTGATGTCACACATTTTGGGCTGCTGTCTTAAACCCATATAAGCTGCCTATTTCATAGAATAAACAGATTTGCACCCTCTGACGTGGTCCCCGGGATGTTTCTGGAGTACCTCTATGCCATACCCTCTTTAGCCTTTCAACTGCAGGACTGACACCCCGTAGCCAATAAATTTCTGATTGGATTTAAGGCCCTCTCCACAAGATAAAAGCATCGTCTGGGGCCAAGTACCTGTGGCAAGACAGGTCACTGACCGTAGGGGAAACCTACTATTCTGCTAATTGACTTATTGTTATATACATAAAATTGTTCATCTCTCAACCTTTATCAGAGAAGCTTGTCCCCCCAAATAGATAATGATTAGTACAGAAACCCAGAGAATAAGGGAATTCAAAATGCTCAACCCTAAATGGGACATCTATATGACAAACACTTCTCTCAAGCCTCAGGGATCATTGTGGAAAATAACTCAGAAAGATTGTACGAGTCAGAGGTGGTGGGTTACCTCAACCAAACAATGCTTTTCTAACACATCAAAACAGAGGACTCAGGCTCGAATCCCAGCACCAATTTGAGGGCTAACAACCATCTGTGACTCCAGTTCCAGAGCATCTGATACCTTCTTCTTACCTCTGCTGGCATTGCATTACACTGGTATGCTTACCTGCATGCAGGACTTACACTCATAAACATAAAGTCATCTACAGAAAGACTAACTTTTGGTTATAACCATAAAAATGAGACTAAAACTCTCTCCAACAATGTCCCTAATGAGAGTTCTAATATGAAAGAACACTTAAACCTTAAATTGCTACAAAAATATAAAGAATTATTATTTCTAATATCCTTCAGTCTATTCACTTTCATAAGACTTTAGTTACACATGGCTTTCTCAGAAGATATTATATATATATATATATATATAATATAATATATATCATTTTTTTTTTTTTCCTGGTGCCTAGCACAAAATCCCCCAAATTGAAAGACAAGCTGAGCAACATATTGTTATATTCTTTCTACCTGAAAGCAACTGGGATGTTATCATGTGAATCTCGTAATGAGCTATAGAATTAACTTACTGCTTTCAGACATGGTAATTAATGTATATGGGTGGAAGGTATATATTCATTTCTTAGAGTAATATAAAATTAAAGGGAAAAATGTGTATTCTTAAACATATTTCAGAGTTAACATACAGTTTATTCCTGGAGGACATAATTCTGATACATATATGATGTTTGTATAGGCATATTTTGGATCAATACAAATGGGAGGGTACAACAACAACATAACGATTGTGTCAAAGAACGGATTGATACTGTTAAATTTGGCCCAAAACAATAAACCTCTGCAGAGAAAAACTTTAAAAAGACTGAGAGAAAGATGTAGGATATGTATGGCAGAATGCATGAACTGGAGTACGGAGGGGGGAAGAGAAAGGGGAATATGTCTAAATTGAACTGTAATATGTATGAAATACACAAAACATCAATAAAAGTATGATATTTAAAAAAGATAAAAGACCAGACTTAACATGTATGGCAGAATTATGAGCTCTGGTGGCAATGGGCGTGGATGGTGAAACACGTCTAAATTTGATTGAGAAAGGTTGTATGAAATGCATAAAAACTCAATAAATTTTTTTAAGAAGAAAAAAAATTCCTTCCCCACCACTTTATTGTCTATGTAACTGTAGTACTATGCAGTAAAAATGAGCTTTTCGAGTGATTTTATTCTAGTACATAAAATAGACATAAAATTCAATCTACATGGAGATTACTAAAAAAGAATCTAATAATTGTAAATTGTTGGCCTAAGAAGTAAAGAATAAATTAAAAAAAGACTTTAGTTACACATCATATATATAAATACTATATAAATAATTATTATATATATATATATATATATCCCATTCTTTTCTCATTACTTATCTTTTATATAAGGGATCTATTAAAACAATGGGCAGAGTTGGACATGGACATTAAAATTACACAAATGAAATTGTGATATATAGAATTTTACAAGTTAAATGGAAGGATAGTTTAGTATATTAATCACCTTTTGATAAATCTATTACAATTAGCAAATCGTTGTCGAAGGTCTCATAAGTAATTACTTCTAGAGCAGGATATTGCTGGCAATGATTAAGATTTAGGATGTGGAAACAAACCCAGGGAAACAAACTTTGAGACACAGTTTAGTAAAAACTCATTTACAATCACAAGTACAGGATCCCGGTTTGCATTTCCATCATGGTAAGGAAATAAAAACAATATAGATACAGAAAAATGATTATTAAAGTACCAAATGCAGATGATAGGCTGTCTCGGTTCATGTGCTCAAAACTGTGTTTTCCTCATCACACCTCCCTGCAGAAGCTTTAAAATTCCAACATGATAACCCCTCAGGCATTGTCAGTTCTCAAGCTGAAGGTGAAGGGTCTCAACAGATGCAGCTCTAAAGCAGGTCAGACAAAAGCAGTGGCGATGTAAGACAATTGGCAATATGCTTTCCAAATGGACTGCACTTCACGATCTTTGACCTCTTTCAAATAAAGGCCACAAATAATGCTGAAGGCTTAAAACATCTTAAATTCTTTGTGCAGATTAGATCCTTAGGCAACACAAGGGTTTTGTCTGCTTAGTATGCCATATAACACTTTCTATTCCATTTTTAAACTCTTTAAATAAAGAAAAAATCTCTTAAGATACACAATATCCAGAAATCTAGTTACAAATGTCTATTTTTTTCTTCATCAGAAAAAGAATATTGAGCATGTTGTGAAGCAAGTATAACTGAGAAACTTTTAGGTAGAATTGTGCATCAAACCCCAACCCCATAAATGATGTATATAGATTTAGCTTTCACATAATTCCCAGTGTACACCTGATCTATGAAGTAGCATTTCTTTGTGAATATTTAAAATAATGTCTGCTCTAGTCTCCTGTGCTGAATCAAAACTTTTTGCACTAAACTTTAGTCAAGTGTTATGTATTTACTTATGAATATTGCCTTGGAAAAATGGGTCATTTATTTTAGTGAGATTATTTGTTATCTGCATAAATGAAGGTCCGTCAAAAGCTTTTGGAGGACTGTACTCTCAAAGAACATATTTCAAAGAAGCTTTACATTTACCCGTACTCTAGAAAGCTAATCCAGCTGAAAAATGAAACTACCATTGTACTAATTACATTTTTTCATTATTAGAATACGTTTTTTGTTTGATGTACCAGGGCTGTTTCAGTTAATGATAAGTTCAAATGTCTTTTTCAGAAGATGAAGTGCATTGAATATATTTCATTGTCTTTAGAGCTATGTTACCCAAAGAAAGACCTAATGTCCTGCTTATTATAGGAAACAAGTTTATTTTTTTCCATAATTTTCCTTTACTGAAACTTTCTTTTATATATTTGCTTGTAACTGTCTTGTATTTCATAGCTTGGGTAAGTTATCCAAGTAAGCTAATTCTTCAAGTTCCCTCAAAATATTTTTAAGTTTATATGCATATTTTATTTATTTTGTTGAATTTTGTGTATTTTTTACAAAATAACTTAATCACCTTTATAACTGCCTCCCCTGTCCCCACTCTTCCTCAGTCCCCTCCTCACTCTGGAATTCATGGTCCCAATGACATCCATATACACACCTATTATTTCAAAACATTTTGATAAAATTTAAAATTAGTTGCCTTTCTTCAGAATCTCTAATATTTATTTTTATAATTAAAGTTTCACTTCCACTATATTTCTTGATAACTGGTAACTGAATGACAATATATAAATTGACTATACCATTTTAAGGATAGACTTCAATGTGGCCCTCACATTTGGTAAGTGAATAAAGCATAGACAACATGCAGAAGAAACAATAAACATTCATGAAAGAGAAAGGATGAAAGATGTACAAAAGATCCTCCTGATGTCCTTGTTTAACATATATGAAAAATCACATTCATGGAATAGTAAAAATAAAAGTATCAAAGTCACAGTATTTACAAGAAGTATAAGCAATTAAGCTCAAATTTCTTAGTGGATTCCTCTTTATTTTGTTGGCTTCGTAGATTTCCAATAGTTTGGACACCTGAACCTAAAGCTTCTTAAACATTTGTTGTCATCTACCTAATTTTTGATTCTTTTTTATTTCTCTTTTTTATGGCCCCATAATACTATGTACATATTTTAATTCTAGCTCTCTTCATATGTTTTGTTAGTAAGTGTAGTGTGCCTAAGCCACATTGCAATTATGCCTGAATAAAGAAACAACCTGAATTTTAGCATTAATTTTAAGGACAACAGTAGATCCAAGCACTGAGAAACTTTTCTTTCTTCTGTCTCACAGAACTATGCTCTTGAGACAGGCTTCACTCATTCTTTTATTGAAATAGCATCTCCAGCCTGAATTGGGGAAGTAGAAGCTTGGACTCACCCCTCACCATATCAGAGATTATTGCTCTTTGATCTCTAGGCCTAGAATATCAGACACAATTACAGAGACTTCTCAATTTTTTTCAGTGTCCAGGTCTTTGATATGTTAATCATGTATATCCTCATTCATTCACTATGTAGATGGAGGGCAAGGCAGGGTCCTGAAGGAATAAGTTCATATGCCCAAGTCAAAGACTGCTGCAGCAGATGGCTCAGTGAACTTGTTTATAAAATGTAACTATTTTGTTACAAGGTTAGGTAAAACTCATTAATCCAGATTATGTCCATACTGAAAATTCATTCCTATAGGTCCTCCTTCTTTCCTTTATAAATGAAAAAAACATGCCCATATTACAAAATAAGAATCCTAGAAATGTCATTCTCACAGTTTACTTCTTTGAAAGAAAAACATTCCTGCCAGGTAGTCACTGGTTGTGGAAGTTATGCAGGGTTCAGTCTGCTGGAGGAGTGGCTTCAGTTGGCACAGAGTCTTTTTGGGTAATTCTCTGGCAAAGTTGGCACAGGCAGAACAGAACTGCTACTCATTCAGTTGATATTCAGAAGTTGTTTCTTCGGTTTCCAGGTTATTGTCTTCTGGTACAGCTTTACCAATCCCAACGAGATGCAGAGAGGCCTGTAGTAGAAAGCACAGATGCCAAGCCTATGCTCCAATTAATGAAAGGAACAGAATCCATATATTAGTTGCCCCTTAAAGACGCTTATATAAAATAATGAGTTTTGGCAAAACTTCTTGTGACTTATGATGTTTTTTTCTTTAATGGGGAGGAACAGTTTTGAACAATTAAAAATTTGTTCCTAAATTGTTCATCCTTAATTTCCCTATTTTTGTTTATGTATTTAATTTTTGAATAATAAATCAGCTTGTATAATTATGGCTGGTTTTTGTGGTCTATATAGGGTTTGTCATGAGAAACATGAACTTTCCAAATTGGCAAAAGGAGATACAAGTTTTAAGTTCATAAAGTAGGACAACTGTTTTGCTTTGTTTTGTTTTGGGACCTTCCCATTACAGAGAAAGCAATGAATAAATGTCTTTTACCAGCTCAAGCAGATTCTTGAACAAAATGAAACTGATTATAGGAATTCATGTGAATTACTTCCATTTGTCAAAAATTCACTAAGATATAGGCGTGAGGTTTTGATATCTCTTGAGATGATGAGGCCCAATAATTGGCAGTCAGGACAGCACTGCATAATATTTTGAGCTTGTATATGTGATAATTGAATATACATAACTTTGCAGTTAAGAGAAAATTTCCTTCTCTGGAAGCCAGGTAATTCTGTTCAGGATCAAATGCTTTGAAATAAGTGCTAAATGAATTCGTTTATCAAGGAGTCTTTGAATAGAGGTAAATACTGATAACATAAAAGGACCTAGGAATGAGCCAAGTTCATTTGAAATAATACAGTAGCTTGAATCATGTAATGAGGCTAGGTTAGTAAATTGTAAGGCAGAAAAAGCAGCTAAATTTTTGCCCTTTGTGTAGTGTTTGTTCCATAGGTTACAAGAGAATGTAATAGTCTAACACCATGTAATTTTTCCTTTGCCTGATTTATTGTGTCCATGGGCAAAACAAAATTTCTAGTTCATTAAGAATGGGATGTATATTTTCAAAATATTTTTATAGGAAAGAATGGAATGCTACTTGGAATATAATGAAAAGAATCTTGTCCTAAAAATCCAGCAAAAGTTATCTAACATTTTTGTGAGTTCTGTAGAAGAAAAATTGAAATTATTTCAACCTGTGGAAAGATAATACCAGGTTCTTCAGTATTTTATTGGTGTCTGGTAAAAATATTTGTCATTTATGTGTATTCAGATAGCCATTCTCAAAGAAGGAGTTTCTTGTCCAGTGAATGTTGTAAGATAAGGGATTCTATTAAAAACAAATCAATAGGTACATCAAAGCATCTATCAGAAGAATGTCTTTATTTTAAATTCAGATTAGAGCTGTAATTATCTCTTTTTTTTAAAAAAGTGTATTTTATGGAGTTGGAAAAGTGACTCCATGGCTAAGAGCACTGATTGCTCTTGCACAGGAACTGGGTTTGATTCCTAGCACCCACATGGCAGCTATACAACCATCCATTAAAATTAATTTTGTTTATTACTTTTATTTTACGTGTATGAGTATATTGCCTGCATGTACGTGTACCCGTGTCATGTCATGCAGTGTCTGTAGCAATCAGAACAAGGCATTGGATCTCCTGAAACTGGAATAACAGATGGTTATTAGCTACCATATGGGTACTGGAATTCAAATCCATATCTTCTGCAAGAACAGCAAGTGATTTTAACTGCTGAGCCATCTTTAGCATCCTGTTTTAATTGAAGAGGAGTTAGAATGTTCCCACAATATGGAAGGGCAAATTAAAACATGTGTCTTTTGTTTTCGTCTTCTTGGTCTTTTTGAGACAGGGTCTCCCTGTATTCCCAGCTGTCAGGGAACTCGCTATGCAGACCAGGCTGGTCTTGAGCTCACAGAGATCAGCCTGGATCTGCCTCCTTAGTGCTGGGATTAAAGTTGTGTGCTACCATGCCCATTGGAAATCCATGTCCTTTAAGATAAGCAAAAATGTGAGAGAAAAGGCTGGAGAGATGGCTCAGTGGTTGAGTGCCAACTGCTTTTGCAGAGGGCCCAGGTTCGATTCCCAGCACCCACATGGTGGCCAGGAACTGTTTTTAAGCCAGGCGTGGTGGCGCACACCTTTAATCCCAGCACTCAGGAGGCAAATGCAAGCTAACGCGGCTCAAAAAAAAAAAAAAAAAAAAGCGAGAGAAAGCTGTATTGAGAATACTGGTGCTGGGATTAAAGGGTGTGCCACCATGCTCTGTGAAATCAGTGTATGTCCTAAGATAACCAAAAATGTGAGAGAAAGCTGCATTGAGAATACTGAGGGGAGCCTAGGCAACTGATATTGTCTAAAAGCTGTTTAACAGAATTGAATGTCATCAATTTTGGAACAGACAATTGTGATTGTAATTAGTAAGACATAATGAAAAAAGAAATGAGTGACAATATAATCAAGATATTTGATTGGAACATTAGCCCTAATTTTACCTGGGTCTACCTGAAAGTAAAAGTTCTTTCAATGAAGTTTATAAATCTTTCAAAAAAATGAGATATATATCTTTTTTTTTTTTGTCTTTTTGAGACAGGGTCTCCCTGTAGCCCCAGCTGTCCTGGAACTCACTCTGTAGACCAGGCTGGCCTTGAACTCACAAAGATCCGCCTGCCTCTGCCTCCCAAGTGCTAGGATTAAAGGCGTGCACCACCACGCCCGGCTGAGATATCTTGAGTAGAGAGGATGTAATGAAATATATAATATTAGGAAAAATCTCATAAGGTGCATTGAATGAATATTTTAAATTGACAAATGAGAAATAGGTGTCTAATTATTGATATCAGACACAGAAATGACCAATATTTCAAAAGGCATTAAAATCATGAGTAATATAGGATTGCAGTAGCAGTGCCTATAATATCACATATACAGTTTCAAATAGATTTCTCAGAGTTTTGCATTGTTTTCTTTTTTTTTTTCATGGTTTTCACTGAAAATAACACACTGCTTCCAGTTAGTCAAGTACATCCACATTGTTTCATTATCTTAGGAGCAGAGCAAGGAGCAGTCCTGAGGGATTAATTTCGTATGCTTGGGTCAAAAGAGAAGCAGTTGGCTCAGTGAGCTTGCTTTAATTATAAACAGTAACTTTTTGGTTGCAAGCTTAGGTAAAAATTATTAGACAAGATTGTGAACATGAGGAGGTTTTCAGAGAACGCAAAATGATGTGATCTGAATGTAGTGGAATCTGGTGATACCAAGAAAATTACATCTGTATTTAGTGATTTACTTAACCAGTCTCACTTGTAGGCATTGATCCGCAAATATACTGTCAAGATATACACACCATAACATTTCCTGTATTAATATCTGTAATAGAAGGATAGTGGAAAAAAATCACCCTGTATTTCAACAAAACTGAGTAAATGAACAGAGCACAATATTTTTGAAAAATGGAGTGACATGGGATTTAAATAATAATGGAAAAATACTTGTATATCTTACTATGAAGTAATTGCTAGAATATATATTTAAATACACAGTAGCAGGGTAGTGAAATGTCTCAATATAATATTTTAACTTTGAAAACATTAGTAGGGTAATGCTTACAATATTTTTTTTAATTTTTTTATTAATTTTATTTCTGTATGTGTATGAATGTACTATCTGCATGCAAGTCTGTGCACCCGTGTCGTGCAACGCCGCGGAGTTCAGAAGAGGGTCTCGGATTCCCCTGAAACTGGAGTTCTCCTGGAATTGGAGCTTCAGACGGTTCTCAGCCGCCATGTGGGTGCTGGGGATCGAACCCGGGTCCTCTGTAAGAGCGGTCGGCGCTCTTAACCGCTAGGCCATCTCTCCAGCCCCTACAATATTTTATAATAGTATTGTATTGTTACTATTTATCTAAAATGTATGATTTAATTAAAATTTAAATGTAAGAATAAAAAATGAAATTACAAGATAATGATGTTAATAGGAGAAGAAATGGAGAATAATAAAACAGCAATAATGCAAGATAGGCTTCTTTTATAGATGAATTCCCTGAATGTGTCTTGATTTCATATCCAAATTTATTTAATTGAAACAATCTAATTTTATATAATTAGAAAACAAATTCCAGTGGATCCTAGCTCAAAATAGTTATAGATCAGGCCTCATGAAATAACCTTTTTTTTAACAGATGGAGATTATTACAGAGAGCCACAACTAGTTAAAAGGCAGAGAAAACTTGAATATGGAGGGTCAAGCCCCAACTATAGTATGATTCCCACATGCAAGTTTCAGGGAACATTCTAGAGGAGAGTGCAGAAATATTGCAAGAGCCATAGAACCAGAAAACCTGTTGCTAACTAGCATCTTCTAAACCAGACAAGGAAATCTCTACCCTATCGCTTCTTCTTTTTCTTCTTCTTCTTCTTCTTCTTCTTCTTCTTCTTCTTCTTCTTCTTCTTCTTCTTCTTCTTCTTCTTCTTCACAGGTTTTCATATTTATTTATTTATTTATTTATTTATTTATTTATTTATTTATTTATTTTTGAGACAGGGTCTCTTCCTAGTCTCAGCTGGCCTGGAGCTCGCCATGCAGAACAGGCTAGCCTTGAACTCGCAGAGATCAGCCTCCCTCTGCCTCAGGAGTGCTGGGATCAAAGGCGTGTGCCTCCATGCCTAGTCTAAGACAGTTCTTAGCCGCCATGAGGGTGCTGGGGATAGAACCCAGGTTCTCTGCAAGAGCTGTCAGTCAGTGCTCTTAACTGCTAAGCCATCTCTTCAGCCCCCTATAGCTTCTTAAATCTCATGAAATCTCCCCCATCCCTTCTTAAACAATTCCTACATAATAACACCAGTAGACATGCCAAAGTGGATTAGGTTCCACCCTTAGATGAAAAGCTATGAGCTATCAGTAGCTTTTGAGAAAAGGATAATCAGTTTTCTTTTCAAGAGATGAGCACTTCGATTGTTTATCCAACCCAAAGATGTCAGCACACACACACACACACACACACACACACACACACACACACACACATATGCAACACTGAATAGACTCAGTGGGTTGTTCATCCATATAACACTAATAATTTAAGAAGCAGAGGTCATGAAATCATGAGACAGGGAGAGGACATGGGAGGAGTATGAGTTGGGACACAGAGGGGTAGAAATATAATATAGTGCTCAGGTATGAAATTCTCAAAATATTAAAAATGAATTAAAAACAAGATTCCATTTTAGAAAATGAATACACAACACAAATAGATAACTAATATGACACAAATAATCTGACATCATAGTCACAAGTCTAAACTCAAAAAGATTTTAAGTCATAAAATCTAGGTGGAATTAGTGGGATATGGCTTAAGAATGAAATATCCTAAATAAGTATACTCACCATTTTAGTTGTTGTTAGTAGTATTAGTATTGCTTTTCTGAAAAGAAAGTGATTGATAATGGGGTCATAGTAAAATTCGACTTTTAAAGGGAGATATATATATATATATATATTATATATATATATATATATAATCAACAATTATATATAGGAACATAAAATATTAATAGAAAAAAACTTTTAAAATGTTTATCAATTTTTTGCCTTTTGTGTAATAAATTTCAATCAAATTTAGATATCCACACCCATGCATGCTTCTCCATAGCCCGCCCATGGGATTTCATGCATTCTGTCATATATGTTAAGTCATTTCCAGTCAAAAATTTGTACTCAGATGTCTTTCAGTGCAATTTCATCCACTGGAGTCTGGTTAGGAATCTTTCCCTTAAAGAAGATATACTTTCCTTTAACCAGCAGTAGTAGTTATCAATAGTTCCTAGGCTAGTGTTGGGACCTTTTGCCAATTTACCTAGTTCTATGCTGGAATTTTTTTTTTTTTTTTCTAATTGAGACAGCATGGGTCTTGTGCATGCTGTCACCATTGTTGCAAGTTCATGTGAGCAAGTTCCTTGTGACCTGAAAGCCTCTGATTCCTTTTGTTTGGACCCCAACTCTGGCTCTTAGTATCTTTCCAACCCCTCTTCCACAAAGGTCCATGAGCCATGGGTGGGTGAGGTTCCATATAGGGGTGCTATCTAGTGACCCACCCTCTGCATTCACTTATTCTCTAAAACTTAGCCAGTTGTGGACTTCTATGTGCATCACACTCTGGTGTATGAGGAAGGTTCATTGCTGAGATTTAAAGGATGTATATCTGAGTCTGTATAAATGTGTCAACCCAATGTCATTACTCAAAAGGCTACTTTAACTCATATTCCAGCCCAACTTAATGAACAAGCCAAAGAAAGGTCTACACAGATATGTTTATCATTGTTCATGGAGTTGAATATAATATGGAATTCTCAAATTTAATTAACATAATTATGAAATTGAATGTGCAAGGCAAAAGGTTTATTGTTAGTTCTTGAACCTTCATATTATAATTAATGGAAATGGTTTTAAAGCAAAATGATGTGGAATAGTTTTCCTTGGGTATTTCGTTTAAAATGTTACTTAAAGAATGAGAATGCAAAGAGTTTGGGGAGAAGCAGAATATATTGCAGTGAAGGTCAGAACAAGCAGAGAAGCCCTGTGGTATCCAGTAGTCTGTTGACTCACTGACTTCTTTCATAGGCAGCCTTGGAAATCACTGAAACACATGATGCTATATAGATTGAGATTGACAGGAGCTATTATACCACACTGGCTTCTAATAGTCCACAGGAAGTGTTTGTGGGTTCATTGCAAGAACAATAACAAATATACACAGAGAATGATATAATCTGATTTAGTTTACAAAAGTAAAACTCTATGGAAAGAAATTGAAGATAATCCTAATAACACACAGTCTGCAGTATTTCTAATCCACATTATGGAGATTCTTTAAAAGAGATTGCCCAGGGCAGGACAAGGGTTTAGATTTGAATATATATATATATATATATATATATATCATATATATATATATATATAATATATGACTCTAAAAACAAACCCAAAAGCCCCAAAGACTCACACAGAACATGGGAACAACCTGTAGTTTATTCACCTTAAAGAAACCTAGTACATGTACTTAAAAAAAAAAAAAAAAAAAAGATCTAGCCCAGCCCCCACACACTGTTCACCTTCTAGCCTTGGGCATAGGCCTACTTTTTCTCTTAGCACCCCAGATCTCTGGACTACCCTCCTGGTCCAGACCTGCCCATTATGTCCTGAGGCTCATTACGTCCTGAGGCTCAATTTTCTAGTCTTCCTGGTTAGACCCTTCAGAGTAGTCTCTGCTTTCACCTTGCCTTTGGACTCCAGAGACCAGTCTTTGGTTCTGACTCTCCCCACCCCCACTTTGCCTTGGATTCCCATGACCACCTTTCTCCCCTGATGAGTCTGATCCTGCCCACTGTGCCTTGACTCTCCTACAGCCTGTGAAATTTCAATTTCCCCAACCACACATCCAGTTCTCCTTCATGACTTGGGCATAGTCCTGCTCCTGCTTTTACTCTTCACACCCCAGATCCCTGGACAGTTCTCTTGGTCTCCCCTGTTTGGAGCAGCTCAATTTTCCAGTATAGCTTGTTGAACTCCTTGGGGATGTCTCCACCCCCATCTAGCCTTTGGATTCCTGGTACCAGCCTTCTACCCTGGCTCTCCCCACATAAACCTTGCCTTGGATTTCTGAAATCAGAGCTTCTTCCCTGGAAAGTCTGGTCCTGCCCATTGCACCTTGACCCACTTATAGCCTGAACAACTCCAAATTCTCTGACCCCACATTTTGTTCCCTTGCTAGGCTTCGGTATGGGCCCACTTTTTCTCTTAGCACCATAGATCTCTAGACTCCCCTTCCAGTCCAGACCCTCTAACTGTGTCCTGATTCCCTGCACTCAGTCTAGCTCAATTTTTCACTCTAGTTTCTTAGCGCCTTCAATGACTGTCTCCACCCTCAACTTGCCTTGCATTCCCAAGGCCAGTCAGTCTTCTTCCCTGGTAAGTCTGATTCCACTGAACCTGCAATCACCTATAGCCTGAGCAACTCCAATTTCCCTGACTGAACACTCTGTTCCCTTTCTAGCCTTAGGCACAAGCTCACTTTTCTCTAATCATCCTGATCTCTGGACTACCTTCTCAGCTCTCCTTGCTTGTGAGCTCTCAAATGTGCTGTTCCCCTCCCCTACATGGAGACCATCTGCAGTCCCTTCCACTATTGCAAGGCTAGGCATCCCTACCCTTTATTAAGGGCCCAGATCTTTGCACGCTGCCCAAGAAAACCTAAATCTAGCCTACACCTGACAAGTTTCCGAAATTGTGCTTTGCCTACTGACTGAGAAGGATCCAGATCTTAGCTGGAAGAGAGAGAGTAACAAATTGGTGCCTGATTTCTGCCTCTGCAAGAACTCATAAGTAGATGGACTAGAGCAATTTGGTCCTTCCAGTATGAAATCAGAAGAGACAACCTGAAGCCTAGACCAACCAGCTTTTCATATCCAATAGAAAACAACCAAGGCACATCATTTATACAAACATAATCAGGCTTCAACTCAAGGAAGGAAGGCTTAAGTTTCACACTAGAATCACACACAACAAAAGAAATGCACATGCAAAAATCACAATAAAAAATGAAAACCTCAAATAATATCTCCCCACCAAACACAATAGAAAAGTTCTACAATAAGAAACCCCTAAAGATGACCCAGGGCACAGAATTTAAAAGACCCATTCTGAAAATGATCAAAGAATTCAACAAATGTAAAGAATACACAGACACAGACACAGACACACACACACACACACAAATAAAAAAACGAAAAGAAGATTGTGATAAACTGACTGAATTCACGAAAGAGATAGAAATACTGAAGAAAACTCAGGCTGAAGTGAAGAGGGCAGTGAAACAGTCAATAAGTCAATTCAAATGGTGGGAGAAAGCCTCAGCAATAAAATGAATGAAATGAAAAACTGAGTATGAAACTGGATGATCAGGTTAAAGAATGGGACTACTTGAGCAAAGATTATGAAAAAAATTAAAATAAACACAGGAATAGAATATTCAGGAAATATAGGACACAATCTAAGACCAAACTTATGCATCATAGGCACAGAAAAAGAAGAATCTCAGGATAATAGTATTGACTGGATTTTCAACAGGATTGTAGAATCACATTTCCCCAAATTAAGAAAAGACATTTCAAATAAAGAAGCACATAGAACACAAATCGATAAGACCAGAAGAGAAACTCACCAAGATATATCATAATAAAACAGCAAACATATAGAATAAAGAAAGAATACTGAAAGATGCAAAATAAAAACAAGTCACATATAAAGAAAAAAACAATTCACATCACAGCTGACTTTTTTAAAATATAGTTTTATTTGCTTCTTCTGTGAATTATGGTATAGATCCTAACAAAAAGAGGACACAAACCAGTCATTTGACAGGAGCATCAGTCTCTTAAAAATCAGAGAAACTGTTAAATTCTTTTGCACAAGTTTCATCATGATGCTTGTACAAGTGTAGCAGAGAAGGTGAGTCAGGCTCAACCATCAATGACCCATTATAAACAACAGCTTCCAAGCTTCCACACCACCTGGACCCAGGACTACTGAAATCTAAGGTTAGAATTAAATTTAATTGGGACATTGCTTTTTATAATCTACAATGCAAAGAGCCTGGAAACAAATTATGACATTCCAGAGAAGTGGAGACAACTTGGGGTGGGGGGGAGTATTTACTACAAAAGTACTCTTTGAATTAACCAATTCAACAAAAGAAAAAAAGCATGCCTGAGAACTAAACAAATATGTTATGAAAATCAACTGTTTTTTAAAATACAAATGTATCTGATAAATTCTTTACTGGCAGAAGACAAAGATGGCTAGTCTGGTTTGAAGTCCTATCAAAGTCAAAATACTCTGTTCAATGCTACTTTGCTTAAAATCCAACATCTTTAACACTACTCTAAGAGAACTTATTTTACATCAAAAGTTATGGATCCACTGATTTATGTTCCCCATCCCTATTTTCATGACAGCTTTCCTAGAACAAATTGTGACATAAAAGCCAAATAACTAAATTCACTTTAGCTATTTAACTTGGCATTTAAAATTATCTGACAAGTATCATGTACTTATGATTTCTGGGCATAAAAGAAATAAAATTCTAAACTGACCAAGGTAGGGGTCAGAAAGCTGGTGAATGCAAGTATATCTGACGTGTGAAGCTATGTGCAGTATCTGCGCTGCCCCTAGTTACAAAAGCAAGAAAAAACTTTCATATTTCTAAGTGGAGAAAGATTTAAATATCCACATGAACTGAGACTGTAAAAGCATTAACCACCTTTTCTTTCTTTCTTTTTTTTTTTTTTTTTTTTTTTTTTTTTTTGTCTTTTTCGAGACAGGATCTCCCTGTAGCTCCAGCACAGCTGACTTTTTAATGCAAACTATGAAAACCAGAAGAGCCTAAAAAAAGTATTCCTGGTTCTAAATGACTGTATATACCAAACCAGAATACTTTTTCTAGCAAAAATGTCTATTGTGGATGAAGGGAAATTTTTTTTCTATGACATGAAGAGGCTAAAAGAATTCATATCCATAAAAACAAAGAATCCATGAAGTATTATTGAAAGCTGAAGAAAAGAATGACTATATTCAAGGGGTAACAGAAAGGTATAACTATGGAAACAAAATATTAGACCAAGAATGAAAACAGAAATTAAAATGATGGGAAACAATATATATCTTTCAATAATAAATTTAAATATCAATGTACTTAACTCCTCAGTCAAAAGTCACAGCTTAATTGAGTGGCTTAAAAATAATGTCCATCTTTTTATGGTCTGCAGGGAACACATCTCACATTCAAGTATAAGCACTACCTTAAGGAGAAGGTGCAAATGGCCTTAAGAAAGAAGCAGGATTTGCAATTCTAGTATCTGATAAAGTAGACTTCAAACTAAAGCTAATCAGAAGAGATAAAGAGCTTCACTTCATTCTTATCATAGGAGCACTTAACTAAGAAAATATTATAATCATGAACATATATGTACCAAACTCTGATGCACACAACTTCATAAATACAATACTATAACATTTTAAATCACAGATTAATCCCAGCTCACTGGTAGTAGGAAAATTCAATACCCTACTGTGTCCATTAGACAAGAATAAACAGAGAGACATCAGAATGAAACAATATCATACATTAAATGGAACTAAGAGACATCTCTACCAGATATTCCACTCAAGCACCAAAGAATTTACTTTCTATTCAGCACCCCATGGAATGTTCTCCAAAATCAGCCACATACTGGGGCACAAAACAAGCCTCAACAAACACAAAAATTATGAAATAATTTCATAAATTCTATCAGCCCACAATGCAATAAAGCTTAAAATCAATGCCTAATGAAACCCTAGTGACTACATGAACTCATGGAGATTAAATAACACACTCCTGAATGATGAATGGGTCAAAGGATAAATTAAGGAAAAAAAAACCTCACCCCCTCCCAAAAAATGGGGGGGGTTACAGATAGAAATGAAACCTTTTTGTCAAAAACCTTACAATTCAAATCTTAAAACTAAGTACGGGAAAAGATTTGTATGTTCCAAAAGGTCAAAATGTCACCAACTTAACGGCTGAGAAAGAAAAGATACAGCTTTGCATCGAGTAGGATGTATCAGAAAGTGCCAACAGAAAGGTTGGCCTGTCCGAACATTGAAAGGAAGAAAAGCCTCAGGTTGCTACAAACATCAAACCCCTCTGTGGATCCTACTTGTAACAACTATGTATAATGAGTCCTAACGAAACTTACCTTCTAGGTGCTGCAAAGGTTTTAATACGAGAGACTTTCTTACCTCCCTCCCCCCCACAGAATAAGGAGAAATATGACGATGATGTCGTTCTCCAACTGTAAATTGGAGACAACTATTATAGAGGTAATCTCTTATAAATCCGGTAAAACTGCCTTCTTGAATTGACTAATAGACATAGGAACTGTGAAAAGGATTATTCTCTATTCAGAACCAAATAAAATACTAAAGTCTCCTTAAGCTATGCACTTAAGCAAAATATATTAATGCAGGAGCTCTGACATCAGCAATGGATTATTCTACCAAAGAGACATTGGCCAGGGGATCCAAGCCCCCACAAAAGGTAAAGGCTCCTTGCCTCTAAACTGGGATACCTGCAAGAAGAGAGGTGATAAGGCTCTGCTATCAAAGACCTGACATTAACATGGGAAAGATGTATTGAGACCAAACATGGAAGTGTACAGATGGTCTCTGGAATAACAGAGAGTGTTACCAAAGGCCACTATACCAATAAAGCAAATATGGGTTTCCTTGAATCAAGCAAGACTCCTCCATCAGCACCAGCTACACCTCACCTCCCTGAAAATACTGTGTAGCAGAGGCAGCCATATGCCTGTATATCCCAAAACTAATTGGCTATTGGCTCTCTCCTTGGAGGAATAATCCATGGCTGATGCCACAAGCTTGCACCCTCTAATAGTCAGGAGATGTTATAAGCCACAGTAAGACCCTGTCATATTCAACAGAAAAAAATGTAATTCATGGATTAACATACCATCCAAACATCTGTGTCTATACCAAAGTAACCTACCATAACAATTAGTACTGTTTAGATCCCTATATATCTAATTGCTTGTGCTTCATTAGTAGGATTGAAAGGTTATTCCTGGACAAACTGTCAGCCCATGAAGAAAAACAGCCAGAATTGACCAGAGTCCAAGACAACAGCTCCAGAGAAAGTAGACTGTTTTGCTTCTCATCCACCTGTGCCCCTTTTCTAAGCCTAGAGAAAAATCTGCAGAAGAGGGGGCATGGTAGAATGTAAGGGCTGTGATTGGGGTGAATGGTGAAACTACAGCAATATAGTCTGGACACTCATTTGATCAACTTGATTGAACATACAACCCCTCACCCCCTGCTGGAAGGTGGGGCTGCGGGGGTTTGGGCACAACAGCCTGCAAATTGTTTTTATATGAAGTATGCTTTTATTCATGGATAATCACTTAAACCTAAAAAATGAAAAAAAAAAAACAGAGAAAGATGTAGGACAGTTACGACAGAATGCATGATCTGGGATGGGGTGGGGTGGGGTGGGGGGGAATGGAAGGGGAAATATGCCTGAACTGAATTGGAAAATGATGTATGAAATACACAAAGCTTCAATTAAAAAAAAGAAAAAAAAGAAAAAAACTAAAGTATTCTTGGAATTAAATTAAAAAGACAATATAAAACAAAAACCCTCTGGGACACTTTAAAAGCAGTTGTAATAGGAAAGTTTATAGCTTTAAATGCTGACATTAAAAAATTAGAAAGATCCAGAAATTGTAAGGGAATACTTCAGAAACTTATACTCTATTAAATTTGAAAACTTAAAATAAATGGATATATATTTAAAATCATGTGAATCACCAAAGCTAAACCAAGAAAAAAAGAGGTCAACAGCTTAAACAGACCCATAACATATATTGAAATTGAAACAGTAATAGGAAACCACTGAACTAAAGAAAGCTTAGGCTCAGATGGATTTAAAGCAGAATTCTACCAGACATTTAAGTAAGATCTATAGCCAATACTACTTAAGTTATTTTGAAAGATAGAAACAGAGAGAGGATTCCTAAATTACCCCTATGAAGCCAGCATCACACCAATACTAAGACCAGTAAAAGATACAACTAAAAAGAACAATATAGACCCATGTCCTTAATGAACATAGAAGGAAAATTTTTCAACAGAATACTTACAAACTGCATACAGGCACATATAAATAAGATCAGCCTCCATGATCAAGTTGGCTTTATTCCAGAGATGCAGGGATGGTTCTAGACATGTAAGTCAATAAATAATATAAATGAACTCAAAGACAAAAATCACATGATCATCCTAATAGATGCAGAAAAGGACTTTGATTAGAAATCAGTATCCTTTCTATATACAAATAACAAATAATTGAAAAAAGAGTCCATGGAAAACTTCTAACTCACAATAGCCTCCTGTGCTCATGGAGTGGAAGAATTAGTATTGTGTGACTGACCATCCTACTAAAAGTAGTATATAGATTCATTGCAATCCCAATCAAAATCCCTATGAAATTCTTCACGGAATTAGAAAAAAAAAACATTCTAAAATTCATATGGCAGCACAAATGACCCCAGAGAGCCAAAGCAACACTGGGCACACAGAGCAATGCAGTGGGAGTTTCTATATCAGATTTAAAACTATACTACAGAACTATAGTCATAAAAACATCTTGGTATTGGCAAATAATATACCCATAGGCCAATGGAACATAACTGAGGACCCAGACATGTGCATATGCAATTTCAGCCAGTTGATATTTTAAAAGGGGGCCAAGGATACTCAATGGAGGACAGATTGCACATTCAGCAAATGGTGCTGCCAAAACTGTATCTCTACCTGTTAAGAATGAAACTAGACACTTACCTTTCACCTTGCACAAAAGTCAACTCCAAATAGATCAAAGACTTCAATTTGAAAATCTGAAGCTATTCAAAAAAAATCGTTGGCAACAACCTACAAGACTTATGTGTAAGAAAGGACTTTCTAAGTCAGACATCAGTTAGGCAGGAATTAAAGTCAACAGTCAACAAGTGGGACCTCATTAAACTAAAAATCTTTCTGTGTAGCAAAAGAAACACCAAGGAACTGAAGAAAAAACCCACACAGAGAGTGAAGAAAATCTTTACCAGTGACACATCTGACAGAGGTTTAACACCCAGAATATGTAAAGAATTCAAAAAATAAATAAGAAATCAAGTGACCCAATTTAAAGATGGGCTAAGGCTCTGAACAGAGAATACTCAAAATAAGAATTAAAGAAAGCTAACAATCATCTTAAAAACTGTTCAACATCAATAATAATTAGGGAAGCACAAAGTAAAACCACTTTAGTATTTCATCTTACCCCAGTCATAATGGTTAAGATCTAGAGAACAAATGTTGGAGAGAATGTCAGGATGTGCAACCCCTATGGAATGCCGTGTGGAGAACTCTTATAAAACTCAAAGTGAACCTGCAATTTCACTTGGTTATAACTTTCCTTGGCATATACTCAAAGCACTCATCCCCTTGTAGAGATACTTGTACATCTATGTTGTTGCTCTTTTCACAATAGCTAAGAGATGGAAGCAACATTAATGCCCCTCAGCTGATGAGAAGATAATGAAAATGTGATACATTTTACATAAGGGACTTTTAGTCAGTAGTAAAGAAAGATGAAATCACGAAATTTGCAGGTTAATGGATGGAGCTAGAAGCTGTTATACTAAGTGAAGTAACACAGTTTCAGAAAGACAAATGGTGTATGTTCTCCCTCATATGTGGAGCCTAGCACCAAATCCTTATGTGTGAGAATATATATATCTTGTTGTAACTGCAGGAACTAGGATAATGGAAATGGACCAGGGAGGTAAGGAGAAGGAACCTCAGAAAGAAGAATGGTAGGAGACAATGAGAAATGGAGAAAATGGGTTATTTATATTGAGGGAGGAGGAAGGGTTACAAACAAACTTTGGGGATAATGGGGAATAAGGAGCTCAAATAGGGAGGAATGGGGAAAATGGAGTCCCTTTAAATGAAGAAGGCATGGAGGGAGGGTTAGATAGGGAGAAAAGAGATCACTAATGCCTACTAGTGTAAAAATCCAGAGGGAATCATATTAGTCCAACACCGTACAGACAAATTACACATAAGGTATCTCTACATGAGTCCATGTGCATAGCTGAAGGCTACATAACAACAAACAGTGCCAGGCAGGAGAAATCTTCCTTTAAATTGTTGGCCAGTAAAGTCTGTGAGACTCTCTTAATTACACAGATTATTTTCACAGCCCTTGATGTCTTCATTCATGAAGGTCCTTCATGCTGCAGAAGGCCATGAACACAAATGTCACAAATGGCCAAAGCTTAGAGATTAGGACTCTCCAGAGTGTGGTTCCTTGGACAGGACTCTTATATTAGGCTTCACTCACCCAGAACTCAGTGACCATTTCAGAAGAGATTTTGGAAAGATTGTAAGAACTAGGGAGGAGATGGGTGACCATATGGAAATAGAGACCTCCTAGTTCCTGAGACTCTGCTCATTTGAACCTATAACAATGGTATCAGCATGCACAAGACCCATGCAAAATCAAGCAGACAAAAACATAGCATAGAACTTGGGAAATGTGCACCCAACCCCAATCTTAGCTGAAGAACTATTATGCAGCTGATTAGTGCTCAATAAGAAGAGCTAGCTGATCTTCTTAAAGAGAGGGACTCTGGATAGGCCTATTAGATCTCAGGAGTCTGAGGAATGGCTGGGGACACTAAATTGACACAATAAGACTAACAAAAATGACGGAGTGTATGAATTCCAGTGGCTGGGTCTGTGGGATGGTGCCAACTGGCAAGGGGGTTTAAAGGTGATTAAGATTGATTGAGATGTTCTTTATGAAATACACAAAATTCAATAAGATGTTTTTAGAAAGATATATAGTCTGACTCTTGGCATTCATATGGTTAAGAGTGGACTTGAAATGCCTAGCACCTGTTTCTTTAGATGTCTCTTGGAACCATGCTCCAAAGCAGGGACTTCAATGATTTTTACATTTGAAACAGTAGCTCCAGCATCAAATGGAAAGTAGAAGTCATGACCTACCTTGATCTTATCAGAGAATCTGGCTCTTTGGTGCACACACACACACTCACACACACACACACACACACACACACACACACATACACACACACAAATAGAAATAGTATTCTTGGTTTCATTTTGCTTTCAATGAGAAAAGCAAACTGGCTTTCAGTACTTTGATATGTAAAGCCTGCACACATATATTCATAGATTTTCTTGGGTGGAAGGTGAGGAGGGATCCTGAGGGAATAAGATAATATGCACAAGTCACAAGTAATGGACATGCCTCAGTAAACTTGTCTTCATTATAAACAGTAACGTTTTGGTTGCAGTTTAGGTATAAGTCTTTAGTCCTAAGTATGACCATATTGTAAACATTATTCCTTCAAGAGACATATATTCTACATTTTACCAAAGCTATCCCAAGTGCCTGAAGAGATCACTCAGTGGTTAAAGAGCACTAAATGTTATTGCACAGAATCCCTGTTTGGTTCCCAGCACCTACATGTTGGCTAATAACAGTCTGTAACTCCAGTTCCAGAGGCTCTGACACCTTTTTCCGATCTCCATAGGCATCGCACGACACAGCTGCTCTTAAACACATGCAGGCAATGCATAAAAAATAAAAAAAAATATTTTAAATACTATTCAAGTTCACAGAAAAATATAAGGAAAGTCCTGTGTAATTCTCTGAGGAGAACTTAACACTGATACTAAACTCTTACAAAGATAAGTAAAGGAAAGAAAACTAAAGATAAATCTCATTTTTAATATAGATATGCTGCCTAACTGAAATACAAGAAAATGAATTAAAGGGAATGTTAAAGCCATCTATACTGTTAATAATCCAGGAAAGTTTAGCTTGTAATGATGTTTCAATTAAAAAAATCTGTTTATATATTCCATCAAATTTAAAGGACAAATGAGGTCTGGAGAGATGACGTGGCAGCTAAGAATAAATATTGCTCTTCATGAAAACATTAGCTCAGTTCCCATTACCTACATCAAGTGGCTCACAATTGCCTTTCACTTCAGTTCCAGGGTAATCTAATGCCCTCTTCTGGCTTCTTTTGGCATTGCAAGTCCAAGTACAAATCCACACTCAAAAACACATATACACACATAATTAATAAAGACAAAATCTTTGGAAAAAGCCAAATAAGGAAAACCATATCAGTATCTGCAAGGATGGAATAACAAACATTCAATAAAAAATCACTGAAGATTGAGAGATAGCTCAGATGGTAAAATGTTTGCCTTGCAACCTTGAGAATCATAATTTGCTCTGAGCCACCCATCTTAAAAATGGCCAGGTATAGTAGAATATACCTGTAAAACCAGAATTTTGCAGGTAGATACAGGGCTCTTCTACATAATTTAGCAATTCAAATCCTTACAGACATGGCTTATAAGCCAATCGGATGGAGAGAATTCATTAGATTAGGGTCCCTTTACCCAAAGGAGCCTACTTTGTGTCAATATGATAAAAAATAACCAGCACATGGATGGAACTTAAAACATTGTATTTAAAGAGTATAATTCATGCCCATGAAGACAAACACCATATTCTTTCTTTAATATACATATCCAAGCTCAAATTTTTTGTTTTATTATTTTTTGTAATTTTTTAAAATTTATTTTTGTATATGTATGAATGTACTGTCTGCATGTAGGTTTGTGCACCCATGTCGTGCAATGCCGAGGAGGTCAGAAGAAGGTGTCGGATTCCCCTGGAACTGGAGTTCTCCTGGAATTGGAGTTACAGATGGTTCTCAGCTGCCATGTGGGTGTTGGGGATCGAACCCGGGTCCTCTGCAAGAGCAGTCGGTGCTCTTAACCACTAGGCTATCTATCCAGTCCCTGTTTTATTATTTATCTTGGTGCATAAGTCAATGTCAGAAAAGTACACAGAGACCTTCTAGGCAAGAACACATTAAGCTATTGGGTATAGTAGATTATGCGTAAAATGAAAGTAATGAGATCCAATCGTGGAGGCAAGAAGACTTAAGGAGGGAGGGTTATGGGACTGTATTAGTAAAGGGTAGGGTTCACCCAAATGAAGATGTGGAAGTATAAAAAGGCATATAGAAGCCTATTATCTCACAACCCAGCTTAAAAAGTTTAAAACATTCTAGGATACATCTGAGATGTAAAGGGAAATACTGAGGTTTTGAAGTATTATGAAGATAATGAGATCTGAGAAGGGAAATACCAAGGTTTTAAAGAAAAGATGGGAACAGGAAACATACTGCCAGACAGGAGTAACCTGCCTTTGAGTTATTGGTCAGGGTAGTCCAAGGGACTCCCAAAATAACACAGGCTATTGCTCCAGCCATTGGTTACCATGAAGAACTTGAAAGTAAGACCCTATTGTTGAAGACAGGACATACTTTGGATATGAGACGTGGAGCAATGGAGCTGGATCTGACCTGGAAGCCTTCTCCCTGAAGATTGTCTCTCATACTTCTAGAGGATGTTATGCAACCTGCTATGGGAGAAAATCAATGGTCTAACCACAGCTTTAAAACCTAATAACCACAACAATGAGTGCCACAACAAGCTATCTTTATTGCTCCAGTAGTGGCACTTTTATCTAGAGTGTAATCTACATCTATGTAATTGGGCTTAAAGCCTTCTTAATGCCAGTGAACTCTTGTGTGATATATTAAACATGGCCAAATACAAATATCTGGAGAGCTCATAGATGCTATAGAAAACTCTGCTTCTATCATATCTCCAGACAAATAAAATTTCTTTCTTTTTTTTTTTTTTTGGTCTTTTTGAGACAGGGTCTCCCTTTAGTCCCCACTGGCCTGGAGCTTGCTCTGTAGACCAGGCTGGCCTTGAACTCCCAGAGATCCTCCTGCCTCTGTCTCCTGAGTGCTGGGATTAGAGGCTTGCACCACCACACCTGGCTAGACAAATAAAATTTCTTACTGTATGATAAATATAGATCCTTATATTTACAGACAAGAATACTCTACACCACTCATCAAAGACGTTCTCTTTGTAATAGATGAATACTATTACAGAGTTCTATAACTGGTCATACCCAGAGAACATATGTCTGAGAGATGTGCATCCCCAAGTGGCACATCTACAGTGGAACCTCTCCACCCAAGCATCATGGAATATAGCAGAGCAGGAGGTAGAGAGAACATTAATACATCCCTCAACTCTCACCAGCGAGGCTTCTGCATACAGCCGACTGTGAGGCACACAGAAAGCCAGATATAGCCAAGGTATAGTGAATAAGACTATAGAATGTGTGTCCCTGCCCAGGACTCCTATATTAAGCTTCACCTACTCACAGCTCAGAGACCATTGTGGGGGATGGGAGGAAGGCAGAAAGATTGCAAGAGCCAGGATTGGTGCTTGAACATAAAGTAAGGCCTTTCAGGCCTCTTGGAACTTGCTCATATGAACTTGCAACAATAATGACAGCATGCACAAGACCCATGCTGTCTCAATCAGAGAAAGTCCCAGCATAGAACTGGGGAAAAGAGCAGCAGGGCCCAACCTTACCCCAACCTCAGCCAAAGAACTACTGTAAATTGATTACTTCATGGTCATGGAGGGTTGATCTTCTTTTTAAAATATTTTATATATTATTTTTATTTTATGTGTATGAGTATTGCTTGCATATAGGAAGGTGCACCTGTGAAATTCGATGCCTGTGGAGGTCAGAAGAAGGCATTAGATCCTATATAAAAGGAGTTATGTTTGGTTGTTTGCCTCCATGTGAATGCTGTGATTTGAACAGGCATCCTCTGTCTTTGTAGCCAGTATTCCTAATCACTGAAGCATTTCTGTAGCTTCAAGTCAATTGGCTGTCTACACTGCAGTGAATGACATTGCAAGGAAGAATAGCTGGGTTAAAGTGCTTGACCAAATACGCCTTAACATATATAAGAGAATGCATGTAATGTGGCATCTAAATTTGATTAAGGTCCATTAAATGAAGTGAACAAAACCACAAGTTAAATATACATAAAAATGAAGAAACGGAGGGGAACAATGTGGAGAGGACAGGTGAGTGGGTTGGTTAAGGAGAACAGGATATATGAAAAAGTAGTATGGACACCCACGAGATAATAAACCGATTTCAAAGTACAACTAGGCAAAATGTTGGCAGAGAATTATACTGAATTGGGAGAAAATGTAACTCCCTGAACACAGCACATAGCATACCTTCCTATAAGCTATTTGTCAGGGAGGCTCTAGAGGTTTCCCAAACAGCATAAAGCATTTATATTTCCTTTGAATTCTCATCAATATGGCATGGTAAGACCCTGTTGTTGAAGACACTACACACTTTGGTGTTGGACAAGGAGAAATCATTTTCCCTGCTTGGCTAGCTTTCAAAGTCTGGGAGGTGTTTCTGTGGGCAAAAAGATATCCATGATCTTAGTATTGGAAGCTGCATGCATTTTTCAGTATTGTTCGTGTATGTATATAAATAATTTATCACAAAAGAACTACAATGATAGCAATGAGGTAATGGTCTTTGTGTTTCAGCTGCCTCCTTATTAGTATTAGCTTCTATATAGCCTATGTTTAAAAGGTTGGGCCCAGCTGATTTTCAGGTGTATTTATTGGTGTGAAGTGAGTAACAATGTCTGTTCAGTATACATAAAATATAATTTAGTTACTAGTATTTTATCAAAATCTTTTCTGTACTTGCTTCATATAGTTGATCCTAGCCAAGTCTGTATTTCTATGTTGCCTTGGAAGCAGAAATTTGTTGAATGCTTTTGTCACTTGCAATTACATAAGACACAATTCGGCTATTATTTTCTCTTCGAAACATGGACTATCTCAGAAAAGGTTTCAAATTATGTTGACCTTTCATGTCTTTCATAAAAATAAGCACTGCAATGGAAAGAGTTGCTCTCAAAAAGAGAAAAAAAAATCCACAAATGTAGTTTTAAAAGCCAGGAAAATAGAATTTTATAGAAAGTTACAAAAATATATAGAGAGGGCATATCATAACCTGTAAGCTATTTGCCAAGCCTTGGTGAAAGTTTGTAATTCAGTTTTTTAAAATGGAACAGAAGGAAAACTACTTCTCTTGAGTTCAGATCTCTGTTATACAGAATTTTTGGACACAAATCTTTACTGAATTGGTGGATGCATAAAATCAAAGCTTTGTTACTAGGGATTGCATTTCACAACAGATTATAAATTGCAATGAAAAGAGGGAGCTGATAGAAGAAGCTGTCATAGGTGACAGTCAGTATTAAAAGAAATAGCTGACAGTAAAGTTCTCCCAAATCTTCACACAGCCTAGAACACATATTCCCAGGACAAACAGCCTTATGAGCATAATGGCCCCTGAGGATGTTCACACATTACAAGTCTGCCCAGCAATTACAGGCATAATAACTGGTACTATTGATTGAACACATACTATATGTGCAGGTAATAATGATAAGGGTTTTATGTTCATGATTTTATTTCTTTTGCACAATAACCTTCTGAAATTGGTACTATTTTGCCCTAATATTATAGATGAGAAAATAGAAAGATTCAATAGTCACGAAACGGTAAAGAGATTAGAAGCAACAGAGCTTGGATGGAATTTCTGATCTTTCTGGCTTTAAAGTTCAGAAGGCTTATCCATTGTGCTCTGCTATCTTCCCCAATCAGGTTCACTCACCCTACTGTATTAGGGATTCTGAACTTTCATTACAACTTCACTTGTCAATCTCTCATGTAAGAAACATGCTGAGCATTTAAGGCAACCAGTGCTGCTCTAGCCATTGTCCTACAGGAGTTCCCATTCCAGTGAGGGAGCACATGGTCAAGAAATCCATCAGCAGCACAACAAAGTGGCTGGAGCATTTTTCTTGGTTGGTGAACAGGAATTAATTATCCCTACATGCTTGCAATTCTTTGTAGTGGAATCCAATTCAAAAAATATTTTTCATTTTCCTTTTGTTCAGATTGTCAAAAAATATGCTGGCTCCTTAAAGCTCAATGACATTTGCACTATATTTTAAAGAATGATGGAAAAATGGTAGGAAATTGTCCACTGAGAGAAGAGGATACACAGATATGAAAAATGAAGGAAGAATAATAATTCAGAAACAGCAGTCATCTCAATATCAAACAGTGGTCCTCTAAGCTGTGTCAAATATAGCATTTCAAAATATTTTATAACCAAACTGTTCCTCACTTGTACAGTGAGGTAGGGAGAACAGATGACACACAGGCAAAAGCATCAACAAATGATACATTTCCCCATGCTGATGATGCACCTGTCCCTCACAGAGCAGTCTATTATCCAGTAATAGCAGATCCTTATGGCCAGCCATCTTTGCCAGGTTTTGATTCCTGCATTCCTGTTGTGCCTGATTATCCCTGTGTTGCCTCTTGGCATCCAGTTGATACAGCATATGATGGCTCTTCTCAAATTCATGGTGCTGTTAATTCTGTGCCAGTTGGATATATGGCTCCACCACCTAACTCAACTTTGCAATATACACCTCAGAATATGTAAGATTTAGCAATGTGAACTAGTGTTTGCTTACAGCTTTTACTATTTTGCTTGATTTAAAAAAGTCTTAAGTTCCTAAGTGATTTAGTCAGTAAGAATATTTACTGCTGTATCTGTCTTTAAGATTATTTTTTGATTTGAAACGTTTCTTTAAAACAAAGGCATGTGACCTTGTCTTACAAATAAGGAAATTGAAATGAATATACAATTATTCCCACACTGAGCAAGTTCATTATAGGCAAGTTGCCTTTCACTCAGTTTATGAACATCTTATTGGCTGGTAGTAACCATTGATGAAAGAAATTATGCAAGGTATTTTCTTAAGAATGAAACATCTTATCCAATGCTTAAAATTGGGATAATTTCTACTCTTGTAGAAAGTTACCAAAAACAAGAAGAGCCTTTGTTCTTGGATATTTACTTATTATTAAATGAGTGTTCTTTGGGTTCCTTTAAAAATAGTGTGAACTGAATTACGTTCTGTGATACCAGTTTTGAAGGCACAGTGGTGCTCTTACATTTGCCACATATGCTCTTGGTTAATACTGGATTTATGTAACTTACTGCACAGTATTACTGTCCTTTGCACAATTTTCACTGAATAAAAATTAATTAAAAATTTATATTTATTCATTAATTCATTCATTCATTTTGTATGTGCAGGAGTAGAAGTTATTATGTACATTCCATAGTGCACGTATGAAAGTCAGGCATTAGCTCATGGGAATTTGTTCTCTCCTCCCACCGTGTAAGTACAGATATCATTCTCAGGGCATCAGCTTGCATAGCAGGCATCTTTAACCTCTAATCAGTGTCACTTTCAACTGGAGTATATCCTTCAAAATGAAGGTTCTTGGCTTCTGTTTCAATGATTCTGATTAAAGAGGCCTGACGTAGGGCTGAATAATAGAAATGTAAAGCAAATGTAACCTCCATCCCCCATATAAATCTCATTCTTTATACAGGGAGAAAATCATGGACTAGATTGCTACAGGAAGCAATCATCAGAACACAGGAAGCAAGTTAGGGTGGTTCATGGGGAAGGACGATGTTCTAGTTTGTTTTCATTGCAGTGATAAACACCATGACTTAAAGCAACTTGGGGAGTTGAGGGTTTGTTTCCTCTTACACTGCCAGGTTACAGTACATCACTGAGGGAGCCCAGGGCAAGAGCTCAAGGGAGTAACATGGAAAAGAGACCATGGAAGAATGCTGCTTACTGGCTTGCTCTCAACTCCATTTCTTATACATCCCAGGTCCACCTGCCTAAAGGTGTTACCATCTACAGTGGACTAGGCCCTCCTCCAATGGTCATTGATCAAGACAGTCTCTGTTAGACATACTGGCAGGCCAATATGATGAAGTCAGTTCTTCAACTAAGGTTCTCTTTTTCTTGGTGACTCTAGGTTGTTAAGTTGACAATTAAAGCTAACCAGGCAGAACATAACACAAAATTTCCCTTAAGAATGAACCCTTTTGGAGGGGGATTCTTATGACCATGAGGGGCCATCATCATGCCCTGATGATCACACATTAGGAGGGAAAGTCTAGCATATCAGAGGCAGAATGATAGGACATTGAATGGAGACACTGCGAGAGGGGCTCTGAGAAATAAAATATATCTTCACCATTATTAAGCAAAAATTGCAGGCTTGAATGGTAAATTAAACTTACATACTTTACATACATACATACATACATACATACATACATACATACATTGATTATGTCACAAACTTGAACCAGAAAGACAAGATTCATAGTGCAGGACATAAAAAGCAGCAGATGATGGTTGATGGAGAAAGTGACAACTTGTCACATCGCTAAGAATAAAACATTGAGTTCTCAATTCTCAGTCCTACATGGAATCACTATATTGGCTACTCCATGACCCCAGGAACATCACAGAAGAAAGTGTGGAAAAACTGTTAAGGGTCAGAAGACTGTGAAATGCTATCTTCTGCATATTGTGCGGCCACTGCAGTCATGAATAGACAGCAGCTGTCCCTGCCTACATATGTCATGAACCCCACCCCAATATATCACATAAATAAAAGCAAGAGGATGACAAACTGGGATGATGGAGGTCTTCAGCAAGAGGAAGAGGGAAAGAGGAGACTGTAAAGGGAGTGAATATGATCAGAATACATTGCTACAACATAGAAACCAGAAAGCTTTTTAAAGTTTAAATGACAAAAAAAGAGTCATATATATGTCAGTAAATAATATATTTCGTGGAATGGTCTCACGTTTCTACTAAGTAGCTCTCATGCCACTATAAAAAGTAAACTTGTTTTTCCCTTCAACCCAGCATAGAACTGGGGATATGGATAGGAGGTCATGGCTTTGGTGAGGAACTACTGTCAGCTGATCACTGCTGGGTGAGAGAGAGTTGGTCTTCTTTAAGGGAGTGATGCTAGACAGGCTGAACAGACTCCAGTGAATGAACTCCCACTGAGGGGCATCTAGTAGGTACACCAACTTGACTCAGTAGGCCTTAACATGTATGACAAAATGCATGAAGTCCTGTATACACTCTATGTAGTGTGCAGAGACAGAAGGGAGGGCAAATATGATTAAGTGCATTATATGAAATCCACAAAATTTCAATACACATAATTTTTAAAAATTGGTACCAATTAACAAAGAAAATTGGTGAAATTGATCTCTGATAAGCCCATTAACAGCCAAGGTAACTTGGTAAAACATGGATAGTATCTGCTATTCAATAATTTTGGTAAAGATGACTCATAAAAGAAGTCTTTTAAAGTGTTATAAAGTATATGCAATTTTACTGGCAAATGTGTTTTCAACTTTTCTTATTTATTTATATTGATTGTTCTGAATAATGAGACTTATTGTAACATTTTCACATACACATACTGTATTTTTTTCATCTCATAATCTTTTTTGTCTTCCAGTTAACTGACTCTCATTTATTCTATTTTTAGTCAAACTCTTTGATGGTCCCCCAATTCTTCCTGTTAACTGAGGATAGCTAGAAACCATGCAACCACCGTACCTTAAAATAATACCGTGTGTCACCACATATTTTTCCTGAAAAATTTTAAGTATGCATAATGGGATAATTGATAATTCTTAAATTTGTCTTAGCCAGTGTTATCAAAATTCATTTATGCTCTTTATTTTACAAGAAGGAAATCAAATATTCTCCAACATTTTAATTTCTTTCCCCTACTAGCTCAGATTGGTGATATTAATAAGAATACAGGGACGCTTCTGTGTTTGGATACAGCTTGAACCTACAATATAACTGTGTTAAGAGGTGTCTGGGTAGGGGGGATCATCTTTATGAAGTGATTAATGCCATTCTCAATGGAGTAAGTTTATTCTTGTGGGAAGAATGTAGTTTATTCTTGAAAGTTAGCTGATAGGAAAGACAGTTACTTTCTGCCAGCTATCAATGCAGTAGAATAGTCAGAAGAAACTACACAGATGCCAAAAAATCTTCTTAGACTTCCCAGCCTCCAGAACTGTGAGCCAAAACCCATATTCTGTGGGGATTAGTTTCAGATGTTCTGTTATAGTAACAGAAATTTAACTAGGGTTGAGACAATAAAAGAATCGAAAAAATAATTTATTGTGCTTATAATATGTTCTGGGTATTGGATTAGGCAATTTATATACTTTACCTCATTTTCTAAAGACTTATTTTCATTTATGTATATGTGTGTGAGCATATGCAGGTGCCCACAAAGGCTAGAAGAGGTTTCAGATCTACTGCAACTGGAGTTGCAAGTAGTGAGCTAACACAGTTGCTGTGAACTGAACTCATATTCTGTGGAAGATTAGTAAGTGCTCTTTTTTTAACACTTGTATTTTTTTATCTTTTTTAAAAATTTATTTATACATATATTTTTTATCAAATCTAGACCTGTGTCCCCCCCATCCCCCCACTTCTCCAGAGCTCATGCATTCTGCCAAACATGCTATTCATCTCTTTCTCAGTCTTTCTCAATATTCTCCTTGGGGAAGTTGACTGTTTTGAGCAGAAGTTCACTGTTTCAGTCAGTTCTTTGATGCGGTCCTTTCTGTTGTTGTTGTTGTTGTTTCCAATATGCATTACTCCCAACTGCTTTGGACAAAAGCTCAAGGGGCCATGCACAGGAAATACTTACAACTGGGTAATTGGCAGTAGCATCCACAGATGAGGGATACCATTCTTCGTTTGATTTTCTGGGATTGTGTTACTTCACTCAGCATGATGTCTTCTAGCTCCAGCCATTTTCCTGAAAATCTCATGATGTCGTCTTTCCTTACTGCTGCATAGAACTCCATTGTGTAGATGTACCACATTTTCTCTATCCACTCATCAGTGAGGGGCATTGGGTTGGTTTCCAGCTCTTTGCTATTGAGAAGAGAGCAGGAATAATCATGGCCGTGCATGCATCTCTGAGTTTGGGGTTAGTCTTGTGGGTACATGCCTCGGAGTGGTCTGGCTGGGTCGGGTGGCAATTCATTCCAAAGTTCCAAGGTTCTCCACACTGCTTTCCATGTGGCTGCACCGAGTTTACATTCCCACCAGCAGTGGATGATTTTCCCCTTTACCCACATACCTCCCAGCCTTGTAGTAAGTGCTCTTAACCACTGAGCCATTCTTATTCCAGTCTCCACATTACTTTCTATTTTAAGCGTGGGAATTCTAAGCTTATGAATTACTTTTGTCCCTATTTTATGGATAGCAAATTGAACATAAACACCTTAACTAAATCACAGAACTACTGAATTGGTGAAACCAATATGCAAACAAATACTTTGCTCTTTTCATTACAAGTACTTGAATTGGGATTGCAAAATACTCCTCAAAGTGAGATAGTCACCTTCAGATTGCCAAGGCTACAGAAGTGGCTGTTTCACTTAATAGAAAAATACACCTCATCTGCCTGGACATACTGTGCAACAATGGCAGCCAGTCTGCATATCCCACATCTCACTGGCTAGTAGATCTCTCTTGGAGGAATAACCCCAGCTTGATGCCACAAGCTTACACCATCTAATGGTTAGATAGATTTTATAAACCACACGAAGACCTGTCATACTTAAAACAGAAGAAGAAAATGTAATTATGGATTAACATAACCATCCAAAAATCTGTGGTCTATACCAAAGTAACCTACTATACCAATTAGTACTGTTAGATACCTATATATCTCATTGCGTGTGCTTCATTAGTAGGATTGAAAAGGTTTCTGCCTGGACAAGCTGGCAGCCCCTGAAAGAAAAAAGCCAGAATTGGCTAGAGGACCAAGACACACAGCTCCAAGAACAGTAGACTGTTTGGCTTCTCATCCACCTGTGCCCCTTTTCTAAGCCTAGGGAACAATCTGCGGAAGAGGGGGCGTGGTAGAATGTAAGGGCTGCGATTGGGGTGAATGGTGAAACTACAACAATATAGACTGGACACTCATTTGATCAACTTGATTGAACATACAAGCCCCCCCTGCTGGATGGTGGGACCCATGAGCTGTGTGGGTTTGGGCACAACTGCTCACAAATTGGTTTTACATGAAGGATGCTTGTACTCACAGATTATCACTTATTGTTAAAAAAATGAAAACAAAACACAACAAAAAAAAAACAGAGAAAGATGCAGAAAAGTTACAGCAGAGTGCATGATCTGGGATGGGTAGGGGTGGGGTGGGGGGAAGGGAAGGAGATATATGCCTGAACTGAATTGGAAAATGATGTATGAAATACACAAAGCATCAATAAAAAAAGAAAAATATCTCCCAAAAGCTAAATAAATAAATAAATAAAACAGATTTACATTAAAAGAAAAAGAAAAATGTATTTCTCTAGGCCATGCTAGTGTTAGTAGGCCAGACTCCAAAAGATGTAAGCCCATTTCCCCTTCCTAATTCCTGCTAACTTTCATAAGTTAGTCAGAGCTCTGCTGCCCATTGTTCCCTTCAGTCTATTTGTTCTGAGGATTTGCTAATTCAATTATTTTATTCTTCCAATATTGATCCTCATGTCATGGTCTAAGCCTTTGCCAGTCCTGTTCCCTGAAGCACAATGATTTCCCATTAAGTTTTAATTCTACAGTGCAGTCAGCTAGATCAACATCCCCTCCATCATATTCATCTGCACAGATTTTCTTATTATACTTTAAAATTAGAGTTTTCCTGCAGCATGAAGCAGGTACTTCTAATTTTCTGAAATGGCAGAAGGATTTTCAGGACCTTCTCAAGGAAGCTATATATGGAGCTATAGTGCAATTTTCAAAAAAGTGAAGAGATCACATGGACCATATTTCAGTGGTTTCAAATCTACACATACTCCAGCAAAAACTTTGTATTCTAGTGATTAAGAATTCTTGTATTTCTTGGGATTGCTTATGAAATACTTTAAAATTATTTTTCTTTGTAAAGCATAATGTAGGTGTGTGCGGTGGCCCCTGAGATTTGTGGTGGGGCCCACTTAATCCTAGGATGACCCATGTGGAAAGCACGTGCAGGAAAGCACTCCACATGGACGCATGTTGAGGTTCAAATGCAGAGAGAGATTTTATTCCATATCCATCATGACTCAATTCTCAAGGCTGAATCCTAAATCTTTTCATCACTACACCCCACCCCATGGGTGTGACCAGCGAGGTACCATTGGCTTAGAATGCTACCCATCTTAACTAAGTTTTCCCACATCTCACCCTTTTAATTTAATTTAATTTTTAAAATTTTTCTGAGAGGCAGGGGAGCACATGGGTGAGGCTAACAACCCAAAGGAACCTGAGTTTTGAATAGTCAGCTGCTCAAGCCTGTTTTGAGTGCTAGGCAGTGGGGGGCAGGTCAGACCTGAAACTTTATTTTCACAGTAAGGCCGATTAATGTCCAAAAATTTCAACCATGAAGTAAGCTGATTGTCAAGCATAAGCAATGAATGTAAGTAACATTCACATAAAACCAATTTGCAAGTATCTATGTCCAAATTTTGAACAACCCAAGGTTCCCATAGTCCAATTGGAGAAGCTTGTATGCACAAGCATGTTGATCAAATAAGAGTCCAGTGTATAATGCTGTAGTCTCACGATTCACCCCAATCTCTCCGTAGCTTTTACATTCTACCATGCCTCTTTTTCCGCAATTTGTTCCCTCAGCTTTGGGAAAGGGGCACAAGTGGCTGAGAAGCAAAACAGTCTATTTTCTCTGGAGATGTCATTTTGGACTCTAGTCTGCTCAGGTTGTTTCCCTTCATGGGTTGACAGCTTATCCAGGGTACCTTTTTAATCCTACTAACAAAGCACAAGCAATTAGATGTACAGGCATTTAAACAAGCATTTAATCAGTAATATTATGGCAAGCTAAGCTGTGAGCATAGACACAGATGTTTGGATGGTGTATTAGTCAGTTTTCTGTTGCTGTGATAAAGCACCATGACCAAGGAACTTATAAAATGAAGAGTTTATTTGAGCTTAAGATTGGTGGTTCCAGGGCATTAGAGTCCATTGTGGCGGGAGGCGTGGCGGCTGGATCTGGAGCAGCAAACCGAGGGTCACATCTTGCAAAGAGCACAGGAAACAGAGAGGGCAACTGTAGACCACAGAGGCTTGTTAAAACTCACTAAGCCTGCCCCCAGTGACACACTTCCCTCAGCATGGCCACACCTTCTAAGACCTCCAAAAACAGAGCCACCAACTGGAGACAAATGTCTGAATACTTACAGCCTATGGGGGGCACTCATGCAAACCACCACAGATGGTATGCTAATCCACAAACCAGTTTCTCTATAAAAGATGACAAGTTCTTACTGTGGCTTATAACATCTCCTAACCACTAGAGGACGTAAGCTTGTAGCATCAGCCTTGAATTATTCCTCCAAGGAGAGAGCTAATAGCCAATTAGATTTGGGATATATATATATATATATATATGGCTGCCACTGTTGCACAGTATCTCCAGGCAGTTGAGGTGTTGCTGATACTGATAGAGGAGTCTTGCTTGACTCAAGGAGACCAATATTTTGCTTTATTGCTTTAGTGGCCTTTGGTAACGCTCTCTGGCATTTCAGAGGATAACTGTACATTAACACGTGATATCTCAAAACATTTTCCATGTTTATACAATGTCTTCCACAACAGGGACTTACTGCCTTTCTCCTTGCAGATATCCCACTTATAGGCTAAAGGCCTTTATAATTTTGGGGGCTGGCATCACCTAGCCAACATCTCCTAGGCAGAATAATCCATTGCTGATATCAGAGCTCTCCTGTATTAATATATTTTGCTTAATTACACAGCTTATAAAGACTTTACTATTATATTTGGCTCTAAATAGAGAATTATCCTTTCACAGTTCCTATGACTATCAGTCAATTAAAAAGGTAGTTATACCTGTTTTATAAGAAATCACCTCTATAACAGTTGGCTCTAATTCACAGCTAGGGAATGACTTCATTACCATCATGTTTTTCTTTTTCCTATAAAAGGGAGAGGTAGAAAGGTTTCTCAGCATCTGGAAGTTAAACTTCATTAGGGCACTTTATAAACGGTTATCCCAAATAGAATTCAGAGAGATGCTCAGTGTCTATGGCTCAGGAAATCCGAGGTTCCTTTTTCTTTAATGTTCAGATGGGTCAGCCTCTCTGCTGGCATTTCCCAGTCCATCCTGCACTGCCAAAAGTTGTACATTTTCCGGCATTTAGATTGGTGTTTTTACCTGTGGGAACATATAAATTTCCTCCCATTGTTAGTTTCAAGACCTCAAAATTGAAAATTTATCAAAAGGTTTGGAATACAGAAGGAATATTATACCATCTCCCTATTTTTGTTTTTTAAATTTTTATGCTTTGACCTATAGATGCCCAAGTTTTATTACACATACCCATAAACAGGAACCAAGTTGTAAGTTTTCATCAAATTCACCCAAATTGTTTTTCATTGACTGTATGCTACTTATTTGGGAAGTGAACTTAAGCTTAATTTCTTTAAATTATCCTACAAGTAAGAGAAAATGTTATAAGGTGATACCGTATAACACAGAAAAATGTAGAGACAATTTGTATACTTTAGCCCCAAAGTTATTGTTGGAAATTCAACACAGATTACAAATAAAATAATTAACATTTTATATTTCCAATTAGTTCAAGTGTATTACAATTTTCACCAAAACCTTCAACCAAATGTAACTAATCTAAACATTTTACTGAGTCTTAAAATATCCTATAGTGTGTAGACAAAGTTTGGACAAAGTTGAATACCTGCCAAATAAATTTTACCAATTATACACTTTGTTCTTTAAAACTATATGACTAGACTATGACTTCCGAGAAATCGAGTCCATTAACTCATTTTTATTTATTTATTTTTTTTGGTCTTTTGAGACAGGGTCTCCCTGTAGCCCCAGCTATCCTGGAACTCACTCTGTAGACCAGGCTGGCCTTGAACTCACAAAGATCTGCCTCCCTCTGCCTCCCGAGTGCTAGGATTAACGGCGTGCACCACCACACCTGGCTAAGTCCCTTAACTTATATGGTTTAATTTGTATTTCTGTATAAATCTCTATTGAAATACCTCTATATAAATATATGTTATTTTTAAATATACCATTTTACCCTTCAAACCTTACAAAGTGTATTTTAATGACTATCTTCCTCCATCGAAGCTCTTGGCATTCTCCAGGCCTGGCATGAAAACCTGCTTTAAAGATTTTTTATATCTAGCTCTTAATAAAATTTTCTTTTACAGTTCTTATACCCATTAGTTAAAGACTGGCTAGATATGCCCCATGAGAAGTTGTTACCATCATAATCATCTTGATTTTTTTTTTTTTTTTTTTTTTTTTTTTTTTTGTGGGAGCTTCTAGGAAGCTTCCTTTGTCACCAACAGGTGCAGTGCAGTCCTGCTACGGGAAGGGCGACACAGTGCCCACTTTGTGGACAGTGTGGGGAACTGCTCCATTTCATAGAGGTCAGTTGGTCACTCCTGTGACCCGACCAGAGAGGTAACATCCTACTCAGGTCCTTAGCTTGGGACGAGACACGTTTCCCACTCTTGGCTGTGACTTTCTAACTGCCCAAGTCCAGGACAGGAATTTCACACCAGCTTCCCAGGTTGATGGTCTGCAAAGGGAGCCTTTTTCCAACCAACTTGTCACCCAAATGAAATGCAGGTCTCAACACCAGCTACCCACTGGTCATCTGAACGAAATGCAGGCTTGTCTTAGCCTGTATGCACACAAAAATTTAAAAAATGGCGGCTGCGAATTCCATAATGATGTTAATTGGAATTCATTTTTTTATTTTTAAAATTTTAAAATTTTTATACCTTTTACTTTTTATTCCTAAATACCCCAAAACTTATTAACACTTTAATACAATGAAAACCTGGTTGTATCTTTGTTTTAGATGTTGAAAAGAGCGTAACCAGTAGGTGGCAGTGTAGATCCATTATTTTAAAATTTTTAATAGATAACCCATAACCGTTGTTTAAATTGAATTATGTTTTGGCTGTTTAATATAAATGTGCGTCTTGAGAAGTAAGGGCCACGTTCCAACTCAGAGGCAATGTTTTTACTTGTATCATGGCTGTTAACACTAAAATATACTTAGAACACAAGTACATACATCCATACACACATGTGCATGCACATACATACACACACATGTGCATGCACATACATACACACACATACATACATACATACATACATACATACATACATAACAAAGAAAGGATTGTTAGGTTGACCTGTAAGAGAAGAAAGCCATATTGTTTGATGTTTAATGAGAAACATGAAATCTTCATAATTTGTTATAGGGTTATTTTTATATAACTAGAATAAATGTCCTAGTAATGCATGAAACAGGTGAGAACAATATGCAATCTCTTAGGCTCATTTCCAACCCTAAAGCCTACTATTCTTTTCCTATCCTGTCCCTTCTGGTTAACTACTCCTAAGCTGTCCCTCTGCTAAGCCTAACTGTCCCTATGCTATTTACAAATATAAAGATTGAGGATTCCCAAAACAAGACAGGCCAAAGTTGTTTGTAGTCATGGTCCAATCCATCTTGTCTTATTATTAAGGACTTTGGAAGAATAATAATTATCCATAATCACAACAAGAATCACAATTATTAATTATTATTAATTATTAACCATTATTAGTCACAACAATCATTAATAATTATAATGAACAATAATTGTCAATAATAGCCAACATCAATGAACAATTTACCATTAGACTGAATTTCTATCAATTGTTATTAATAATTATATCTAATAACAACTATAACTCTTAATAACAATTACTAATAATAATTAACAACAATCTGTCATTAAACTGAATAATATGCATATTATAAACCCAATTAAAAATTGTTAACACTAAGGGGTATAAAACAAACATTTTTATGAATTGACTCTATCTTTGTTTATAGTCAGCTAATTAGATTTAAACCTGTAGGATTATAATGAATTAAAAGCGGGAACTTGCATTCACTCACACATACACACAGCTTGAAGATGGGCTTAAAGAAACATAAAACAGTTTTATTCAAAAATTTCTCATTTAAATTGAACCAAAATATCAATTCATGTTGTTAAAGAGACCTTTACCAATGGTCCTCAAAAAAGACAATTTATCGGAGCAAGTTTGTTTTGTTAGAACTTCAATGCCTGTAAATTCTGCTAGAAATCCATATATTTTGTTTCTAAAATGTTGAAATCAAAAGATTGTTACCTAAAATCAAAATTTGAAGGGGACGATTTAGATGCCATGTGCTCAGTCCGGCAGCTGGTACGCATGCACAGCAGGCAGACTGATGGCACCAAAGTTCAAACCATGTGTGATCAAGAATTCTGTGAGAAGAGATTTTTTGAGTTAAAACACATTTTAAAACAAGCAAGATAAAATTAAATCAACCAATTAATTTTAACTGTGCACATATATTTACTCAAAGGGTACCCGGGGGTTAAGTAAAAATATTATACTTTAAGTTAAGCATGCTGAAATGGATTTGAGTTACTGTTAGCTAAATCCCAACCTTGGTTCTACAAATAGCTGGCAGGTTTTAGGTAAGAAGAGTTAGATTTAGAAAAAAACCCATAAGAAGAGAAGAGAGCAACACACTTTTATCCAAAAACAGATTTTGTATACAAAATTTAAGAGAAAAATGGCCAAGGCTTGAAATTATCTGGAAGAGGATGCACTAGTTTCTGTTGCAAATTAACGCCTTTCACAGAACTGCCCTCTTCCATGCTAGGATTAAAGGCGTGCGCCACCATGCCCGGCACATTTATTTATTTATTTATTTATTTATTTATTTATTTATTTATTTATTTATTTTTTGGGTCACTGGCTTTTATAGCCTGCAGGAGTGACCATGCCAGGAATCACATAGCTAGAAGGCACAGGGTGCTCCCTCTGAACCAAATCAGATGCAGGCTGCTCTCCTCCACGTGTACAAAGCCACATGCCCTCAGACCTCTGTCCCATCCACCGAAACCAGCAGGAAAGACGGCTCCACCACAACAGATAGATATCAGGAGAGAGAGAACAAAGAGAAGAAAAAGGCAAGATTTAGGGTATGCATACCTAAGTTGCCAAGGTTTCCTTCTGCCCCACGTTTGGATGCCAATTGTGGGGTCGCCCGCCAAGATTTGTCGTGGGGCCCACTTAATCCTAGGATGACCCATGTGGAAAGCTCGTGCAGGAAAGCACTCCACATGGACGCATGTTGAGGTTCAAATGCAGAGAGAGATTTTATTTCAAGATGTCTGCTTAAATATCCATCATGACTCAGTTCTCAGGGCCGAATCCTAAATCTTTTCATCCCTGCATCCCACCTCATGGATGTGGCCAAGGAGGTACCATTGGCTTAGAATGCTACCCATTTTAACTAAGTTTTCCCACATAGGTGAAGATTGATTAGAGAAAGGATCAAAGGACCAAGATTTAAACCAAATCCATGCCCTGGATTATAGAACTTCAGAAATTAACACATGATAAATGATATGGCCCTTTTTTGCTGAAGGTCTCTGATAGCCTACACACATATTGACGGCTGTAAAGCCCATGTCTTAATTTCAAAGTTGATCACGTATAATTGAAGCAACATGGCAGTGGAATTACATAACCTCTTTCACCAGAAAGCACTGGAATAGGAATGGGGAACTTTCTTCTTATAAAAAGAGCTGTTTTCCTCAAGGAGCGTGAGAGCATGTCTGGGGTTAAATAAAAGATTCCTTATGGGGAATAGCCTGCAGTCTTTTCTCAGCAAGGATTAAATGGTAAAAGTAACTTTGGGATTTATGTGAAAAGACAGGGAGAGATATTCGTATTATTCCTGTCAATATTATCATTTTATTATAATAGTTAACATTTTAGTTTTTACCATATACTAGGCACTGTATGTGATAATTATTATTTCACGTAACCTTTTAAACAAACCTATTTGTTTATAGATATGATTATAAAGCTCAAAAGACTGAATAACTTTATTGCATTCCTTTCTTAATTAGTGTAATTGTGGATCAAGTCAAAGTATCTTGACCCAGAGTCTATGGCTGTAGCTAATATGTTATAAATGTTTTAAAGTACAAACAGAAGAAAAACAAACGCCAAAAGCAGCTGAAAACATAAGCATTGATTTATTTTCCTTGTTGCAAAAATTAAGACTTGGTGATTTGAAAATATCTATTTTGCTTTAGAAATGAAAGGAAATTTTTCCCACCTCTAGAAGGAGATATGAATGGGAGAGAGAGAGAGAGAGAGAGAGAGAGAGAGAGAGAGAGAGAGAGAGAGAGAATCAGGTGGCAAACAGCTAAGAATAAAATGATTCATCTATGATACATAATGATGGTTTCTAAGACCAGTGAGAGTGAACTTTCAATGAACACCAGAATATCTTATAATTTCCTAGACCAAAAATAAAAAAAAAGACATAAGGTGAAATGCATAATAGAATCTAAGAAAAAATAAAGGTCTCATTGAATTATCTGAGAATGAATGGGATTCAGATGAAGTTACATTAAGTCTCTAGAAGATTGGAAAACTTCACTATCTAATCTGAATCTAAAATCTAAATCTAAATCTCTAATCTAAAATTTAATCATGTACAAGCCATGGCACTGGTCTTCAGAAAACCAAAGTGCCCTCTGAGGCACTCTCTCTTTCTAAATGGTTAATGTGTATAGGAATTAATTAGAGGCCTTGTTAAAATGATTTTGTTTCACATGGAATAAGGGGCCAGAAAGATTTTAAGAGTCAGCACACCCACTGTAAGACTGTGGTTTATAGGTAGGAAATTGAGCACATGAAATCTCAACAATATGTTTGCCTAAAAAAGACCTGCATAATGACAGAACCACTTGACATGCTGATGAGGATGGGGGATATTTCATAAGTTCCCAGCCCTCGATGAAGATCTGCAGGGACTTTCAGGTTTCTTTACAGATGAGCTCTCAGGAAGGCTATCCAATCCTAACTGGTCAACTCTGAACATATGTCCATATGGGCAACACTAAATAGATTCAATGGGTTGTATATTTGAATATATATCTCTATTATATATTATTATATATCATTATATATATATAATTATGTGTAAATAAATACAAATACATTTATATATTAAAGTTTTTTTATATAAAAGAGAGATTATGAATGGAAATAATATAAATATAACACTCATGTGTTGTCAGTCCCCCAGGCCTGCTGGGGGAACTTCATGGTCTGACTGTGAACAAAAGGGGGTGAGAGGTGCAGAGTCAACCTGCAGGCCCGGGCCCTTGGAGTTGGGTGAAAGCAGGCAGAAGGTGAGCTGCCACAGACTTGTTTACTTGGGGCAAGGTTTAGGGTTTATATACTGTTCGCATTCTGCTCTCCTTTTAGTGCAGTCATCGCCTTGTGATTGGCCCAGGTCTGTGACTCTGCTGTTTGTATTGTTGCCTGCCTAGGGCAGGTTAGGTTGATGAAGGACAAGCTCTGTGTAGGCGCACTGCATAATCCTTAGCGTACAGGCTACTACAATCACGCATGAATAGTTCAAAATTGTTAAAAATTAAATTAAGAAGAGGATTCTGATCTTGGGAGGAAACGCCCTAGCTTTATATTATCCAGAATGGCAGCCACTGGCCACATGAGGCTAAGTGCTTGAATTTGAATAGCAACCAATGAAATTTTCTTAAGTTTGAAACACTAAATTTCTAAGCCTTACTATGAAAAACAAGAAAGTAAAATACCGTAAATTTTACATGTGCTGTACATGTTCATTTCATGAATACTTTAATAGTATAGTACACTGTTAAAATAATACACAATGCTAGTATTTTAGCCATTTCAAAAAAAAATTGTGTTTAGAAGAAAATTCAATGCCAGGCGTTGTGGTGCACACCTTTAATCCTAGCACTCAGGAGGCAGAGGCAGGTGGATCTTTGTGAGTTCAAGGACAGCCTGGTCTATAGAGTGAGTTCCAGTTACAGGGAGACTCTGTCTCAATAAGATCAAAAAAAAGAAGAAAATTCAAATGTCTGTATGTGGCTTACTTTTTAATTGATATGATGTTGCTGGAGAGTAAGATGGGGGAGGGGGTGCGAATGGGAACAAAACACATTGTATGAAATTTTCAATGAATTAATAAATATTTTAAAGTCATTTGTGAAAATATTTTCCAAATATGAAACATCCCTGCCACTTTTCCAGTCCAACAAGTTCCTTCCTGTTCTTATTCCAAAAAGTAGCTTAACAGCTTGGCAGTAAGGCCAAATGTTAAACTCACAGATCTGTTTGAAGTTCCCCTGGCTTTTAATGACACTATAAGCTACCAGTGTTTCTCATGTTTCTCATCAAAGAATTACATTTGCATCTTAACCTATGATGATTTCAGTCAAATTTCTGAGGAAGACAGGAAGTCATACTGCTCAAGCTTTTACTCCTCTGAAGCCGAATAAAAAGCCGAAGATGGAACGAGTACTACGGATCCAAACATATAGTGGCTGTGATAGTTTGAAAAAGGAGTCTCTCAGAGGCCCAAGTATTTTAACACTTTGTGTATGGTCCCCAATTGGTGGCACTGTTTTGGGAAGGTAGTGGGAGCTTTTGGAGCTGTGACCTTCTGCTTCCTGTCTGTACTTTAAGATATGAGATCAGGCAACTTCATGCTATCCTTTCTCTCCACAATAAACTCTTATAACTCTGGAACCATAAGACCATATAAACTCTTCTTTCTATAATTTGCCTTGGGTCCAGTGTTTTTCCATAGCTACAGAACAATAAGTAGAACAGTACCTATATTTATAGATAAAAATACAAGATGTTTACTTAAAATTGAATTTCAGACAAGCTATAAGGATGCACTGTTTATTACATGTTTATGAGAATTACCCCTTGTTTATGTGACATTCAGATATCATTGAACATCCTACATATCACCTAGAAAATCTACCCTGATGAATGTGATGTCTATCTCTCTTTTTTTTCTTCTTCAAATCTTTATTTGTAAGGCAAACTGAATAATTCTTTTTTTTTTGTTTTGTTTTTGTTTTTCTTTTTTTAAGTTAATTTTTATTGATTGCATTTCATACAACATTTCTTAATCAAATTTAGACTCATTCCCCCATCTATGCCCACCCCTTGCATCCCCCCTACCCCGCCAGAGCTCATGGATTCTGTCATACATGTTAAGTCCTGTCTTGCATCTTTTTCTCAGTCTTTTATAACCTTTTCAATGCACAAGTTTACTTTTTTGGTCAGTTCTTTGAATAAGTTTCTCTCTCTTTTTTTGTTCCCTTTAGTTTTATATTATTCCAAAATATGCATATATACACTCCACATAAATCAACATTATGAAATCTGAAAATAAGCTACAGTTTAATTTCAAAACACGTTTAGGGATTCACATTTTAACTGTAAAGTTGCATGCAGGTAAAAAGAAATATAACTCAACATTTTTTTCAGAATATGAATACATATCTTCCACCCATATATGGTAATTACAATGTGTGAATACATTGTAAATTCTAGAGCCCATTAAGAGACTCACATTATAATAGCACACTTGCTTTCAGATACAATGAAATATAATAATAAAGTTGCTCAGTTTGCCTGCCAACTGGGGATTTGCAATTAGCATCCACAAATGACGGAAACCATTCACCTTTTTTTTTTTGTCCTGGGACTGTGTTACTTCACTTAGCATAATGGCTTCAAGTTCCATCCATTTACCTGCAAAGTTTCTTTACTCCTGTATAGAGCTCCATTGTGTAGATGTACCACATTTTTGTTATGTAGTCATCAGTGGAGGGGCATTTGGGTTGATTCCAGATCTTTGCTATTGTGAAGAGATCTGCAATAAACATAGATGTGCATGTATCTTTGCGGTAGGATGAGTCTTGCAGGTACATACCCAGAAGTGCTATGGCTGGGTCAGGTGGTAAGCTCATTTTGAGTCTTAAGGGTTCTCCACATTGCTTTCCACAGTGGTTGTAGAAGTTAACATTGCCACCAGCAGTGGATGAGTGTTCTCCTTTCCCCACAACCTCTCCAGCAGTTGGCATCTTTTGTTTTCTTGATCTCGGCTTGTCTTATTGGAGTGAGATGATACCATAGTGTGGTTTTAATTTGCATTTAACCTGTAAAGAATTGGAATAATTAATTAATATATTTCAGTATAGTTTCAAGTGCCAATTGACTCCATTGAAGAGAAGATGCCATGTTATTTTCTATTGTCCTAATCTTTGAATTAGAAAATGGTTCCTATGAAAATTCAATTTTTCTCTTGGGCTTTTTTCAGGGATTGTTAATTTTATTAGCTCAAGTTTCAAAAATTAGGTTTCTGCAACGTTGCTCTTTTCTTTGAATTGGTACTATTTTTTTCATCCACCACAACTGGTATCCTCCAAGCTAATGAAAGAAAAAAATCAATTTAATTAATATTAAAACTATTGCATGAAAGTTTGCTGTTAGGATTACTAGCTTCCTTTCTATTTGACATAAATAGAAACACTCACTGTTAGAGTGAAGTACAACATGACCTCAAACCACAGATTAAACTGGGATCCCAGACAATATCATTTTGAGTGCAACTACTGTCTGGCTCTGGTATGACGTTTGACTCACCATAATATACACACCAATTGCTCCTGGTAACTACACAGCTTTACTTTGTAGTACATGGAAAATTAGTAATATTTCAAGGTATTTTTCATTTGTTTCATCATTGTTATATCAATGAAGGAAGAATGAAATGCTAAAGCCTCTCTCAAACCATTAGCAAATGGGCAGAACTAGATGGCTCCACTTCTTGTTGCTGCTCCAATTTTTCTGTTCTCGACGATGCCATTTCAATTCATTTCTTCATCTATTTGAAATAGTTTTATTTTTTTAGAACTTCATACAATGTATTTTGATAATATTCAAAGCCCAGCCCCATCTCTTCTCTTTTGACCTTTACTTCTCTACTCCTTCACATCTTTTATCAAGTTTTTAAGGTCTATCGAATCTAACTTGTGTTCCCCAAATCCCTAATATTGAACAGATAAATCAGGGATGTTCAGATGGCTCAGTGGTTAATGGTGCTTTCAGAGTACCTGATCACCCTTAGTTAAATCCCCAGGACCCATAATAAAAGGAGAGAACTGACTCCTGAAATTTGTCCTTTGACTTCCACATATGCATACACAAACATATGCACACACATATGCATACACACATATGCACACACATATGCATACACACATATGCATACACACATCCATACACACATGCATACACACATACTTCTCACCCCCTCAAATACTCTATGATAAGATACATTTTTAAACTATTTTTTTAATTTTATATGTATGTGTGTATTCCCTGTGTGTATGTAAGTGCACCTGTGTCATGCAGTGCCAACAGAGGTCAACAGAAGGCATCATCTCTCCTCCTGGAACTGGACTTCTGGACCATTGTTAGCTGCCATGTGGGTGCTGAGAACAGAACCTGAGTCCTTTGGAAGAGCAGCTGGTGCTCTTAAACATTGAATAATCTCTCTAGCTCAAGATAATTTTTTAAAACGCCTTTAATCCTAGCACTTGGGAGATCCTGTCTCGAAAAGCCCCCCCCCAAAAAAAAAAGAACAGAAAGTAAGGTTACCAACAAGTGTGAGGTGTGATGTGGATGGAAGATGTTTACTAAACATCTGCACCTTGAAGCTAAAATAGAAACTTCATTCTAGTGCAAACACATTAAAATCTTTCAGGTTTTAAATTATTTTTTAAGTATTTTATGGAACTATTTGCTATTAATGACGTATTGCCATTATTGTTAACATATTTAAATATTGACGAACTTTCATGAGTTGATTCTATCCTTACACTGCAGTAGTCAATATATANATAGGGATAGAATCAACTCATGAAAGTTCGTCAATGACAACCAGATACATGCATGCTTACACTCATATGCACAGATCATTTAAAATGAAATCAAAATAAAATGACTTTATAGTATGATTTTTTGAATGGTCACATTTTTACGTTTAAGTTTTATGTTTAAGTTCTTGTTACTAGCATCTACATTGTAAATTTTGATGTCATAATTTTCTGATTTTATTTTATGCCCATGAACAATACAGTTATGGTTGCTATTACTATTATTACTAATTAGGGTTTTTTAACCATAATAATAAGAATAGAAGTAAGGTACAAATCATTGATTTTTATGGGGCTTGAACTACCCCTATATCAAATCTATACAAGGAAACTATGAAAGATAAAAAATAGATGTTGATATCCTTGATGTCCTTAATAAATCTCTCAACAAAATACTAGCACATTAAACTCAGCAGCACATTAAAGTGATTATTTCCTGAATAAACTTGGATTTATTTTAAATTCACATGTTGGTTCAGTATATACAAACATACAAGTGGGAGAAACCATGACTAGAGCAATATGCCATTTTGATATACATATAAAATCATTTGACAAAATTAAAATTTCTTGTCAATAACTCTAAAAAATTAGGTATGGCAGAGATGTACCTAAGTATAATCAAAACCATATGTGAAAAACCTATAACTAAAACAATAATGAATGGTGAAAAGTTGAAAACTTGTGTTCTACCAGCAAGAAAAAGACAAGGATACTCATTATGGCCACTTATATCTATTCCACATGGTAACAAAAATCATGTCCACCAAAATTGGAAAAGAGATTAATAAAAGGCATCAAAAATACTTCTCATTTGTGACAAAATGAATGAAGTTGAAGATATGTAAGTGATAGAACCCAGTCATAGAAAGAAAAATGGTACATGATCTTGTATGTAAAAATTGAATTCAAAGAAATAGTCTAGAATAGGGCTGGAGAGATTGCACAGTTGTTAAGAGCATGGGCTGCTCTTGCAGAGAATCCCAGTTCATTTCCCCACATCCACATGGCAACTAACATTGGTCTGTCATAATTCCAGTTCCAGGAGATCTGTTGCCCTCTTCTGATTTCCGAAGGCTTTGTACACACTGGTTCACGTATATTCATGTAGGAAAAACATTCATGCACATTGAAACAAAAATAAATAAATCAAAAAATGTAAAAAAATAGAATATAGAATAGAATGGTTCCTGATATAATGATACTAAATTCGAGTCATGCAGGAAAAGTAAGTCCAAGATGTCTATTGTGTAACATACAGAATGCAGTTGTTAACAAAGTACATAACATATGACACTGCTCTTCTAAATTAAAATTTTAAATTAACATGAATTGTAGTGAAATTTTCCTATATCATCTTTTTTATCCTTCCATTCCATTCTTGTTGGTCTCACTCTCCCCACCAAATATCCTCCCTTGAGCTTTCAAGTCACATGTATTCCACTATTTTCTATTCCGCCCCCCTGCTTTGTGTCAAATAATATCCTTTCTATTTTCNTACCATTTAGGTTTTACCATATACTTAGGCACTGTAGGTGAAATTATTATGTCACGTACCCTTTTACACAAACCTATTTGTTTATAGATATGATTATAAAGCTCAAAAGACTGAATAACTTTATTGCATTCCTTTCTTAATTAGTGTAATTGTGGATCAAGTCAAAGTATCTTGACCCAGAGTCTATGGCTGTAGCTAATATGTTATAAATGTTTTAAAGTACAAAAGAAGAAAAAACAAACGCCCAAAGCAGCCTGAAAAAATAAGCATTGATTATTTTCCTTGTTGCAAAAATTAAGACTTGGTGATTTGAAAATATCTATTTTGCTTTAGAAATGAAAGGAAATTTTTCCCACCTCTAGAAGGAGATATGAATGGGAGAGAGCGAGAGGGAGAGAGTGGAGAGGGAGAGGAGCGAGAGAGAGGAGAGCAGCGAGAGAGAGAGAGAAATCAGGGTGGCAAACAGCTAAGAATAAAATGATTCATCTATGATACATAATGATGGTTTCTAAGACCAGTGAGAGTGAACTTTCAATGAACACCAGAATATCTTATAATTTCCTAGACCAAAAAATAAAAAAAAAGACATAAGGTGAAATGCATAATAGAATCTAAGAAAAAATAAAGGTCTCATTGAATTATCTGAGAATGAATGGGATTCAGATGAAGTTACATTAAGTCTCTAGAAGATTGGAAAACTTCACTATCTAATCTGAATCTAAAATCTAAATCTAAATCTCTAATCTAAAATTTAATCATGTACAAGCCATGGCACTGGTCTTCAGAAAACCAAAGTGCCCTCTGAGGCACTCTCTCTTTCTAAATGGTTAATGTGTATAGGAATTAATTAGAGGCCTTGTTAAAATGATTTTGTTTCACACATGGAAATAAGGGGCCAGAATAGAAAGATTTTAAGTGTCAGCACACACCCCACTGTGAAGACTGGGTCTCATAGCTAGGCAATTGCGCCCATTAAACTCAAAACAATATGTTTGCCAAAAAAAGCCTGCATAATGACATAACCACTTGACATGCTGATGAGGATGGGGGATATTTCATAAGTTCCCAGCCCTCGATGAAGATCTGCAGGGACTTTCAGGTTTCTTTACAGATGAGCTCTCAGGGAAGGCTATCCAATCCTAACTGGTCAACCTGAAACATATGTCCATATGGGCAACACTAAATAGACTCAAGGGTTCGTGTGTATATTTGAATATATATCTCTATTATATATTATTATATATCATTATATATATATAATTATGTGTAAATAAATACAAATACATTTATATATTAAAGTTTTTTTATATAAAAGAGAGATTATGAATGGAAATAATTATACCATATAACACTAATTGTTGTTCAGTCCCCCAGCCCCTGATGGGGGAACTTCATGGTTCTTGACTGTGAACAAAATAGGGGGGGGGGGGTGAGAGGTGCAGAGTCAAGATGCAGACCCTGGGAGTCAAGACGCAGACCCTGGGATTGGGTGAACTCAGGCAGAGGGTGAGCTGCCACCGACTCGTTTATTGGGGCAAGGTTAGTGTTTATGTATTGTTCGCATTCTGCTCTCCTTTTAGTGCAGTCATCATGTCCCCTTGTGATTGCCCAGCGTCTGTGATCTTTTTTTGCGTTTGTATTGTTGCCTGTAGTAGGGCCCTAGGTTTAGGTGATTGAATGACAAGCTCTGTGTACGGGCACTGCATACTCTTAGCGTTTACAGGCTACTACAATCAAGATGAATAGTCAAAATTTGTTAACAAATTAACTTAAGAGGGATTCTGCTCTTTGGAGGAAACGCCCTTAGCTTATATTTATCCAGAAGGTCAGCCATGGCCACATGAGGCCTAAGTGCTTGAATTTGAATTTTGAATAGCAAACCAATGAATTTCTTAAGTTGAAAACACTAAATTTCTAGCCCCTTACTACATCGGAAAAACAAGAAAGTAAAATACCCGTAAATTTTTCATGTGCTGTACATGTTATTTCATGAATACTTTAATAGTATAGTACACTGTTAAAATAATACAATGCTGTTATTTTAGCCATTCAAAAAAAAATGTGTTTAGAAGAAATTTCAATGCAGGCGTTGTGGTGTTGCACACATTTAATCCTAGAACTCAGGGGGCAGAGGCAGGTGGATTTTGTGAGTCAAGGACAGCCTGGGTCTATAGAGTGAGTTTCCAGTTACAGGAGACTCGTCTCAATAATGATAAAAAAAAGCAAAGTAAAAATTTTCAAATGTCTGTATGTGGCTTACTTTTTAATTGATATGATGTTGCTGGAGAGTAAGATGGGGGAGGGGGTTGCAAGGGTACCAAAAACCACATGTTTTGAATATTTGAATTTAATAAATATTTTAAAGTCATTTGTGAAAATATTTTCCAAATATGAAACATCCCTGCCACTTTTCCAGTCCAACAAGTTCCTTCCTGTTCTTATTCCAAAAAGTAGCTTAACAGCTTGGCAGTAAGGCCAAATGTTAAACTCACAGATCTGTTTGAAGTTCCCCTGGCTTTTAATGACACTATAAGCTACCAGTGTTTCTCATGTTTCTCATCAAAGAATTACATTTGCATCTTAACCTATGATGATTTCAGTCAAATTTCTGAGTGAAGACAGGAAGTTCATTACTGCTAAGCTTTTACCCCTCTGAAGCCGATAAAAGCCGAAATGGAACGCGTTACCCGGATCCAATACCTATAGTGGCTGTGGTGATAGTTTTGGAAAAAAGGAAGCTCTTTATAGAGGCCCCCAAGTATTTTTAACACTTTGTGTCTGGTCCCCAATTGGGGCAACTTGTTTTGGGAAGGTAGTGGGAGCTTTTGGAGCTGTGACCTTCTGCTTCCTGTCTGTACTTTAAGATATGAGATCAGGCAACTTCATGCTATCCTTTCTCTCCACAATAAACTCTTATAACTCTGGAACCATAAGACCATATAAACTCTTCTTTCTATAATTTGCCTTGGGTCCAGTGTTTTTCCATAGCTACAGAACAATAAGTAGAACAGTACCTATATTTATAGATAAAAATACAAGATGTTTACTTAAAATTGAATTTCAGACAAGCTATAAGGATGCACTGTTTATTACATGTTTATGAGAATTACCCCTTGTTTATGTGACATTCAGATATCATTGAACATCCTACATATCACCTAGAAAATCTACCCTGATGAATGTGATGTCTATCTCTCTTTTTTTTCTTCTTCAAATCTTTATTTGTTAAGGCCAAGCTGAATAAATTCTTTTTTTTTTGTTTTGCTTTTTTGTTCTTTTTCTTTTTTTAAGTTAATTTTTATTGATTTGCATTTCATACAACATATCTTAATCACAATTTAGACTCATCCCCAAATTATGACAACCCTTGATTCCCCCCTCCCGCCAGAGCCTCTGGATTAGTTCATACCTGTTCAAAGTCGTCTTGCATCTTTTCTCAGTCTTTTATAAACCTTTTCGATGCACATACAAAGTTACTTTTTTGGTCATTTCTTTGAATAAGTTCTCTCTCTTTTTTTTGTTCCCTTAGTTTTACATTATTCCAAAATATGGATAAATACATTCCACACATAAATCAACATTAGACAATCGCAAATAAGCTACAGTTTTAATTTCAAACAGTTTCGGGGGATTCACCATTTTAACTGAAAGTTGCATTTGCAGGTAAAAAGGAAATATAACTCAACATTTTTTTCAGAATATGAATACATATCTTCCACCCATTATACAGTAATTACAGAGTCTGAAGGAAAATAAGTGGCAGTTGATTCTAGAGCCCCATTAAGAGGGAAAAAACTCCATTTATAATAGCCACTTGCTTTCAGAAAATGAAAATTTTATCTAATAATAATGTTGCTCAGTTTTCCTACCAACTAGGGATTTGCCAATTAGCATCCACAAATGAAAACCATTCACCTTTTTTTTTTTTGTCCTGGGACTGTGTTTAATTCACTTCGCATAATGGCTTCATGTTCCACCTATTTAGCTGTAAAGTTTCTTTAAACTCCTGTATAGAACTCCATTTGTGTAGCTGTACCACATTTTGTTATCGTAGTCATCAGTGGAGGGGCCTTTTGGGTGATTCAGATCTTTGCTATGTGAAGCGATCTGAATACAACATAGATGGCCTGTATTTGGCGTGAGGATGGCGGTAGGATGAGTTCTTGCAGGTACATGACCCAGAAATTGCTATGGCTGGGTCAGGTGGTAAGGTCATTGCGTCTTTAAGGTTCGCCACATTGCTTTCCACAGTGGTTTTAAAAGTACACATGACACCAGCCGTGGCGGAGTGTCTCCTTTCCCCACAACTCTCAAGCAGTGGCATTTTTGTTTTCTTGATCTCGGCTTGTCTTATTGGAGTCTGATGATACCATAGTGGGGTTTTATTTGCATTTAACCTGGTAAAGACTGGAAAGTAATTATATCTATTTCGTTATGTTCAAGTGCCCAATGCTTCCATTGAAGCGAGAAGATGCATGTTATTTTCTATTTTGTCCTAATCTTTGAATTAGAAAATGGGTTCCTATTGAAAATTCAATTTTCTTCTGGGCTTTTTTTTTCAAGGGTATGTGAATTTTTATTAGCTCAAGGTTTCAAAATTGGTTCTCGCAAGTTGCCTCTTTTCTTTGGAATTTGGTACGAGTTTTTTCTCTCACCACCAAAACTGGTATCCCCCAAGTCTATGAAAAGAAAAAACATCAATTTATTATTAATTTAAAAAACTATTGCATGAAGGTTTGCTTGTTAGGATTCTAGCTTCCTTTCCATTTGACTAATAGAAACACACTCACTGTTAGTGCTGAAAGTTTAAGTACAACATGACCTCAAACCACAGATTAAACTGGGATCCCAGACAATATCATTTTGAGTGCAACTACTGTCTGGCTCTGGTATGACGTTTGACTCACCATAATATACACACCAATTGCTCCTGGTAACTACACAGCTTTACTTTGTAGTACATGGAAAATTAGTAATATTTCAAGGTATTTTCATTGTATTCATCATTGTTAGAGTCAATGAAGAATAGAATGAAATTGTATCTAAGCTTCTCAAAACCATGAGCAAATGGGCAGAAACTGATGGCTCCACTTCTTGTGGCTGTCCAATTTTTCGTTCTCGACGATGCACAGGTGCAAGGCAGGCTTTCATGCAGTTGAAATAGGTGTGGTTAGGGTGGGAGAAAAACGGCAGTACATTGGTTGCGAGTTAGGTGTGATTAATATTCAAAGAAAAGAAGACTATAAGTTGCATCGAGACGGTGGACCTTTTACTTCTCTACATCTCTTCAATTTTATAAGTTTTAAGTGGTCTATCGAATCTAACGTGTTGTTCCCCACAGTCCCTAATAGGTGAACGAGAGCATAATCAGGGTTGAAGTGGCTCAGTGGTTAATGGTGCTTGCAGAGTACCTGATCACCTTGGGAAATCCCCAGGACCCATAAGAAAAGGAGAGACAACGGACTCCTGTAAAATTTTTGGCCTGGACGTGCCAACATTATGCATACCAAACATCTGCACCCACATAGGCATACACACATATTGCACACACCATATGCATTACACACATATGCATACACCACATCCTACCAACACATGCATACACACATACTTCTCACCCCCTCAAATACTCTATGATAAGATACATTTTAAACTATTTTTTTAATCTGATTGTCTGTGTGTATTCCCTGTGTGTCATGTATGAAAACCTGTGTCATGCAGTGCCAAAGAGGTCAGAAGAAGGCACTTCAATCTCTCCTCCTTGAACTGGACTTTTCGGACCATTGTTAGCTTGCCATGTGGTTGGCTGAGACAGAACCTGAGTCCTTTTGAAGAGCCAGCTGGTGCTCTTAAAACATTGAAATAATTCTCTAGCTCAAGAATTCACTTTTTAAAAACTTTAATCCTAGCACTTGGCGATCCTTGTCTCAAAATACCCCCCCCCCCCCAAAAAAAAAAAGAACAGAAACGTGAGTAAGGTTACCAACAAGTGTGAGGTGTGATGTGGATGGAAGATGTTTACTAAACATCTGAACCATGAAGATAAAATAGAAAACTTATTCTAGTGCAAACCAATTAACAATTTTAGGTTTAAATTACTTTTTCAAAGTTATTTTATGCGAACTAATTTGTTCATTAATGACGTACAATGCCCCATTATTGTTAACTAGTTAAATATTGAAGAACTTTCATGAGTGATTCTATCCTTACACGCAGTAGTCAATACATTATCTATATAATATATATTATATGTATAGCTATATATATACTTGCAGTTAATTAAGGGTAGAATTAGTATGGGCTAGTAATCAATTCTTCAGGAAAGTTCGTCAATGAAACCTCAGATTTACAGCATGCTTACACGCATATGCACGATTCTGTAAAATGAATCAAATAAAATGACTTCTAGTATGTATTTTGGAACTGGTTCACATTTTTAGCGTGGTAAAAGGGTGGCGGTGAAAGTGTCGGGGGACGAGCAGGCTGACAGTGGACAAGGGCGAGGGGGGCAGAATGGGGCGGAGGGGCGGGGCAGGGCCCAAGGTAACAATGACAGGGAGGGGGGCGATGGGAGTGACGAGGGTAGGACAAGGAGGGGGGGGACAGGAAGGAAGAAGAAGAGAAGGAAGGGAACAAAGCAGGGAGTGGTACGGGGCGGTTGTTGGAACGACCCCCGAGAGAAAGCGAGACAAGGCAGGAACAATCTGCGGAAAGAGAAAACAAAAGAGGAGCGGGGATAGCCGGGATGGCCTGAAGAAAGCGGCGCAACAAAAGACGGAGCACATAAAAGCACGCCGCAGCTACAGGTAAATCGATGAGGTCCGGAAGAAACGTGGAGGGAGGTGGAAAGGCAACATGTGGGTGGGCAGAGAGTGACAAAACATACTAAAGGGGGAGAAAAACCAGACTGAGACAAGAGGCCAGGTCGGGAGGTAGACAGATGAAAAAGCAGTGGACACAAAGGAAACTGGCGGGGCAAGAAAGCGAAAAAGAATCAGGGATGTAGAGGGCAGAGGGGACCAAAGGAGAGGCAAAAACCAGAGGGGAGAGAAACCTACATACGAAAACAAGAAGGAAGGGGGATAAAGCGGAAACAACTGTGGGCGATCAGCAGATCAAAGAGAAGGAGTCAGGATGGCCAGCGTGAGAGCTAGGATCACCGGGGAACAAAAAATCATGGCCACAAAAGGGATAAAAGAGAGGAAAAAAGGCATCAAAAACGACGGGCGCAGGTGTGCACAAAAGGAAGGGGCAGGGGTAAGAGTATGGAAGGGAGAGAACCCAGGCCAGAGAACGAAAAAAGGGAAGGAGGCTGCATGGTAAAAGGAAGGCAAGAGAAAGAGGCGAGAATGAGGGCTGGAGGAGGGCACATGGGGAAGAGTACATGGGCGTCTCGGGCAGAATGACTTTCCCAGTTCAGTGCCCCAACAGCCACTCAGCGTGCCATACGAACGGGGGCGGGTCAGCAATGCCGTGGCCCGGAGAGTTCTGGTGCCCGCGGGGAGGTCCGAAGGCGGTGGACACACGGGGGCACGTAGAAGGTCTTGCAGGACACAAAACAGGCAGGAACAGGGAAACAAAAAAGAAAGAAAGCACAGAAACAGGGAAAAAAAGAGAAGAGAGCATAGGAAGGGTGCATGGATCAGAAGGGAGTGATCGAAAGGCGACGGTCAGGCAGGGAAGGGAGGAAATAGTAAGTACAAGTCCAGATGGCTATTGTGGAACATACAGAATGCGTTGTTAACCAAAAGTACATAAAATACGCACTGAGCTCTAACTAAAAGTTTTGTGAAAAGTAAGCATGAATGGGAGTGAAATTTGACATAATCATCTTTGTTATCCTTCCATCCATTCTTGTTCCGGGTCTCACTCTCCCCACCAAGATCATCCCTGAGCTTTCAAGTCTAAGTATTCCACTAGTTCTATTCCGCCCCCCTGCTTTGTGTCAAATTAAATCTTTTCTATTTCTTGGCACCCCCTCATACTCACAACCACACACACACACACACCAAACACACACACCACACACCCACACACATTATATATATTAATATATATATAGAATATATTACATAGTATTATATAAATACATCCAGGTTCAATATATGAAAGCAAGCAAGAAAACTCAGATTATTTGTCTGAGTCTGGCTAATTTTGTCTAATATTAATGATTTCTTAAAATGTAGACATGTGGGGCTGGAGAGATAGCCTAGTGGTTAAGAGCACCGACTGCTCTTGCAGAGGACCTGGGTTCGATTCCCAGCACCCACACGGCGGCTGAGAACCATCTGTAACTCCAATTCCAGGAGAACTCCAGTTCCAGGGGAATCTGAGACCCTCTTCTGACCTCTGTGGCACTGTACGACATGGGTGCACAGACCTACATGCAGACAGTACATTCATACACATACAAAAAAATAAAAAAATTTTTAAAAAGATTAAAAAATAAAAATAAAAATAAAAAATAAAATAAAATGTAGACATGTGTCAAAGCAATATAGTTTAAAAGATTAACACATATAAACTTAATATGCCAATTTCAGGATTAAAGTTTTTAAATGAGCTGGGTGTAGAGATGTATTAGTTTAATCCCAGCACTCTGGAGGCAGAGGCAGATATGTGAGATCAAGGTCAGCCTGTTCTATATAATGAGTTCCAAGACAGCTTGGGCTACAGGGATACCCTGTCTCAAAAAGTGAAAAGTTTTTCAACAGTTGGGAGAAACTGCAAAACAGAGCTTAGACATTGTGATCTTAAATGTATATATTAGAAAACCTGAGGGTTGAAAGCCAAGTTTTATGCAATCGTTCTGAGTTGCTAAATGAAAATCAATGCAAGGAATGAGAAAACATGAACAAAAAATCAACATAAAAATCACTACATCTCAAAGTCTAATCTTCAGCAAGTCTGTGTAATTTGATAAATATATTATGATGTAATTATAGGATAATATACCATTAAGATGTGAGTGACTCCTGAAACAAAAAAATTAACTAGTTTGTTATGCAACATGGAATAAATGATGCCAGAAATGAAAGGGTTGGTGGGTAGGATTCTAGTTTATGAAGTTTTGAACAGAAAATAACACAAGCTAGCCAAGTGTAGTGGCACAAACCTGTATTCCCAGACTTAGGATGTCTAAAAGAGCAAGGTTGTAAGGTTAAGCCACCTTCCCCAGGATATATAGAGAGAGATGCCAAAAAAAAAAAAAAATGAAAAATAGGAGATGTGGAAAGAGAAGGGACATGTTAGAAGCTAATGTTGATAGAATTTAAAGACTTGATTTGGTTGCTAGTTAAAAGGAACTACTGTCTGTAAAAAATCTATAAGCTATGCACTTAAGATTTATGAATTTTAACTTATATGTTGGGTTTTATTCCATAATTTTGCAACATTTTCCATAGTTTGGATGGTAGTATGGCAGTTCATATTAATTTTTAAAAGTAAACATACCAAAACCTAGTAATTTAACACCTAGTAGTTAACTGTGGAATAACTTACACATATTTGCCAGAAACCAGAGATACACATGTTGTACTGTCATCCCACCTCTACCACAGTGGCAGGTAGAAATTTGTATTATGAAGCAAGACCAAAAGCCATTAAAATGAATTAACTAGAGCTATTTATGCAGATGGATTAAATTCAACAACATAATTTTGATTCACAATTCATAACATGACATATATAACAGCAGCATATACAAAATGTTAACCATTATGTTCATGGGCATATATATTCCTGTATATGTAAACTATAAAATTGTAAGCTCTAGGAATACACATTGGACTCATGATGGCAGCTGTATGTTCCCTGCTTGAAGATGAGAGGGAAAATCTTTTCAGCAGAGGAACATTTTGTGTAGACTAGCTTCTTTCATGTGAAAATATCTAAAGCAGAAAGAATACATATGTTTGTTAAGTCTAAGTGGCTGTTCTACAAATATCTTGATTTGTCCTTCTACGTAATTGTCAGTATTCTTTAAACTTCAAAACACTTAAAATAGAATAGATGATGAGAGCAAGTTGAAAGATGAAGGTTGAAACAGGTGGAGAAAGCCCCCAGGTTAGAATATATTTACAAGTGGGCTTCAGAGTAATAGGAACCACCGTATCCATAGGAATTCTGGAGAGAATTTGCCTCTGTGCAGACTGTGTACAGTCAGCATTTGCTCTCAGGTAACAAAAGAATGAAATGTTTGGGAAAATCTGAAGTTTCCAGCATGAATGTTGAAACCTTACAGCAGGGATTCTGAAACTTTAGCATGTATCAAAGCCATCTGGCACGTTTTTGAAAATCATAAATTGCTGAACGTCATTTGGGAACTTGTGAGAAATATATATTTCATTAGGCATGGTCTTGCTATATAGTGACACTGGTGTGGAACACACTAAGTAAATCAGGCAGGCCTTGGACTCATGGCCAAAACCTCCCAAATGCTGGGATAACAGGTATGCACCACAACAGCCCATCACATTTTTAATTAAATTAATTTCTGTATCTTGTGTGAGAGGGCAAGATGCAGTGACTGTGTGGAAGCCAGAGGAAAATTGGACCTGGTTTCTGGGACTAAACTCAGGTCATCACGCTTGGTGGCAAGTACCCTCATTCACTGAGCCATCTCAAAAGTCCACATCCAACAAATTCATAATCCTCTTAATTGCTCAATCAAAAGGGTGAGGACTGGCACAAGGTGACATAAGTGTTCCAGGTCCCAGGACGTTTTAAGTTAATAATAAATGTTCTTGAGTAGTATCCTTTATTTGCCATATGGGTTAACTGGGTGCTTGACATTTAATTTGCCATGGTTGGGGCTGAAAAAATGACTCAGTGGTTGAGAGCACTGGCTGCTCTTGCAGAGGATGTGGATTTGGTTTCTGGCACCCACATGGTGCCTAACAACTGTCAGTAACTCTATTTCCAAGATGTCCAACATCCTCTTCTGATCTCCATGGGCATTGCACAACACTGATGCACTTAATGCACATAGGCAATACATTCATATCCATAAAATACAATACAAAATAAAATAAAAGTACTAAATAAAATAATTTATCATGTTTCACCGCACACACAGATGCTCCCCTAATGCTTCTCACTAAGGATTGAAAAAGTAAGCCCAACTTCAGAGTAACCACAGTGTTCTAGTTTGTCTTCCATTGCTGTGACAAAACACTCTGACCAACACCAACTTGGGGAGGAAAGGGTTTATTCAGCTTACATCTCCTGGGTCACAGTTTATCACTTAGGGAGCCCAAGGTAGGAACTCAGGGCAGGAACCTGGAGGCAGGAGCTGAAGCAAAGGCCATTGAGGAGTGCTGCTTACTGGCTTGCTCCCCTGGTCCATGCCCAGCCTGACCTCTCCTATACAGTACACAACAACCTGCCCAGGGTGGCACCACCCATAGTGGGCTGGGCTCTCCCACATTGCTCAACAATCAAGACAATACTCCACAGACGTGGTCACAGGCCAGTCCAATGGAGCCAATTTCCCAATTGAGGCTCCCTCAACCCAGGTGTGTCTAGTTGACACTAAAGCTATCCAGCACAATTGACCCCTTGTCAACTTGACACACAAAACACATCACTATTAAACCACCACCTTTCCAGTTCTTATCCCCAAGTATGATGTTAACATTAATCACAACCTAAGACAGTACAACCTTAAAAGCCTCACAGTCCTTAAAATGTCCAAATGCTTAAAAGTTCACAGTCCATTAAAAGTCTCTTAACTGTGGGCTGCTGTAAAATCCAAAACAAGTACTGTCTTATTTCAAAGGGAAGAATCAGGCACACTCAAACAAAACCTAAGTCCAGCAAATTAGCTCAAGGCTGGACACCTGGGATTCACTCACGATCTTCTGGGCTCCAAAGGGTTTTGGCCAGCTCCCCCTCTCCGACTCTGCCCATCCATGCACACACAGCTTATCTCGCAGCCCCAGGCCGACCCCATTCCACACCTGCTGCTGTCTTTGGTGGTCGTCCCATGGTCCCCGGCATCTCCAAAAGCTGGGGTCGCCACTGAAACTGAGGCAGCACCTTGTCACAATGGTCTCTTCTGACCTCTCCGAGTGCAAAGCCTCAGCTTCTCCATGACCCCTGCAATCCTGGGGATCTTCACTGCACGGGTGCATTCCACCAATGGTCTTTTCCTGACCTCTCACAGTTGCCAAGCCTCGGCTGCTCTCTGTGACCCCCTCAAATTTCAAACACCAGAACCAATATAGGAGAATCTTACAACACTACCAAGTCCTGCTTTTCTGGCTTGAAATGGAAGCTCAGGGCTCTTCTGGACCACAGCTTCTGTGGTGGGCTGACCCTGAAGAAATTTCTTCCCAGAAGAATTTACCACAGTGATGGCCTGGTCTCTTTTTCTTCTCAGCTGATTTTTCAAGCCCCAGCTAACCAGCATTCAATATGTCCCAGCACAACAAAGATTTCCCTTCAGGTTCTGGTCTCTTGTTTTACTTTACAGCTGATTTTCAGCCCCAGCTTGACCAGACCCCACAAATTACACAGTCCTGGATGATCTCTGATCCCCTTTTGAAACTAGAAACTTCACAAGCCAGGCCTCCATCTTCTACAAATCCTCAGCAAAACTGCTCCAAGCTCCACAGCAACAACTTTAAGGCATCAATGATCTTCCCAGCCAAAGTTCCAAACGCCTCCACAATCCTTCCCCAAAACACCAAGGTCAGGTCTGATCACAGCAATTCCCCACTCTTGGTACCAATTTTCTGTTCTAGTTTGGTCTTCCATTGCTGTGGACAACACTCTGACCAACACCAACCTTGGGGAGGAAAAGGAGTTTATTCAGCTTAATTCTCCTGGGTCACAGTTTATCACTTAGTAGCCAAGGTAGAACTCAGGGCAGGAACCTGGAGGCAGGGAGCTTGAAGCACAGGCCATGGAAGGATGCTATTGGTTATGGCTTGCTTCCCTGGCCCATGCCCCCAGCCTGCCCAGGGTGGCACCCCACCCATAGTGGGCTGGGCTCTCCCCACAAATTTGCTCAATCAACAAACAATACTCCACAGACGCGCACAGAGCCAGTCCAATTGAGCCAATTCCCCAATTGGGCTCCCTCAACCCAGGCACATGTGGTCTCGTTGACAATGAAACCTGCTATCCAGCACACACAAAGCCTTACACCCTGTATTGTTTCTCTGTTTTCAGTTAAATCGAAAACGGTAGCCACCCACATAGGGAATTTAAGCAGGGAAATGAGAAGAATAAAAAAAGCTACCAAAAAAACCTGATATAAAAGTGGGGAATATTTTGGGTGGGAAGGAATAAAATGGGAGCAACAACCCTTTCACTCTTTTTTTTTTTTCTTTTTATTTCTGTATGTTGTATGAATGTATTGTCCTGCATGCAGGTCTGTGCAACCCGTGTCGTGCAATGCCGCGGAGGTCAGAAGAAGGTCTCGGATCCCCTGGAACTGGAGTTTCTCAGCCGCCATGTGGGTTTGAATTGGAGTTTCAGACGCTCTCGGCCGCCATTGTGGGCTGCTGGGGCATCGAACCCGGGTCCTATAGCAAGAAGCGGTCGGCGCTCTAACCGCTAGGCCAATTCCTCTCCAGCCCCACGCCTTTCACTCTTGAGGACAGGAGAGAATTGATCATCTCACATGGACTTGCCACATGCTTGACATTTTTTATTTTTTTTTCATTTTTAGCTATAAGTGATAATCCATGAGTACAAGCATCCTTCATGCAAAACCTATCTGCAGGCTGTTGTGCCCAAACACCTACAGCCCCACCATCCAGTGGGGGGTGACAGGTTGTTTGTTCAATCAAGTTGATCAAATGAGTGTCCAGTCTATATTGCTGTAGTTTCACCATTCACCCCAATCGCAGCCCTTACATTCTACCACACCCCCTCTTCTGCAGATTGTTCCCTAGTCTTAGAAAAGGGGCATAGGTGGACGAGAAGCAAAACAGTCTACTTTCTCTGAAGCTGTTGTTTTGGACTCTGGTCAATTCTGGCTGTTTCCTTTCATGGGCTGACAGTTTGTCCAGGAATAACCTTTCGATCATACTAATGAAGCACAATTAGATATATAGGTATTTAAACAGTACTAATTGTTATCGTAGGTTACTCTGGTATAAACACAGATGTTTGGATGGTATGTTAATCCATGAATTACGTTTTTTTCTGTAAAATATGACAGGGTCTTACTGTGGCTTATAACATCTAACCATTAGAGGATGTAAGCTTGTGGCATCAGCCATGGGTTATTTCTCCAAGGAGAGAGCTAATAGCCAATTAGATTTGGGATATACAGACATATGGCTGCCACTGCTGCACAGTATTTCCAGGAAGGTCATAGTTAAAATGCTAGACGCCCAAAACAAAGACAAAATTCTGAAGGTTACGTCGGCTGACATTTTTAACAGTGCCAATTGTTTTCATCATTAAAAAGAGTTCACCTGGGCAATGCGGCACCAGAAAATTGGTTATTATTATGAAACCAAAGTGCTAGCATAGGAAAAATGTATTGAAAATTATCACAGTTTTGTGCAAACAAGGATAATGTGCAGATAGGGAAATATTTATATTTTTATTTTGAGTAGAAGCTTTAACCATACACAATGGACCCCAAAATATATAAGTTGGTATTTTAGCCCCAATATTTTTATATCAGGTGTCATGACCACTCATCTATTTAATGATAAGGATGGTCTTTCACAAATTTCTAATGAGATATTCATTGTTTCCATTCCAAAGATGGAATGGAATGATCTTTTTATATCTATATTTCTGCCAGCATTCTGATCATAATCTTTTAATTTCTAGAAACAGTGAAACTACCCTCTGTCACTCTCCATTTTGAAACCCTTTTCAGTATTACCTCCCAAACATTCCACCCACAGTCATCCAGGCTTTTCCTAGCATGCCCTGTGAAGTCATTACCCCATTCCAAAACTGGCAATACATTTTCAAGGATTCTCTGTATCAACGTTCGATTTGTTCTAGTTCCTGCCTCAGTAAGTTCATAAGACAATAAAGTCAACAGAAGAAACTATAAGCAAATTGAATTCTATCAAACTGAAAAGCTTCCACACAACAAAAGAAATAGACTAAAAGGAAAGACAAGCTACAGAGTGAGGAAATATGTTTTCTAATCATATATACTTATGGAGTTAATCTTTAAAATATTCATGAACACATATACCTTAATATAGAAAAATCCTTACACTGAACAAAAGAGGACTGACATAAAATGGAATGGAATATAATGATTTCATTTATATGAAAGCTTGAATTGAAAGGTGGGATGTAAGTTTCTATGTTGATGACATTCTTCTTCAATTTAATCAGTGATATCTCATTTTTATTTATGTATCATTATTTATTGAAGTATAATATCAAAACAATGAATACCTATCCATCAACACAAGGTCGCTTAAACAAATTCTACTTCTTTCACTAGTGAAATGCCATATAACTAGTAATAGCTGGGGGATGGACCTCAGAAGAGAGGAAGTGATGAGAGGTGGGTGTTACTGGGGGGCTGGGGTTAATGCTGGCTCTGGGACTGTGAAGGGAGGAGAGAGGTCGGATGGGAGGAAGAGAGGGTAGAAATGAATGGATCTTCGGGGGTTAGGAAGCCAGAGAGGAATGTGATACCTCTGGAATCCCCTGAGAAGTGCACAGAGAGTGTCTGAACATTAGTGTATATGTATACCTGGGGGTTGTATGGGAAGGAACACAGTGCTGGACAGAACATACCTCCTTTTGAGTGGTGAGTGAGAGAAGTCCAAGAGACTCCCAAAACATCACAGGCCATTGTCAGATGTCAGAGCTATTGCTTACCATGTAGAAGTAGATGTTCAAACTCTACTGATGAAGACAGGGCGTGCAATGGAGCAGGACCTGGAAACCTTCTACCTGAAGTTTAGCTCTCATAATGCTGGATGATAATATGCAAATACTTAAGGGAGAGAATCCATCAATGGTCTAACCCAGACCTAAAGCCAGTTTATCATTATGCTACTTATGGATCCTTATATTTAGAGACAAGTATAGCATATACCACTCATCAAAGAAGGGTCTTTTTGAGACAGGGTCTCCCTGTAGCCCCAGCTGTCCTGGAACGTGCTCTGTAGACCAGGCTGACCTTGAACCCACAAAGATCCGCCTGCCTCTGCCTCCCGAGTGCAAGGATTAAAGGGATGCGCCACCACGCCTGACAATTGTTTTTTTTTTTTGAAGAAGGTGGAGGCTACTGCAGAAGCCCATAACTAGTCAGACACAAATAACATAGGTCTGAGAGATGCACAGTCCTTGATGACACATCCACAGTTGAATTTCTACACCTATGTTTCAGGGATCATAGTGGAATGAGAAAAAGAGAGAAAACTAGTACAGTCCTCAGCTCTCACCAGTGCAGCTTCCTTATACAACAGAGTGTGAGGCGTGCAGAAGGCCAGAAATTTTAAAGAATAAGAGACTCCAGAGTGTGAGTCTCTGGATAGGACTCCAATATCAAACTTCGCCCACTCAGTGCTCAGGAATCACTGTGGAAGAGGAGGCAGAAAGATTGTAAGAGCCAAGGCTCATTCATGAACATAGGAAATCAGAGGCTTTCAGGCCACTGACAACTTGCACATGTGAACTTGTAGCAATGGTGACACTGAGCACAGGACCTATGCCAACATAATCAGACAAAGGCCCAGGGTTGGACAAGAGAAATGGTGCTGGGCTGGAACTAGACTGGGAATTAGTTCTGGGTGTGAGAGAGTATGCCTTACTTAAAATATCTAGACAGGCAGACTAGACTTAAAGTGGATGAATTTATTCTGAGGGTACAAATGGTTATTGATGGGATAGGGCATAACACATATGGCAGACTACATGAGGTGAAGTGGAGGGTGGGGGAACTGATGAGGGAGGAAGACTAAATATGATTAAGAACTGTTGTATGAAACGTATGAATGATCAATGTAGTCAATATTCATTTGTATCCTCACACATCTATCTATCTATCTATATACATGTATATATGTGTGTGTGTGTGTGTGTGTGTTTGTGTTGTGTGTGTGCACGCACACTATGGCTTATAGAGTATAATTTGTGTTTCCAAGTCTCTGGTATGTGTCAATCCACTGGACCCACCCTGAGTCTTATCTTTGTAAGAAACTGTCTTTCTCCCTCCCAATAGCCACCAGCTTTTGGTCATCAATGGCAAAAGTTCCTTGGGCTGGGTTGGGATTTCTTACCCTCTTCCCCCTGCCTATGCTGTGATATTCGGTGGTTTGAATTGGGATAGGACTTGTGCATGCTGTCACCGATGCTGTACTTTCATATGAGTAACTGATCAGCTGTCTGGAAGACCATTTCTTTGTGGTCCTCTGCAGCCTCTGCCTCTTACAATCTTTTGACCTCCTATTCCAAAATGATTTTTGAGCCTTGGGAGGCAGAACTTTGAAATAGGTGTCCTATTCACAGATAGCCAATCTGTGGCCTCTCATTCTCTTGTACATTGGTTAATTGTGGGTCTCTGTGTTAATCCCCATCTGCTGCATAAGAAATCTTCTCTGGTGAGAGTTGAGAGATGCATATTCTATGTGTAGAGGTTACATTGAAGAAGTGTTACTTAGAGTTAAGCATCTCACAGACACATATTCTCTCTAATATTCTGGAACTCTGCAATAGTCTCCATCCATTGCACAAAGAAGCTTCTTTGATGAGCAGTGAAAGGTACTCTTGTCCGTAATTATGAGGATGCATATTTAGAATAAAGTAAGAAACTACACTGGTCAATAGGTATGGTAAAAAACAGGTTTTTCTCTAGGATCTATGACCTCTCCAGCCCTGTGCTTTTGGCTACATTTATATTACAACTTATTATTTCTTTCTCATTGAGTGGCCATTAATTCCAATTTGATAGCTGTTGATTAGCCCCAAGACATAAGCACCAATGAATGGTATAAGGTGCTGAGCCAGTGATTTCTGGACATTTTGCTTTCATTTCTTCTGACCCCTTTACCATTTGTTTCCCAATCTGAGGCTACTGTGTACTATGAACATGACAGTTAAAACCAAATAAACTATACACTTATTTTATATGAATTATATATGCACATTTGCATATATCATATACATATGTATTGTGTCCTGAACATTGCCCTTAAGAAACTCAATGATGCCGGGTGTGGTGGTGCACACCTTTAATACTAGCATTTGGGAGGCAGAGGCAGGCGGATCTTTGTGAGTTCAAGGCCAGCCTGGTCTATATAGGGAGTTCCAGGACAGCTGGAGCTACCAGGAGACCTGTCTCAAAAATACCAAAAAAAAAAGAAAGAAATTCAATGAAATATATATTAATCTGGCATTTTGAAATAGGTCTGGATTCAAATGTGTTGAAACGTTCTTAATGTTAGTTATTACTAAAGACGGCTCTGCTCTGAGTTGTTGTTGAATAGAATTTTATTTTGAAAAAAGTACTAATTATATAATAACAAGTTCCTTTAGAGTCATCCCAAAACATATTGTATTCAAAAATATCTATAAAAACATTTAAAAATCATACAGGGAAACATAGATGATATGTATCTAATCATTCAAAGTACTAGGAATGGATTTTATAGTAAGAAGGATCATTTACTTGAGAAAATATGGTCCCTTACTACGTATCATGATTCCTTAAAAAGAACACATGGAGATAAAGACCTTCATATTTCCCTACTCCCACATACTCCTTCTATACATTAAAAAAAAAAGAAAAATTTGAGCCAGGCATGTTGGCACACACCTTTAGTTCCAGCACTTGTGAAGCAAACCCAGACGGATCTCTGTGAGTTCAAGGCCAGCCTGATCTACATAGATAGTTCCAGGCCATCTGGGGTATAGGGAGACCCTGTCTCAAAGAGACCCTCAAAAAGAGAGAAAAATTTGAAAACACAGCTAACAAATATTTAGAACTGAAAAAATATATAACAACTTGCAATTTAAATATGTAAAAATTAGAGAGAAATATTAAGTAAGCCATGCAAACTATCTTTATGCTTAGTGTGCTATTCTTAAAATAATCTTTTTTTTTTTTTTTGATGTGTACATCAGTTTGTCAGTAGCAGACCTCACTCCTCCAGGAACAGAAGAGTGTTTTGAGATGAAACTTCCAGCAAAAAATTGTTTTGCATTCTCTCCCTTCCCTTCCCAACAGATTCTTATCACTAGGACTATGGGAAGAAAACAGCCAACAAATACGATCTTTGGTGCTGCTAGACAGCTTATGTACATCCCTGGTGAATGATAAGTATATATCCAATCCTCAAGCAAAATTATAGGAAATGATTATAAATTAGGGAGAGCCTAGATTTTGTTTTTAATTGGGAATAGGCTCAGCATATAGCACACTGAACAGATTAAAGTAATTTCAAAAGAACCCAAATAGCTAAAGCAACCCTGAGTGAAAAATGCAATACAGGGGGGATTGCTCTACCAGACTTCAAGCTATATTACAGGGCCATAGTCATAAAGATAGTCTGGTAATGACACAAATACAGACCCATTGACAAATGGAACAAAACTGAATATCCAAACTTGAGCTCAAACAATTTCAGCCACCTCATATTTGACAAAAGGGCAAAAAAACTTCAATGGAGGAAGGATAGTATCTTCAGCAAATGGTGCTGGAAAAACTGGATCACCATTTGTAGAAGAACAAAATTAAACCCCTACGTCTCACCCTGTTCAAAAACAACTCCAAGTGGATCAAAGATCTCAACCTAGAACCTGAAACTCTGAAGGTGATAGAAGAAAATGTTGGTAACAACCTACAAGACATAGGCATAGGAAAAGACTTTCTAAATCAGACAGGAGCTGCACAGGAAATAAGGTCAATAGTCAACAAATGGGGCCTCATCAAACTCAAAAGCTTCTGTACAGTGAAAGAAACAATCAAGGAAGTGAGGAGAAAACCCACAGAGTGGGAGGAAATACTCACAGGTGATTCATCTGACAGAGCATTAATATCAAGAATATATAGACTACTCAAAAAACAAAGAAGAAATCAAATAACCTAATCAAAAGATGGAGTAAAGAGTTGAACAGAGACTTCACCAGTGAGGAAGTAAAGATGACTGAGAAATATGTTAAAAAGTGCTCAACATCATTAATAATTAAGGAAATGCAAATTAAAACCACTCTTAGATATCATCTCACTCCAATAAGACTGGCTAAGATCAAGAACACAAAAGCCACCAAATGCTGGAGAGGTTGTGGGGAAAGGGGAACACTCATCCACTGCTGGTGGGAATGTAAACTTGTAAAACCATTATGGAAAGCAGCGTGGAGAACCCTTAAAAGACTCAAAATGAGCCTACCACCTGACCCAGTCATACCAGTCCTGGGTATTTACCCACAAGACTCACTCTTCTGCAAAGATACATGCACATCCATGTTTACTGCAGCTCTCTTCACATTAGTGAAGAGCAGGAACCAACCCAAATGCCCCTCAACTGAGTGGATGACAAAAATGTGGTACATCTACACAATGGAGTACTACTCAGTGGTAAAGAAAGATGACATCATGAACTTTCCAGGTAAATGGAAGGAACTTGTAGCCATTATGCTAAGTGAAGTAACACAGTCCCAGAAAAACAAGCAGTTAATGATCTCCCTCATTTGTGGATGCTAACACCAAATCCCCAGGTAAAAGGCAAGCTGAACAACATTATTGTTATATTTCTGTTTATCTGAATGCAACTATGCTGTTATAATTTAAATCTTTTTTTTAATTTGTGAAATAATGTTTTTTTTTATTTAGTTCAACTTCATTTGTGGCACAAGATTTCATTTTCAAAATGTCATCAATTTTCTAGAAGTGTAAGGACTATATTTAGCAGCAATTATATATTTAAAGGGTAAGTTACAGAGCAAATGTTTTGACAGTACTTTTTCTTTTCTTTCTTTTTTTTGGTCTTTTTGAGGCAGGGTCTCCCTGTAGCCTCAGCTGAACTGGAACTCACTCTGTAGAACAGGCTGGCCTTGAACTCACAAAGATCCACCTGCCTCTGCCTCCCAAGTGCTAGGACTAACAGTACTTTTTCTATTTTATGCTTGCCAGTTAGAATATTTACAAGAGGGTAACAACATCTACATTAAAAAAAGCTTTCACTCTCCCCAACCCCACATATTAGTCGAAGGATAATGTAAATCTCTTATTGGGATCTACAATCAATCTAGCACTTACTTTCAGACTCTGTAATTGTTGTATATGAGTGGAAAGTATGTATTCATATTTTAGAGTAATATAAAATTAAAGGAGGAAAATGAATTCCTAAACATAAAAAATGACTGAGAGAAAACTGCAGGACAGTTAGGGCAGAATTCATGATCTGGGGTGGGGTGGGGGGAAGGGAAAGGGGTATATGTCTAAACTGAACTGAGAAATGACGTCTGAAATACACAAAACATCAATAAAAGCATTATAAAAAAGGAAAATATATAAGTAAATAAAGTACTTCAGTGTAGTATTTTAACACACTCCATAACTGACAGACTATATTAATAAAACCCATTGGAAATCCATTTGACATTCAAAGACTTGTTCTGTCCTTTTGATTCAGGACCTCCATTTCTAGGAATATGCTCAAAGAATCTTATTCATGTCAAGCAAAATGTACCCACCATGGTTGTAAGAGTTCAATGTTTTAAGCAATACAGAAGATGTTACTGAACCTTTGGATTGGGTAAAGCATTTTGTTGTATCATTGTAATGTAATATGTGATAAAATCACATTGTCACCCAATTGAGGTCCAGCAAGCATGTGTACTGTCTTGATCTTCCTGCACTGGCCTCCAAGACACAGCCTGAGTAGTCCACCATCAGTCTACACTCTGAAGAGGCTGAAATCCAAGTAGCCACTCAGTCCACACACTGGGCATCTCTGTAGTCCCCATCTGGCATTGAAGGTTTGGAGGATTCTCAAGTTTTATATCTGAAGTACATTTTCTCAGACCTTATTTATTATTTATTTCTAATTATACTTTCCATTTGGATACTTAAGGACACACAATTAAATGAGATTAACCAAGATTTTTGTTTTTACATAGTCAGTTGAGGATCTGGTCCTCAAAGGTCACTAAGGAGCTCCTGGCTACTTTTGGCTTTTCAACCACCAGTTCTATCGACTCCAGGACACAGTTAGGTCTTGCTAGATTAGGCTTCTCTTTTTTTTTTTTTTAAATTAGTTTTTATTGATGCTTTGTGCATTTCATACATTTTTTCCAATTCAGTTCAGGCTTATTTCCCTTTCCCTCCCCCCCCCCCCCACCCCATCCCAGATCATGCATTCTGCCATAACTGTCCTGCATCTTTCTCTCATTTTTTTTTTTTTCATTTTTAGCTATAAGTGATAATCCATGAGTACAAGCATCCTTCATGCAAAACCTATCTGCAGGCTGTTGTGCCCAAACACCTACAGCCCCACCATCCAGTGGGGGGTGACAGGTTGTTTGTTCAATCAAGTTGATCAAATGAGTGTCCAGACTACATTGCTGTAGTTTCACCATTCACCCCAATCGCAGCCCTTACATTCTACCACGCCCCCTCTTCCGCAGGTTGTTCCCTAGGCTTAGAAAAGGGGCACAGGTGGATGAGAGGTAAAACAGTCCACTCTCTCTGGAGCTGTTGACTTGGACTCTGGTCAATTCTGGCTGTTTCCTTTCATGGGCTGACAGTTTGTCCAGGAATAACCTTTCGATCCTACTAATGAAGAACAAGCAATTAGATATATAGGTATTTAAGCAGCACTAATAGTTATGGTAGGTTACTTTAGCATAGACACATGTTTGGATATGTTAATCCATGAATTACAATTTTCCCCCCTGTTAAATATGACAGGGTCTTACTGTGGCTTATAACATCTCCTAACCTGTAGAGGATGTAAGCTTGTGGCATCAGCCATGGGTTATTCCTCCAAGGAGAGAGCCAATAGCCAATTAGATTTGGGATATACAGGCACATGGCTGCCTCTGCTGCACAGTATTTCCAGGCAGGTGAGGTGTAGCTGGTGCTGACGGTGGAGTCTTGCTTGACTCAGGGAGACCCATATTTGCTTTATTGGTTTAGTGGCCTTTGGTAACACTCTCTGGCATTCCAGAGGCCATCTGTACACTTGCATGTGTGGTCTCAATACATCCCTCCCATGTTAACGTCAGGTCTTCGGCAGCAGGGTCTTATCGCCTCTCCTCCTGCAGGTATCCCAACTTAGGGGCAAGGAGCCCTTACCTTTTGTGGGGCCTTGGATCCCCTGGCCAACATCCCCCTGGTAGAACAATCCATTGCTGATGTCAGAGCTCCTGCATTAATATACTTTGCCTAAGTGCATAGCCCAAGGACTTTAGTATTATATTTGGTTCTGAACAGAGTATAATCCTTTTCACAGTTCTTATGTCTATTAGTCAATTAAAGAAGGCATTTTTACCGGTTTTATAAGAGATTACCTCTATAATAGTTGTCTCCAATTTACAGTTGGAAAATGACATCATCATCATCATATTTCTCCTTGTCCATTTGTAGGATATTTCAAGAGATGCCCCCATGCATATTCCCCTGAGACTTAGTTGAACTCTGAGGGCAAGGAACAAAGTTATCCCTCAGGTCCTTTGGCCAAAGTGGTATGGGTATTAAGTATGGTCATTAAGCACCCAGAAAGGCTAAGTTATGCCAACCTGATATAAGACACCTGTACTAAATTTGTATCTTCTGAAAACATACTGTGTGTTATTTCCATATCATATTTCTTGATTCACCATTTTCCATTTTAACTCACCGAAAATCCATAGTCTGAAAATAAATGGTAGGTTAGCTCTAGGACCTGCTTAGGGATTCATAATATAAGAGCACAGTTGTGTTCAGATTGTGAGGTATATAACATTAGTGTTGGTCAATATGCCTTACAAATAGGTACTTGATGCTTGCATCCACACATGAGGGATACCATTTGTCTTTTGTTTTTCTGGGACTCTGTTACTTCACTTAATATAATATCTTCTAGTTCCATCCATTTACCTGCAAATTTCATGATATCATCTTCCTTTACCTTTGCATAGAACTCCATTGTGTAGATGTGCCACATTTTCTCTATCCACTCATCAGTTGAGGGGCACTTGGGTTGGTTCCAGGTCTTTGCTATTGTGAAGAGAGCTGCAATAAACATGGCTGTAGATGTATCTTTGCCATAGTATAATTCTTTTGGGTAAATGCCCAGAAGTGGTATGGCTGGGTCAGGTGGTAGGCTCATTTTTAGTCTTTTGTATTCTTTTTTTTTTTTTCTTTTTATTTATTTTGGTATGTGTATCAATGTACTGTCTGCATGCAGGTTTGTGCACCCGTGTCGTGGAATGCCGCGGAGGTCAGAAGAGGGTCTCGGATTCCCCTGGAACTGGAGTTCTCCTGGAATTGGAGTTTCAGATGGCTCTCGGCCGCCATGTGGGTGCTGGGGATCGAACCCGGGTCCTCTGTAAGAGCGGTTGGTGCTCTTAACTGCTAGGCCATCTCTCCAGCCCCTCATTTTTAGTCTTTTAAGGGTTCTCCACATTGCTTTCCATAATGGTTGTACGAGTTTGCATTCCCACCAGCAATGGATGAGTGTTCCCCTTTCCCCACAACCTCTTCAGCATTTGGTATCATTTGTTTTCTTGATCCTAGCCTGCTTTATCGGAGAGAGATATATCTATACATGGCTTGATTTGCATTTCCTTAATTATTAATGATGTTAACCATTTTTAAGATGTTTTTCTGCCATCTCTTTTCTCACTTGTGAAGTATCTGATCAGCTTTTTACTCCATCTTTTGAGTGAGTCATTTGTTTTCTTACTGTTTGTTTTTTGAGTAGTTTATATATTCTGGAAATTAGTGTTCTATCAGATGCATCAGCAGTGAAGGTTTCCTCCCACTCAGTGGGTTTTCTCTTCACTTCCTTGATTGTTTCTTTTGATGTACAGAAGCTTTTGAGTTTGATGAGGTCCCATTTGTCAATTGTCGACCTTAATTCTTGTGCAGCTGCTGTCTGATTTAGAAAGTATTTTCCTACTCCTATGTCTTGGAGTTTGATGTGAAATTTTTCTTCTATCACCTTCAGAGTTTTGGGTTTCACGTTGAGGTCTTTAATCCATTTGGAGTTGATTTTTGTACAGGGTGAGAGGTAGGGGGTTTAATTTTATTCTTCTACAAGTGGTGTTCCAGTTTTGCTGAAGATGCTGTCTTTCCTCCATTGTGGTTTCTTGGCCCCCTTGTCAAATATGAGATGGCTGAAATTGTATGTGCTCAAGTTTGGATCTTCAGTTTTTTCCATTGGTCTATGGGTCTGTTTTTGTGTCAGTACCAGGGTGTTTTTATGACTGTAGCCTTGTAGTATAATTTAAAATCTGGTATAGATATCCCCCAGTATTGCTCTTTTCACTCAGGGTTTCTTTGGCTATTCGGGGTCTTTTGTTTGTCCATATGAATTTAAGGATTTTTTTCCAAGCATGTGAAGAAAGTCTTGGGGATTTTAACTGGGATTGCATTAAATCTGTGTATTAGTTTTGGTAGAATGGACATTTTCCTATATTAATTTTTCCAATCCATGAGCCTGGGAGGTCCTCCCACCATCTGATATGATTTTCAGTCTCCTTCTTCAGGGCTTTATAATTTTTGTTGTAGAGATCTTTGGCATCTTTGGTTAGGTTTGTTCCTAGGTATTTTATTGTTTTTGAGGCTATTGTGATTGGGCAGGTCTCCTTGTAGTCCTTCTTTAGTTGGTTGTTGTTAGTGTAAAGAAAGGCTACTGAATTTTCTAGGTTAATTTTGTATCTGGACACTTTACTGAAACTCCTAATCGTTTTTAGGAATTTTCTGGTTGTGTTTTTAGCATTCCTTAGGTAAACTATCAAAACATCCGCAAAGAGGGATAGTTTGATTTCCTCTTTCCAATTAGTACTCCTTTAATTTCCTTTTCTTGCCTTATTACCCTAGCAAGTGTTTTAAATACTATGTTGCATAAGAGTGATGACAGGGGGCAGCCTTGGCGAGTTCCTACCTTTAAGGGGAATCTTTCTAACTTTTCTCCATTTAGGATGATGTTACCTGTGGGTTTTTTGTATATGGCTTTGATTATGTTGAGGAATGATCCCTCCAATCCAATTCCCTCTAGGACTTTAAGCATGAAGGGGTGTTGGATTTTGTCGAAGGCCTTCTCTGCATCAATTGAGATGATTGTGTAGTTTTTGTCTTTCAGTTCATTTATGTGTTTTATGATATTAGTTGATTTATGTATGTTGATCCATCCCTGCATCTCTGGTATGCATCCAACTTGATCATGATGGATGATCTTTTTGATGTGGGTCTGTATGCGATGTGCAAGTATTTTGTTGAGAATTTTTGCACTAGCTTCATTAATGGGATGGGTCTATAGCTTTCTTTTTTGCTTGTATCTTTGCCTGGTATTGGTATTAGAGTGATGCTGGCTTCATAGAAGAAGTTTGGGATAATTCCCTTTGATTGTGTCCTTCTGACCAGTTTGAGTAGCAGTGGTTGTAGGACCTCTTTAAATGTTTTATAGAATTCTGCCGTGAAACCATCTGGACCGGGGCTTTTTTTAGTTGGGAGGTTTTTTAATTACATCTTCAATTTCCTCAAATATTATGGGTTTGTTAAGCTGTCAAACTCTTTTTGGTTTAGCTTTAGTGATTCCCAGGATTTCAAATATTCATGCATTTTGCTTAGGTTTTCAAATATAGTAGAGTATAGGTTTTTGAAGTATTCCCATATGATTGTCTGGATCTTTTCATTTTCTGTTGTTATGTTTCCCCTTTCATCATGAATTCTGTTGATTTGGAGTTACTCTTTCTTCCTTTTGGTTAACTGGGCTAGAGGTCTGTCTATCTTGTTTATTCTCTCAAAGAACCAACTTTTGGATTCATTAATTTTTTTGTACCATTTTCTTTGTCTCTATTTCATTGATTTCTGTTCTGATTTTGTCATTTCTTCTTGTCTGTTGGATTTAGGGTTATTTGTTGTTGTCTTTCAAGTGTTTTTAGCTGCAGAGTTAACTCATTTATTTGTCCTCTTTCTGTTTTGTTAATGTTTTGTTAATGTCGGCACCCAGTGCTATAAACTTCCATCTTTGCACTGCTTTTAAGGTGTCCCATTGGTTTTGTTGTATTGTACTGTCATTGTCATTTAGTTCCAGAAATGCTTTTATTTATTTTATTTCTTCCTTGTCCCATTCATTATTCACGAGAGTGTTGTTTAGTCTCCATGTGTTTGTGTAAGTAGTAGGGCTTATCCTGGTGTTGATTTTGAGCTTTATTGCACTGTGGTCTGATAGAATGCATGAAATTATTTCAACTGTTTTGTATTTGTTGAGGTTTTTTTTCTGTATCCCAGTATGTGGTAAATTTTGGAGAGTGTATGGAATATACTGAGTGTAATATACTTTCCACTCAGCACCATTCTCTGGTGCTTTGGTGGAATATTTGGAAGATGTCTGTGAGTTCCATTTTCTTTATCATATTGTTCAGTTCAGGTGTCTCTCTGTTTATTCTTTGTCCAATTGATCTGTCCAAGGGGTTCATTGGGGTATTGAAGTCCCCTACTATGAGTTTGCTGGGGTGAATCTGTGCCTTGAGGTCCTGTAGAGTTGTGTTATAATGATTGGTGCACCAGAGTTTGGTCCATATATTTTCATGCTTGTGAAGTCTTCATGGTTAATTTCCCTTTAATAAGGATGTAATAGCCTTCTTTTTCTCTTCTGATTGCTTCTACTTTGAAGTCTATTTTGTCTGATATTAAAATAGCAACTCCTGCTTTTTTTGCTACTATTTGCTTTGAATATTTTTTTCCATCCTTTCACTTTCAGTTGGTGCCTATCCTTGAGGTTGAGATGTGTTTCTTGTAGACAGCATAAAGATGGATTCTGTTTCCTAATCCATTCTCCCAGTCTATGCCTTTTGATTTGGGAGTTTAGTCCATTAATATTTAAGGCTATCATTGAGAGATGTGTGTTGCTTCCTTTCCCCTTATCATCCATTTGCATTTTTGGTCTAGGTTTCTACTTTTGCAGTTATGTTTTTATTAATTTCCCTTTCAAGTTGCCTGGGGATAGCTGTTCCTTTCCTCTGCCCTTTGAATTGCTTCAAGTATTCTCTGAAGGTTTGCTTTTCTGGATATGTATTCTTTTTTTTTTTTTCCTTTGGATNGTTCCTGTCCTTGAAGGTAAGATGTGTTTCTTGTAGACAGCATATCGATGGGTTCTGTTTCCTAATCCAATCTCCCAGTCTCTGTATTTTGATTGGGGAATTTAGTCCATTAATATTTAAGGTTATGACTGATATGTTTGTGTTGCTTCCTTTTGCCTTATTATCCATTTGCAGTTTGGGTTTACTTCTACTTCTACTTCTGCAGTTATGCTTTTATTGATTTCTCTTTCTAGGTACCTGGGGTTGGTTGCTCCTTTCTTCTGTCCTTTGAATTGCTTTAAGTATTCTCTGAAGGGTTGGTTTTCTGGATATGTATTCTTTTATCTTGTTTATGTCATGGAAGATTTTTTTCTTTCCTTCAACTAGAATCGACATTTTTGCTGGGTATAGTAACCTGGATTGGCATTTGTAGTTAGCACTGGGAATACTTTGGTCCACCTTCTTCTTGCTTTCATAGTTTGCACTGAGAAGTCAGCTGTAATTCCAATAGGTTTCCCCTTATATGTAACTTGTTTTTCTCTTGTGGCTTTTCGAATTTTGTCTTTGTATTGGGTATCTAGCGTTCTAATATGATAAGATGTTGGGAGTTTCTTTTCTGGTCTTGTCTATTTGGTGTTCTATGTGCTTCTTGTATTTGTTTGCGTTTGTCTTTTTTTAGTGTGGGAAATTTTTCTTCTATTATTCTGTTGAAGATCTCATCAATACTATTCTCTTGGATTCTTCTCCTTCCTCTATCCCTATGATGCAGATGTTTGATATTCTCATAGTGTCCCACATTTCCTCATTGTTCCATTCTTGTATATTTTTAAATTTTTCATAGTCTTTACTTGAGCTTTTTAGTTGTTCTGTGTTATCTTCCAGGTCTGATATTCTTTTTTCTGCTTCCTCCATTCTACTTCTGAGGATTTTTCCCATTCTTTCATCTTGGTTGGATGAGTGTTTGATTTCCTTTTTTATTTTGTCTTATGTTTTCTTTACTATTTCCACTTCCTTCTGGATCTTCTCAATCTCTTCTTGTAGCTCCTCGCTTTGCTGGTTGTTTTCATTTTTCATTTCAGCATGGAATCTTTTCAGTGTTTCCACTTCCTTCTTGAGTTTGTCATTTTCTACCTCTAGTTCTTTCCCGAGTCTGTCATTTTCTCCTTTTAGTTCTTTCCAAAGATTGTTATTCTTTCTCTCTAGGTATTTTTCTGAGTTTTTCCTTCTCTCCCCTTAGTTCCATGATTTCTTTGAATATATCTGGGACTGTTTTATGATCTGTGTCCTGGGCTACCTCCAGGGAGGTCCCATTGTGGGAATCCTCCATATGTTCTTTAGAATTTAGTGTGCAATTATTCTGCACTTTTCCCATATTGTTCTTTCTTTGTGCTCTTGGCATGTGGGTTTCCTTTTGCCTGTATTCCGATGTGAATCACAAATGCCTATTCATCGGGTTGCAGGTTCACTTTCCCTGATTCCTTCTCTTTATTTATGGAGTGTTTTCTTGTCTAGATTTCAGTCTTTCAATTTTGGTTATATATTGGGAGGTAATAGATCACTCTTTTCTGAGAACTGGGTAGGTAACAGCCGTTCTTACACCCTCTGAACCCTATGCTCCCTCTGCTGCTGCCAGCCAGTTCCTGTAGGTTGGTTGTAGGGCTTACTGAACACTCCCTCCAGAATTCCAGTTGTGGGGGTTCCTGCCTACTTAGACCATGCCTGGTACCCTGCAGCTGAGCTGGTCTGGCCCAGGTCACCTGCCTGTGTGCCCAGCAGGTCCAGCCTCCCTTTCCCACAGTCCCCCACCAGATGTGGCTTGGTACCCTGCAGCTGAGCTGGTCTGGTCCAGGTCACCTGCCTGTGTGCCCTGCAGGCCTACCCTCCCTTTCCCACAATCCCCTACCAGACACAGCACAGTACCCTGCAGCTGATCTTATAATTATTTTTTAAAATATTTTTTTTCTGTTCTCAAGGTAGGAAACCATATTCAACATAACTTGCCATATGTATTTAGCTGTGACACAGTGTTTTCCTTATCTATGGACATTAACAGTTTTGCAAATTAGGGATCAGATATTGTATATAATCACTATTAATTGTGATTTGACTGCTGTTTATCTCATGATTGCATTTAGAGATGACCACAAATGTAAAGCATCATTTTCTGCACACTTTATCAAGAGTAAATAGTCTCTACTGAGTTGTTGCCTACTGTTAATTCTGTGATCACTTTGCTTAAGTTGATGTCTTCATTGGAAGGGAACCCTTTCCTCCACCTGCTTTTGATATTGATAAGAAATCACCCTGGACAGTGCTCAAATAAGGAATGGAGGCTTGTGAATTTTCCCTCTCTGGCGTCAGAATATCAGTACCAAGTACTTGGAATTCTTCTTGGGAGATTTATTTTCATCCATCCATTTATTGATTATTTTAATTATATAGTTTTATGACTGTGGTCTTTAACCACTCCTCCATAGATCATCCTATCTTTGTCTCATTGCTTCTTTTCATATATATATATTACAAGATTATCCAATCTAGACCTGTGTCCCCCACCCTATCCCCCCACCCCACCAGAGCTCATGTATTCTGCCAAACATGCTTTTTATCTCTTTCTCAGGCTTTCTCAGAATTCTCCATGTGGAAGTTGACTGTTTTGAACAGAAGTTAACTGTTTCAGGCAGTTCTTTGATGCAGTCCTTTCTGTTGTTGTTGTTGTTGTTTCCAATATGCATCACTCCCAACTACTTGGACAAAAGCTCAAAGGGTCATGCACAAGAAATACAACTAGGTAATTGGCACTAGCATCCACACATGAGGGATACCATTCATCGTTTGTTTTTCTGGGACTGTGTTACTTCACTCAGCATGATATCTTCTAGCTCCAGCCATTTTCCTGCAAAGCTCATGATGTCATCTTTCTTTACTGCTACATAGAAATCCATTGTGTAGATGTACCACATTTTCTCTATCCACTCATCAGTTGAGGGGCATTTGGGTTGCTTCCAGCTCCTTGCTATTGTGAAGAGAGCTGAAATAAACATGGCTGTACATGTATCTCTGCAGTGGGATGTGTCTTCTGGGTACATGCCCTGGAGTGGTATGTCTGGGTTGGGTGGCAAGTTCATTCCAAGTGTTCCAAGGGTTCTCCACACTGCTTTCCATAGTGGCTGTATGAGTTTACATTCCCACCAGTAGTGGATGAGTGTTCCCCTTTCCCCACAACCTCTCCTGCACTTGGTATCATTTGTTTTCTTGATCCTAGCCAGTCTTATTGGAGTAAGATGATATCTTAAGGTGGTTTCGATTTGCATTTCCTTAATGAGTAGTGATGTTGAACACTTCTTAAGATATTTCTCAGTCATCTCTAATTCCTCACTGTGAAGTCTCTGTTCAGCTCTTTGCTTCATCTATTGAGTGGGTCATCTGTTTTCTTTCTTCTTTGTTTTTTGAGTAGTTTATATATTCTGGAAATCAATGCTTTGTCAGATGTCTCTGCGGTGAAGGTTTCCTCCCACTCTATGGGATTTCTCTTCACTTCCTTGATTGTTTCTTTTGATGTACAGAAGCTTTTGAGTTTAATGAGGTCCCATTTGTCAATTGTCAACCTTAATTATTGAGCAGCTGCTGTCTGATTTAGGAAGTCTTTTCCTATGCCTATGTCTTGTAGTGTGCTGCTAACTTTTCCTTCTATTGCCTTCAGAGTTTAGGGTTTCACGTTGAGGTCTTTGATCCATCTGGAGTTGACTTTTGTGCAGGGTGAGAGGTAGGGGTTTAATTTCATTCCTCTACAAGTGGTGATCCAGTTTTGCCAACATCACTTGCTGAAGATGCTGTCTTTTCTCCATTGTGTCTTCCTGGCCCCCTTGTCAAATATGAGATGGTTGAAAATGTATGTGCTCAAGTTTGGACCTTCAATTTTGTTCCATTGGTCTATGTGTCTGTTTTTGTGCCAGTAGCAGACTGTTTTTATGACTATAGCCCTGTAGTATAGTTTGAAGTCTGGTATACAGATCCCCCCTGTGTTGCTATTTTCACTCAGGGTTGTTTTGGCTATTCGGTGTCTTTTGCTTTTCCAAAAGAATTTAAGGACTTTTTTGTCCCCCAAGCCTGTGAAGAAACTCTTGGGGATTTTAATTGGGACTGCATTAAATCCATACAAGAGTTTAGATAGAATGGACATTTTTACAATGTTCATTTTCCAATCCATGAGCATGGGAGGTTTTTTCATCTTCTGATGTCTTCTTCAATTTCTTTCTTTAAGGGTTTAAATTTTTTTTTGTAAAGATCTTTGGTGTCTTGGGTTAGGTTTGGTCCTAGGTATTTTGTTATTTTTGAGGCTATTGTGAGTGGGAAGGTCTCCCTGAATTCCTTCCTCAGTTGCTTGTTGTTGGTGTAAAGAAAGACCACTAATTTCTTTAGGTTAATTTTGTATCCTGCCACTTTGCTGAAGCTGTTCCTCATTTCTAGGAGTTTTCTGGTGGGGTTTTTAGCATCCCTTAAGTAAACAATCATATCATCAGCAAATAGGGATAGCTTGACTTCCTCTTTTCCAATTAGTACTCCTTTAATTTCCTTTTCTTGCCTTATTGCTCTAGCAAGTGTTTCAAGCACTATATTGAAGAGGAGTGGTGACAGGGGGCAGCCTTGCCGAGTTCCTACCTTTAAAGGGAATGTTTCTGTTGTTTCCCCATTTAGGACGATATTGGCTTTGAGTTTCCTGTATATGCCTTGGATTGGAGGGATCTTTGAGGAATTATCCCTCCAATCCAATTCCATCTAGGACTTTAAGCATGAAGAGATGCTGGATTTTGTCAAAGGCTTTTTTCAGCTTCAATTGAGATGATGGTGTGGTTTTTGTCTTTCAGTCCATTTATATGCTTGATGATGTTTATTGATTTTCATATGTTGAACCATCCCTGCATCTCTGGTATGAATCCAACTTGGTCATGATGGATGATCTTCTTGATATGAGTCTGCATGCAATTTGCCAGTATCCTGTCTAGAATTTTGGCATCTTTGTTCATTAGGGAGATGGGTCTATAGTTCTCCTTTTTGGTTGTCTCTTTGCCTGGTTTGGTAATAGAGTGATGCTGGCTTCTTTGGGAGAATTCCCTCTGTTTGTATCCTTCTAAACAATTTCAGTAATAATGGTTGTAGGTTTTTTCCAAATGTTTTATAGAATTCTGCCATGAAACTATCTGGGCCTGGGCTTTTTTTAGTTGGGAGGTTTCTTATTACGTCTTCAATTTCTTCATATATTATGGGTCTGTTTACGTTGTCGATCTCTTCTTGGTTGAGCTTTGGTGATTCCCAGGATTTCAGATATTCATCCATTTCTTCTAGGTTTTCAAACTTGGTAGAGTATAGGTTTTTGAAGTAATCCCCTATGAATTTCTTGATCTTTTCCTCGTCTGTTGTGATATTTCCCTTTTCATCATGGATTGTATTGATTTGGAGTTGTCCCTTCTTTATTTTGTTTAACTGGGCTAGAGGTCTGTCTATCTTGTCTATTCTTTCAAAGAACCAACTTTTAGATTCCTTAATTTTTTTATTCATTGCTTCTTTTCCTATAAACTCTTTTAAAATTTCTTAAAATATATTTTTATTTTATGTGTACGAGTGCATTGCCTGTATGTGTATATGTGCATCCATGTTGTGCAATTCCCATGGGGGACAGAAGAGAGTATGGGATCCTCTGGAAGTGGAATTCAGAATAGTTGTTACCTACCATTTAGGGGCTGGAATTTGAACCTGAGTCTTCTGGGAGAATAGCAAATGATCTCTCAAGTCCCAGTTGCCTAAAAACTCTTATTCTATATATGGAATTTAATTCTTACCATTTACTATCTATTTACTTGTTCAGTTTTCATACTCCAGAAAATGGTTTTAAAATCTTTGATTCATATGTCTGTGGGAGCCATATTTTCAACTACAGTACAGCTCTTATGTATAGTTCCAATTGTCTTTAGCTTTATGATACTTACTCATTCTCCAACTGAATGAGCAGTTTTCCCCTTCCATTCTATAATAAAGTTGTCTCATATATTCACAATACAAAAATAAATCTGTTATCATCATAAGAAACATTCCATGATTTCCTGAGGTTCAGTCTCATTTGAAACAATCAGGTAATATTCTGATTTATATATGATTTGGTGACTCTTGCACCTTTCAGTATCCTTTCAATGTTCTATACATTTAGTGTTTTGCTATTATGTGATGTGGACCCTTTTTTTGTCCTTCCTATTTGTTTTTTGTATATGAACCCTGCACCTAGATAGGCATCTCTTTCCTTAGATTTGGGACGTTTTCTACTATGATTTTCATGAAAATAATTTTTGTCCCTTCTACATGGGTTTCTTCTTCTTCTATATGTATTATTCACAGGTTTGGTCGTTTTAGAGTGTCATGGATTTCCTGTACTTTCTGTTCCTGCATTTCTTACATTCAGCATATTCTTTGAATGACCCAGTTCTTCTACCTTTATATTCTCTCTTCTACTTGACCCATCATATTTGTGAGGCTTTCCACTGAGTTTTTTCCACTGATAAAGTTTAACTCAAGTTCTATTTCAGTTTTGCTTTACTCTAGAAATTCTGTTTATGTGTAAACTATATCTTCATATCTTGGCTTTTTTTCTTTATTTCATTCAGGTGTATGTTTGTCTTTTCATATTCTTCATTATGGAATTTGTGCATGTCCTCTTTGACTTTTAACATATTTAAAATCTCTATCTCGAAATCATTTTTGTGTGCATAAACTAAGTTGCTCTTCTCAAAGGACATCATGGTGAGTGTACTGATTTCTGGAGGAGACATTGTCTTGGTTATTCATATTTTTTATGTTTTTAATAGTTGGACATAGTTATCTGTAATTAGGTTGTTGTTTGAAGCCAATGTTTGGGTATCTATAAATTGTTACTTCAATGTGCCAGGTTGTTGGGTAACTGAATAATGGATGGTGTGAAGGTTGGTTTGGAGAGACCTCTATTTGGTTTCAAAGGGTCCAAACCCCTCTTGATATCTGAGAGGCGTGGTGAGTTGGGTGGTTGGTGGAGATAGACATACTCTAAGTGTTACTACTTGTCAGGGGAAAGGTTTCTGGGGGGCTACTTAGGGTTTAGGGCCATGGGGAGACAGGTATGTGGTCCTGGCTACTGTGGAGAAAGGGGTCACTGGGCTCAAGCCGGGATCTGGGACTGCAGATCTACCTAGGTCCAGAATTTGGTTTTCACAAAGAGCTTCCAGTGTACTCTTGGGAACAGCAGGGAACTGTCATTGGGGCTTTAGGATAGTGGTAAGGAGGCCACATCCAACCTACATGGGTCTCTAGGACATGTGAGTCAACTGTATAGTCCTTGATGGGGTCCCAGCTGGGGTTCTGAGAATCCCCAAAGTAGTAGAGGTCCAGGAATATTTCATATAATTTTAATTTTTGTTCAACATGATATATCACTCCATTTATTTGGATCTACTATCATTTCTACCATTAATATTTTTAAGTTTTCAACATGTTTTATGTGCATTAAATTTTTATTGTGGAGTTATTGTGTTCCTTGCTATTCTTACAGATACTGCATGTGTATGTGTGTTTCTGTCTGACTTTTCTTATGGCATTAATGAGTTCATTAGTCATGGAATTCATTGATTTTTGTGGGGCCAATCATAGATACCTTGGAACTTTAAATATTTATAGACTATTACATCTTTTGAAAATATGGAGATTTTTTTTCTTTTAAAACTGTGTGCCAGGGCTGGAGATATGGCTCAGCAGTTAAGTGCACTAGCTGCTCTTGCAGAGGACCTGACTTTGGTTCCCAGCACTCATGTGGCAGATAACAACTGTATGCCATCCAGTTTCAGGGGATATGAGGCCAGCAGGCATTGCACAACGTAGCACACTTGCCTACATACAAGCAATTCACTTGCACACTTAAAATAAATAAATTTTAAAAATTATTAAAAAATAAAACTGTGTCTTCTACTTTTGAATAATGGGAGTAAGAACAGAAGCAGCTGTCTTATATTCCACATTAAGGGAAAGAATAGTATGTTTTACAATTACATAACGTGTTTGATGAAGATTGTAATGAAGGCTTTGTAATAACCTGAGGATAAATATTTATATTTTACTCATTGATTTTTATAGAAGGTAGCATTTTTTAATGCTTTCTCTTCAGTATATATAATTTATATTATATATAATTTTTCATTTTGTGAGTTTGATAAAATAATATACCACACTGGATTTTTTTGTAAATATAGAGATGACTTTGCTTCCTTGGAATATACAATACATGACAATGCTATATAATTTCTTTTACATCGTCCTAAAATTTCTTAATATTTTTCAAAGATAATCATTTTATACTATACTTTCATTTTGCACTAATTTGTAATAATGGTCTCCTAAAATGACTTGGGAAACAGTCCTTCTTTTTGTGAATTTTGAAATTCCTGTCTAATGTCAATGTAATTCTTTCCTATATGTTTGGGAAAATTCCCTAGTTGAAACATTTTGAATAAAAGAATTCATTTTTTCACAGTTTTTAGTTTATAAAACCATTTCAAGAAAAGTTATAAGTGTGTATATCGTTTCCCATTCATGAATTGTGATCAGTTATTTGTTCAAATCATACATATATTTCTTTACTAGATTTATATGTATAGAGTCTGTAGCATTTATTTTTATACTTTGATGTCTATAATCAAATATTCTGTTTTGTTTTGAATATTAATGGTTTACTGAATTTTTGACTCTTTTTTAAAAATCAGTATTAGTCGATGTTTTGTGACTTCAATTATTTTAAAGGGCCTGTTATTTAAGATAACTCTTTGTTGTCTTAAAAACTCTTTGTTGTTTTATATTCATATGTTATTTTCTTACTTCTGTATTAATTGGATTTATTTTACTTTTTCTAAAATCCTGAGCAGGGAGTTTAGGCTATTGAGTTGAATCATACATGATTCCCTGACCCATGGAAAATGTGTCATTGTACAACTTCAAGAGCAATGAAATAATCAAGGAATAAAAGTACCCATTAGTAATGGACAACTCAATAGCTATTTGATTAATAGTATATGAAAATAAAATACCAGCTAGTATGTTCAACTGGAAAGTTATGTACCATTAATATAACAATAATTTAACCATGATTTCTTTTTTCTTGGCAATGAGTAAATATACTCAGGAGGTACTATGCTTTTTGTACACGGCCGGTGTTGCTGTATCTACTATTCAAATCTTTTTTTTTTTTTTGTCTTTTTGTATGTGTATGAATGTACTGTCTGCATGCAGGTCTGTGCACCCGTGTAATGCAATGCCGCGGAGGTCTGATGATGGTCTCGGATTCCCTTTTTTCTTTTGTTCT
>VZQC01001675.1:318252-344617 GCA_009823505.1 Rhizomys pruinosus
TTATTTCCTGTGCAGCTGCTGTTTGATTTAGAAAGTCTTTTCCTCCACCTATGTCTTATAGGTTGGTGCCGACTTTTTTTCTATCACCTTCAGGGTTTCAGGTTTTAGGTTGAGATCTTTGATAAACTTGGAGTTTATTTTTGTACAGGGTGAGAGGTAGGGGTTTAATTTTGTTCTTCTACAAATGGTTATCCAGTTTTGCCAAAACCATTTGCTGAAGATGCTATCTTTCCTCCTTTGAGCATTTTTGGCCCCTTTGTCAAATATGAGGTGGCTGATGTTATATGAGCTCAAGTTTGGGTCTTCAATTTTGTTCCCTTTGTCAATGGTTTTGTTTTTTTTTTTTTTTTCTAGTACCAGGCTGTCTTTAGGACTACAGTCTTATAATATAGCTTGAAGTCTGGTAATGTAATCCCCCCAATACTGCACTTTTCACTCACGGTTGCTTGAGCTATTTAGGGTCTTTTGTTTTTCCATATGAATTTAAGGATTTTTTTCCTAAGTCTGTGAAGAAGCTCATGGGGATTTTGATTGGGATTGCATTGAATCTGTATATTAATTGGGGTAGAATGGATATTTTTACTATATTAGTTTTTCCAATCCATGAGCATAGGAGATCTTTCCATCTTTTGATGTCATTTTCAATCTCCTGCTTCAGGGTTTTAAAATTTTTGTTGTAGAGGTTTTTGGTTTCTTTGGTTAGGTTTATTCCTAGGTATTTTTTGAGGCTATTGTGATTGGGAAGGTTTCTTTATATTCCTTCTCCAGTTGCTTATTGTTGGTGTAAAGGAAGGTTACTGATTTTTCTAGCTTTATTTTGTATCCCACCACTTTACTGAAACTTTGACTGTTTCTAAGCGTTTTCTGGTGGAGTTTTTGGCATCCCTTAGGTAAACTACCATATCATCTGCAAGGTGGGCTGCCCAACAACGGCCTGCATGGCCCAGACCAAACTGGGTGGCTGGGCAAGAAGAGTGCACATCCCTGGCTGACCTTCTAGCCACACATGCAGTTCATCTCTATGGTTCTAGCATTGGGACGCACCTGTAGAGGTGGGCAGCCTGCCAACGGCCTGCACGGCACAGACCAACGTGGATGTAATTGGCTGTTTTAAAAAGTGAGGATTAATATATCAATGAGACAAATACATTTGGGGAAAAACATTAATTTTACAGACACAACTCAAAGGAAAAAATCTGGCACATTATTTTAGTTTCTTCTAAGCTCGAGGAAAAATTGCCTTTTTAGTTAGGTATTTATGATGGCAACAAGATAATTTTTCCACTTTGCAGGTCTGAGAAAAGATGTTTAACTAGTTTTCTATAGCTTATTTTTAAATTTTATTTTTATTGAATTTTAGCAGTTTTTGTTCAATACACTTTGATTGTATTTAGGTCCCTTCAGCTACACATGTAATGCCTTATTAGTGACCCCAAATTTCCTGCTTTATAGTTCGATGTTATTTACTATATAGTGGACTGAGGTTAACTTATTTCACATTTTGTGAAAAAAATATATGTTGACTCAATTGAAAAGCTGAGAAAATCTCAAAAAATCTAGAAGATAATATAGCTAGATGGTTTTAAAGCAGAAAAGATATCCGAATTTTGGATAAATCACTAGTAAAAGAGCACTGGATGTTGTCAGGCATCTTTGAGTTATAGCATAAGCTCTGGGGAAGAGAGGAGGTCAGTGAAACCTCCAGAAGCTCAATAGCATTCAATTCCTTCAGTTAAAATGAAATTATTTGCAATAGTGGACATCCATATGCTGTTGAAGGTACAGCACATTTTTCTGTGCTCATTTTAGGAAATATTTGGCAATATAGATACTTTCCATTTTCAAACCATTGAAAATATGAGGAATGCCATAATTCCTTTAGTTTGAAGGAAAATCTAAGCTATTTAAAGGCAGGCAACTAAGCTATGCCAGGTTTCCATACTGACAGCATTAATTTTCTGGCCTTTCACATACCTGGTAAACCAAGTGAGATTGTTCTCTTCCTGGCGAGCAATTGCCTGAAGCATTTATTTTGTCTAAGGCCACTATTCCAAGTAGTGGCTCTGCCAAAGGCCAATACCCAAGTCTAGAAGAAAATCCAATCTGGCCTCAAAGACTGGATAGTTAATTAACAACATATTGAGATTTCTGCACACTGTATAAATAACAGGCTAACAGAAAAACTGATCAAATGCAGTCCAGACATTCATAGGAACTTTAACAGCTAAGATCATTTAGTTGTAGCAATAATGCAACTGGCCCTTCATAAAAGTATAGAAAGCTATCCTATAAGTCTAGAAAGCATATTTTCCTTAGATTATGATCATAAAATAGTAGAGTGCTCCAGTTATGATATGCAGATTGACTCTCTATTCTGACACTTCATGACAGTGAGGCAAACAAACTTTCCTTAGCCAGACTCCTCCTCTATACGTGATGATTTGTTAAAACTTTTCCTTGCTACTCAAAAGGTAGCCCATAGACCAGCAATGTCTATAACTCCTCTAGAATGCTAGAAATGCACAGTCTTCTACACACTCCAGACTTATTGAATCTTGATGATAAACAAGAATTCTATATGGGCAGTATAAGAATCCTACACATATTGAGGTCATCACAATGACTACTTCATACTAAGGATTCACTGAGAAGAATCATTTTTACTTAAGGCATTATTCCTAACATTTGCCTTACCAAACACATTGACTTTGGCATGTGTAGCCTGACTAACTACATTGATTATCAGAGCATGTCACTAATTTCATCCCTACAATGCCATCTAGCTTTCTTCCTGCAACATTCTCCAAATTCTTCTTCTTCTTCAGTAGTTCTGAGGGTCCACTCTGACTTTGATCTGGAGACTTCTTTCAGATTTTATGTATTTCTTGCATATGTACATGTGGCTGAACCATGTCATACATTTTATATCATACTGTGACCATTTTTGGCATTTGTTTTCTTTAGGTCATTTATCACTATGAGAAAATCACTGATCAAATCAATGCAAGGAAAGATTTATTTTGGCTCACAGGCTCTAGATTTTCGTGCATGATTGGCTGAGTCCTTTCCTTTTATCCTGGGTGGAGAAACATCTTGGATGAAGGATGTCAGAACAAGTTTATTCACTTTCCAGCTTACATGAAGTAGAGAATGAGAAGAGGAGGTACAGAGACAAGACTTAACCTCTTTTTAAAATATCCTCCAAGGACCTACTTCTTCCAGTCAGGGTCCATCCTCATGTAGCCTGCTTAGCATGAATACATCAGAGGGCTAATTCCACTCCTTCAACAAATTTAAGACTCTCATGTGCAAATCGTCTCTCAATAACGCAAACACTTGAGAGCTAAGATTTCAACAAATGAACTTTGGAGGATAGAAAATCAATGAATCTAGGAGCTGGTTCTTTGAAAAGAAGAACAAGATTGACACACAGCCAAATTAACTAAAAGAAAAAGCACAGACTCAAATTAATAAATTCAAAAATGAACAGGGAAACATAATAAGAAACACCAAAGAAGTTCTAAATATGACAAGGGAGTATCTCTATAAAACCTATACTCCATTAGGTTGGAAAAATAAATGAAATGGACAAATGTCTAGATACATCCAGTCCACCAAGCTTAAACCAACTTAAACAGAGCCACAACAAATAAGGAGAGTAAAACACTGATAAAACTTCCAGAGTTTTATGTATTTTAAAACTATTTAATGTTGGGGCTGGAGAGGTGGCCTCACGATTAAGAGCGCTGACTGCTCTTGCAGAGGACCCAGGTTTGATCCCCAGCACCCACATGGCGGCTGAGAACCGTCTGTAACTCCAATTCCAGGAGAACTCCAGTTCCAGGGGAATCCGACACCCTCTTCTGACCTCCGCGGCATTGCACGACACGGGTACACAAACCTACATGCAGACAATACATTCATACACATAAAAAATAAGTAAATAAAATTAAAAAAGAAAATAAAATAAAATATTTAATGTTGATTGAAGCAGGAACACATGAATACAGGTGGATTCACTGTACATTTTGAACAGAAAAGAAAATATTCACTTGGTTCATGAGTGAATAGAGGGAAACAAAGAAAGAGGTATATTTAGAAAAGGCTTGAGAGTTTTAGAAATGCCACTGACAGCTATTTTATTGTTAATAACAGTGGAAATATATACAACTCTATAGAGAACAATTCAGCAATATGGATTGAGAACCCATATTTTTCATATTCTTTGATCCTCAAATTCTACTTCAAATAATATTAAACACCAAAAAGTTTTATTCTAAAAAAGAGCATTATGGCAGATTTGGCAATATTACATGCCTGATAATTATTAATGTTGAGAATGTTTTTTCTGTTAAGAGTCCAGGGAATATGCTGCCAAAAGGATCTAATCTGGCAAGAATTCTTACAACTTTTTTGTTACCAGAAAATGAACCTCTGCTTCAACCTTTCACACATTTCCTGACACTACGAAAAACTGTCATCACTGAAGGACTGATCACTTCACAGAAGCCTTTGCTACATATTTTCTTAAATATCAAGGGCTCTTTAGACTATTTATATTCTTATGGAGAAATTTTAAGATTAAAAAGTCTGTGATGGACATCCTTCCATCTATTCCCTCAGAATAGTTGGATAATAGGCAGCATGGCTAATTGAACCTCAGTAAGCACTGTGAGTCCAAAGAAAATTTTCCTTAAGGCAAAAAGATTTTGCATTAATTTTTCAGGAACATAACTATTTCCTACATCTGAGCAAATCTTGAGTTCTCTTCTGACTTATACACATTCTCCACATGATTTTCATGAATGTTCTCCTGTCATTTTATTTTAGACACATATCTGAACACAGAGTACCTTCTTGTATGTTTCTAAAAAGCTTTGTATTTTAGAACTCAGAATGAGTACAAGCTAAGCCCCTAAAATGTGAAAGATGACAGGATATTAGAAACTATTTTGATCTTTGTTCTGTTGCAAAAGTAGACTTTTACCTTTGTTATCTGAAAATACTCTTCAATTGTAGAAAAGATTATTTTCAGTTGATTTGTTTATATAATTATTATAATAGTGCTTTATTGCATAATTAATATAAGTACATTCAATCAGCTGTAACATGTAATTCAGTCACTGTAAAACAAGTCCTTCTAAAACTATATATGTATTATATAGTTTATAATATATATAATATATATTATATTATATATATATATTATATATATATATATATAATGTTTTGTACGTCTGTAAAAAATGTCTCCTAAATTTATTTGGGATGGTTAAAATGACTTTTATTTGCTACAGGTAGATAGCTTATTAAAGTATTAACTTTTCCCTGGCATTACAAGGAAATGACTACACTTTCAGCCACCATCTTCCAAACTTCATTATGAAATCAGATTGCCCTCCAAAGCCATTATTTATTTTATACACACTAAACCATTTAAAAACAACTCTCAAAAAAAAAAAGAATAGCCGGTCGTGGTGGCGCACGCCTTTAATCCTAGCACTTGGGAGGCAGAAGCAGGTGGATCTTTGTGAGTTCAAGGCCAGCCTGGTCTATAGAGTGAGTTCCAGGACAGCTGGGGCCACAGGGAGACCCTGACTCGAAAAGACCAAAAACAAACAAACAAAAAACAACTTTCAATGCAAGATTTGTTGCCACTGGGATGCACAAATACAATGTAAAATGGCATTAACAGGAGACACATAGCAAACAATGCATTTCAAATCCCTTTATACTTAACTGTGTACATATTTGCTTGTGATTAAAAGTTAACATGAGGGGGCTGGATAGATAGCTTAGTGGTTAGGAGCACGGGATGCTCTTGCAGAGGACCCAGTTAGTTCCCAACACTCACATGAGAACTAACAACTGTCAGTGATTCCAGTTCCAGGGGATCTAACATCATCTTCTGACCTACGCACAAGCTGCAAGAGATGGGTGCACTTACATACATGCAGGCAGTATATTCAAACACATAATATCAAAATAAAAATAGAATATGAATTGTTTTGAGGACAGAGAATTCTTGTCACTATTATTCAGACAAAGGTGATTTTTTCCAGCATTATTGAAGTTTATTTTGTGAAATAAGAATGATTATAGGTGATGTATATATTGTTTATGAATATCCATTATGAAATTCTGTAATAAAGCTAATTATTACATATATCACATCACAGTTACTTTTGTGTGCATATGAGGATGATAAATTATAAAATTTGATCCCTTTGAAAATTTCATGTGCACATTAGTCATTATTAACTGTGGTTACTATGTGTGAGTCTGTCTCCAGAACCCGATCACTCTTCATAAATGTAATTTTGACGACTCTCTCTCAAATTGAATCCTTGAGTGAAATGATACACTTTACTTGATTATCCCTAAAGTATCTAAGTCACAAATTCTATGAAGTCCATTTTTATTAACTGAGACAAAATTTACAAAACAGGAGAAATCATTCCATTATAAAATACATATATTCAGTAATGAAATAGATCTGACATCTTAAACTCAGATAAATCCAGTGCTGAGTAAAATTGAATAAAACAAAAATATAAAATATCTTTGCTTGTTAATACTACATATCAGGAAATAACTGCTAAAATATATTGATTCCTTGCTAGGTGCCAGGTCCTTAGCAAATGCTTTTTAACTTTCTAGCTCATTTTCCCATGAACTATGTGCAAATTGCATTATTCTAACAGCATTTATGTGTATGTTGAAAATTTAAAGATTATTATTCCCATTGTTCCTTCCCATTTTCCTGGCTCCTGCCATTACATCAGGATGTATACTCACATCGAGGGATTTTGAGCTAAGAGCCACAAAGGAGCGAGAACATATGTCACTTGGTTTACTGTATTTGTGTTTCTTCACTTTGTATAACATTAATTCCATCCATTTACCTGCAAATTTCATGATTTCACTTTACTTTATTCCTGAGTAGAAATCCATTTTGTAAAAGTCCCAAATTTTCATTATCTATTCATAAGTTGAGGGACATTTAATCTGTTTCCATTTCTTAGCTGTTGTGAAAAGAACCCCAATAAACATGGCTTTGGAAGTATTTCTGTAGTAGGATGAGTCCATTGAGTGTATACCAAGGAGTGGTATGACTGGGTGATATGGTGGGTTTACATTAGGTTTTTTTTTATATGTTCAATTTTATTTTGGAAAGAATGCATCCAAAATTGATTTCAGAACTTTTTTTTTGGTTTTCAGTATGAAAATTTATAATTTTAGTGAAAAATATAATAATCTGTATGGTAGGTCTTTTAAGAGTTCTCTATAATGACTTCCACAGTGGATGCCACTGTTGGCAACCCCACCAACAGTGGATGCCTGTCTTATTTTCCCTGCATCCTCACCAGCATTTGATGTCATTTGTTCTGTAAACCATAGCCATTCTGACTGGGGTTAGATGAAATCTTAAAATAGTTTTTATTTGCATTTCCTTAATTACTAAGTTTGTTGAATACTTTTTGAGGCAGTTCTTGTCATTGTTATTTCTTCTTTTGAGACCTCTTTGTTCAGAACCATATCCCACTTTTTAAAATATATATACCTTCTTTTATTTCATTTTTTAACAATAAGAAATAATTTACGAATACAAGCATCCTTCATGTAAATCCAATTTGCAAGCAACTGTGGCCAAACTCACACAGCCCAAGGGTCCTACCATCCATCTGGGCGGGTCTTGTAAGTACAATCAAGTTGTTCAAATAAGTATCCAGTCTATATTGCTGTAGTTTCCCATTCACCCCAATCTCAGCCCTTACATTCTACCACACCTGCTCTTCCACAGATTGTTCCCTAGGCTTTGAAAAGGGGCATAGGTGGATGAGAAGCAAAACAGTCTTCTTTCTCTGGAGATGTCAGTTTGAACTCTGGTCAGTTCTGACTGTTTCCTTTCATGGGCTGACAGTTTGTTCAGGAATAGCCTTTCAATCCTACTAATGAAGCACAAGCAATTAGATATATAAGTATTTAAAAAGTACTAATTGTTATCATAGGTTACTTTGGTATAGACACAGATGTTTGGATGGTATGTTAATCCATGAATTACATTTTTTTTCTGTAAAATATGATGGGGTCTTACTGTGGCTTATAACATCTCCTAACTACTAGTGGATGTAAGTTTGTGGCATCAGCCATGGGTTAGTCCTCCAAGGAGAGAGCTAATAGCCAATTAGATTTGGGATATACAGGCATATGGCTGCCACTGCTGTATAGTATTACCAGGCAGGTGAGTTGTAGCTGGTGCTGACAGAGAAGTCTTGCTTGACTCAAGGAGACCTTTGGTTTAGTGGCCTTTGGTAACATTCTCTGGTTTTCCAGAGACCAACTGTACAGTTGCAAATGCGGTCTCAATACATCTTTCCCATGCTTACATCAGGTCTTCGACAGCAGGGCCTTACCACCTCTCTTCTTTCATGTATCCTAGTTTTCAGGCAAGAAGCCTTTACCTTATTGGGGGGGGGGCTTGGATCCCTTGGCCAACATCTCCTTGGTAGAATAATCCATTGCTGATATCAGAGCTCTCCTGTATTAATATATTTTGCTTAATTGCACAGCTTATTATATTTGGTTCTAAATAGAGAATCTACTCTTAATAAATAAAATAAACTTGTCTGTTGTCCTAAGAGATATGATCTATGCATCATCAAGAGGTAGGGTATGGAAGTGTGGCCAGATAGGTTGTATTTATCACCATTAACTATATTAGCAACATATTGATCCTACAGTAGTAAGATAATTTCAATATACAGAGAATACTACCTTGTAAATGTGCATATACATGTATATGAGATAGAAGAGTGAGAATAGAAGACTGACCTCTTTTGTTTCTTTTCTTTTCTTTTCTTTTCTTTTCTTTTTTCTCTTCTTTTCTCTCCCCTCCCCTCCCCCCCTCCCCTCTCCTCTCCTCTCCTCTCCTCTCCTCTCTTCTCTTCTCTTCTCTTCTCTTCTCTTCTCTTCTCTTCTCTTCTCTTCTCTTCTCTTCTCTTCTCTTCTCTTCTCTTTTTGAGACAGGTTCTCCCTTTAGTCCCAGCTGGCCCATCTTGAACTCATAGAGATCTGCCTGCCTTTGCTTTCTGAGTGCTGGGATTAAATCCATGCACCACCCCACCTGGCAGAAGATAGACCTTCTTATTGATTTCCCATCCCTATGTATGCTACTTTTTGTAGATTATATTTAGTATTATAATCACATTAATTTCCCCTATTTTAATTCTAGTATGGAGAAAAAGAATTAATTTTTCGCAGTGTTTAAAAGATTCAATTTACACAAGAAATCTGAACAATAACAAAAATGAACCATCACAGAACTTGTTTATGGTTCAGAAAAGACCTCTATAAATATGCTTTATGAAAAAAGCAACAAAACACTAGAAAAATGAACATTTTCAGAGCTTTCAAGTACCCCAAATAAGTTAACACATGAAGAAAATTTATAAGAAAAGCCGTTGAATCTTGTGTAAGAAAATCATGTTTACTTTCTTTTGCCTGACCAATTCCTACCTCTTTCTTTGTGGCACCTCTAGAGTAGCCTTAAACTATAGAAGCCTCATATACTTGATATGATGTTCAATGATCAAACTTCAAAATTCGAATTATTAGACCATTCCTGTTTCCAGTTTTGTTATTATTTGACCTGACTTGCAACTCCCTAGGTCCCTCCACTCCATAAAAGGTGTAGTTATTGTAACAAGTTCAGAATCCACTCTATACAAAAAGATCCTGCCTCCAATGTATTTGTCAAAAAATGCTAGTGGGAACTTTTTAGGGGAGAAATAATATTTTTCACCTCACAGTGCAAGGTTTCAGTTAATCTTTTCAGAGAAATCAAGGTAGCAGGAACTTGAAGACACTGTCACATACATCAACCATCAACAGACAATGCATGCATGCTAGTGATTAGCTCATTTTCTGGACTTAGCCCATTTCCTGCTACCATTAAAACGGGTATTCCCACATTAATGTAGTCAAGACAAGTGGGGATTTTTTTAAAATCTTATATGAGATAGCAATACAAACTGGTGCATGGAGAATAAGATACCTTTCAAAATGTTATGTGTGTGTTTGTGTGTTTGTGTGTGTGTGTGTGTGTGTGTGTGTGCAAAACACAATCTGCATATGGAGGTCAGAGTACAACTTGCAGATTCAATTCTCTTCCAATGCGTATGATGACCTGAGGATCAAACTCAGGTTTTCTTACTTTGAGGTAAGACCTTTATGTGCTGTGCCATACTGAAAGCCCTTATCTGAAGTTTATGTAGGTTAAAATTGGTTAAGTAATCCCAACACGACATAAGGAACTTTTAGCTATTGATGGCTGCTGGGAAGAGAAGGGATGGTGTCTTACAGAGATGGGACTCGTGGTGGGTCCAGTGGATGGAATCACACTGAAGGACATTTGGTGACACAAGTCAAACTCCATAGGCTATTATATATGCATAATGAAATGAACATGTGAAAGTTCATTTAATTGAGTGGGGGAAAGTGGGGAAGATCTGCAGTGGGGAGGTAAGCTAAATACCCTCAAACTCTAATGTATGAAAATTGCAAAAATTCACTCACTACAAATTGATTAACATTGCATTTATAACACAATTATTCTGAGAATATTTTCAAAACACAATCTAATCCTTGAATTTCACATATCCTTCAGCAGAACTCAGAAAAATTAAAAATTCATGTTTTCCTAATTTTCTTAATTGATCAATTAAGAGACCCTTGCCTTTAAAATTGATTAGAGAATACTGGCAACAGGTTTGACAGCTGTTGACAGTTTTGGATTTAATTTTATGTGACAGTTGTCTTAGTGAACATGCATTTATTGTCTTGTTATATCTAAGTAGATATGCTAATAGAGGAAAAACAACTTTTGGACAAAGACATTTTTATTAGATACTTCATTACGATAAGGAAATGCTTGTGATTAGAGAAAGATTATTCAACATATTATACAACAGAATAAAATGAAATGAGAAATCTGCAAGAGTCCTTGAGCATCAGTAGTTCAACCCAATCATGTACATATGAGGAAACTAAGCTTAAAACAGGATTAATTATGCCTTCTATTACCTCATGACTTACTTGCAAGGTTAGTTTCTAATGACATGTTTGGCTTATTGGATGAACTCTGATTCTTGCTAAATTCCCCTGTATTTCTATTTTTTTTATTTTTATTGATGCTTTGTGTATTTCCTACAACATTTTCCAATTCAGTTCAGGCATATATCCCCTTCCCTTCCCCCCACCCCACCCCTACCCATCCCAGATCATGCATTCTGCCGTAAGTTTTCTGCATCTTTCTCTGCTTTTTTGTTTTGTTTTTTCATTTTTTTTTAACAATAAGTGATAATTTGTGAGTACAAGCATCCTTCATGTAAAACCAATTTGCAAGCAGTTGTGCCCAATCCCACACAGCTCATGGGTCCCACCATCCAGCAGGGGGGGCTTGTATGTTCAATCAAGTTGATCAAATGAGTGTCCAGTCTATATTGTTGTAGTTTCACCATTAACCCCAATCGAAGCCCTTACATTCTACCACGCCCCCTCTTCCGCAGATTGTTCCCTAGGCTTAGAAAAGGGGCACAGGTGGATGAGAAGCAAAACAGTCTACTTTCTCTGGAGCTGTTGTCTTGGTCTCTAGTCAATTCTGGCTGTTTTCTTTCATGGGCTGCCAGCTTGTCCAGGCATAACCTTTCGATCCTACTAATGAAGCACATGCAATTAGATATATAGGTATTTAAACAGTATAATATATAGCCTTTCAATCCTACTAATGAAGCCCACCCATTTAGATATATAGGTATTTAAGCCTCTCTATTACGTACTCATGATTGATATGGTAGGTTCTTTGTTATAGACCAGATGTTGTAGGATGGTATGTTAATATTATTAACATTTTCTTCTGTTAAGTATGGCAGGTCGCTGTGTGAGTTGTTAGAACAATCTGCCTAGACATTAGAGGATTGTTTGAAGGCTTTTTGCATGCAGCTGTGGGTTATTCATCCAAAGAGAGGAGAGCTAATAGCACAATTAGATTTGGAATATAACAGAGTAATGGCTGGCCACTGCTGACAGTATTTCCAGGCAGATGAGTGTGGCTGGTGCTGACGAGAGTAGATATAATTTGCTCTTGTCCCACAATTAGGCCATTAACTAAAATTGTATAACAGTTACTTTGGGATTGGTATAAACACAATGTTCTCTATAATTTAGCTTGCTGTCATTATAGTATCACCTTCGTTGCAGTCTCTTTCACCTATTAGGTCTGATTTAACTTCTAAACAAACATGTTGTTTCCCAACGTTGAATCACATACATTAACCCAAAACAGCATGGGCTGACACTTGCTTAATCTGTGCCTTGATCTCCAACCTATAGGTATATATAAACAACTGACTTTTTGAGACTTATGGGGTCAAGAATAAAAACCCTTAAATAGAAAAGGGGGATATTAGATAGATATGAAAACTTTTTGTCAAAAAACCCTTGCAACACTCCAAATCTTAAACTAACTACGGAAAGAGATTGTATATGTTCCACAGTGCCCAGAGTACACCAAACTTAATGGCTGGAAAGAAAATGCCAGCTTTGGCATTCGAGTAGCGATTGACAGAAAGATGCGCAGCAGAGAGAGGATTGACTCCTACTGGGCATTGAAGGGAAGAAACATGCCTCCCAGGAATTTGACTGCAGACAGTCAGGCCCTCTCTGTGATCCTACTAGTGAACAAACTATTTTTTAATGATTCCTAATGAAGCTTACCTTCTAGGTGCCGCAAAGGGTTTTAATACAAGAGACTGTATCTTAACTCCCGCCCCATAGAATATAGGAGAAATAAGTAGAACGATGAGGTTCGTTCTCCCCAGCTGTCAGATTGGAGCCAGCTGTTATAGAGGTATTCTCTGTAAATGAGTAAAACTGGCTTCTTTAAATTGACCGAATGGACATAAGAAACTGTGAAAAGGATATTTTCTATCTCAGAACCAAATTAATAGCTAAAGTCTTCCTTAAGCTATGCACTTAAAAATATATTACTACAGAGCTCTGACATCAACAATGGATTATTCTACCAAGGAGATGTTGGCCAGGGGATCCAAGCCCCCACAAATGGTAAAGGCTCCTTGCCTCCAAACTGGGATATCTGCAGGAAGAGAGGCGATAAGGCCCTGCTGTTGAAGACCTGATATAAACATGGGAAAGATGTATGGAGACCGCACTTGCAAGTATACAGATGGTCTCTGGGATGCCAGAGAGTGTTACCAAAGACCACTAAACCAATAAAGCAAATATAGGTCTCCTTGAGTCACGCAAGACTCCTCTGTCAGCACCAGCTACACCTCATCTGCCTGTATTTCTATTTGTAAAATAAGAAATTTGTGGGTTGAACTGGCAGTCTGGGAAACATTCTCTCAAGCATAAAAGGGGGATAATGATTAGATTCAGTGTTAAAAGCAGTGTGAAATAATTGAAATTCCAATTTTTTTTTTTTGGTCTTTTTGAGACAGGGTCTCTGTGTAGCTCCAGCTGTCCTAGAATCGCTCTGTAGATGCGGCTGGCCTTGAACTCATAAAGATCCGCCGGCCTCTGCCTCCCAAGTGCTAGGATTAAAGTCATGTGCCAATCACGCCCGGCTCCAATATTTCGAATTTTAAGTTTTCAAATATGTAGATGTTATGACAACCTCTTAAAATGCACCTTTTCTGGAGAGATGGCCTAGCGGTTAAGAGCACTGACTGCTCTTGCAGAGGACCCGGGTTCGATCCCCAGCACCCACATGGCGGCTGAGAACTGTCTGAAACTCCAATTCCAGAACTCCAGTTCCAGGGGAATCCGATACCCTCTTCTGACCTCCACGGCATTGCACGACACCGGTGCACAAACTTGCATGCAGACAGTACATTCATACATATACAGAAATAAATAAAATTAATAAAAAAATAAAAAAATGCACCTTTTCTGTAATGGATCATTGCCCCCAGGTTACATGTTTATCATCTAAAGCTGAAAATAGTGAATAAGCTACATCTAGTAAATAACTGAGAGAATGGGTTTCTTCACACAGATGATTCAGAACGTGATGATTTATAATTCACGATTGGTTTACTTCATAAAATATGTACACAAGCAAGACAAAATCCCAGCACAGAAATGGGGAAATGGGTAAGAAATCCCAACCCTATCTCAGAACTACTGATTCCTGATGACTGCTGGGAAAATGAGATTCAGTCTCATTTAATGTGACACTCTTAGTTGGTTGACCAGGCTCTGGTGAATGGACCCACACCAAAGAGCAGTTAGGGACATATATTTGACTTGAGAGGCCTTAATATATACAGTACATGAAATTAGGCAGGAGAGTGTGAGGGGTGCAGATAGAGTAAACATCTAAATATGGTCAAAATATATCATCTGAAATTCATAAAATTAAATTAATAACTTAAAAATATGTAACAAAGTGATAAATAAAGTACCTATCACACATGTGGTAGCTTTGCATTTACATAATCATATCCTAGGCTTTTTGATGAACATATTTGGACTCCTTTACTGAGTGACCTTCCACAATGAGGCTGCTTAAAGTAAAAAATTACTACTTATGCTACAGATCCTTTGTAATTTCAAATCATCTACACCTGTTTCCCTAGTAAACAGTGATAGGATACATTACTGAGAGGAAGCAGAAAAAATTAAGACAATCTTGATCATTTGAAAGAGGACCAGTTTTGAAAAGCCCAAGCCATAGGGTGAATATGTAACAAAATTAGTTTGCCTGTAGCTAATTTGCTGGTTGGTGGTCACCAGGATAGTTGCTTTTTGAATAGAAAACCATGTTTTTGCATTTATTGTGTGATGTGTGATTGTGTGTGTATGTGTATTTGTGTGTGTGTGTGTGTGTGTGTGTGTGTTTGTGTGTCACAGTGCACTATTGGAAGGCACTATTGGAGGCCAGAGCAACTTTAGGATGTTGATTTTCTTTTTCTACTATGGAGGTCTCATAAATAGATGTAAGGTAGTTGAGCTTGGCACCAAGCACCTTTACACACTGCTCCAACTTGCCAGCCTAGAGGACTACTTATTCAAGAATAAAGAAAAATAGTCATAAGATAAAAAGAATCATTTGAAAATGGATTACAATTCAGTAATACTTAGTACATACGAAATACTATCCAGCCAAAACCTGTATACTCTTCAAATAACTCATCATTCTAATAAAAAAAATCGGAGTCATTAAGTGTGTACCTTTTCCACCTAACCCTTCACATCCTACAATCTATGTTCTATTTCAATTAATCTTTAAGAAATGTCTTAGTCATTTCAAACACGTTAAATACTGTGATTTGTAGCCATTTTTATTTGGCTTATTTGACTTATTGCAATTAGGGATTTTTCAAAATAGAATTAGTTTACTGACTGTGCTTCCCATTCTTCTCTCTTACATCTTGTCCCGCCCCTTGTTGCCTTCCACACTCCCTCACAACCTTCTCTTGTTTCCAGATACTTGCGCTCAAATGACTTTGTACTTGTTTAGCATCTATTTGTCCCTTCTAATTTTCTGCTTTCTAGTTTTGTATTCTACATCTACATACTCCTCCATCAACACATAGCATATGAGCATTATAAGCTAGGGTCTACATGTGAGAGGACATAGGGTATTTGTATTCCTGAGTCTTGTTTACCTCACTTTGTATAATACTTTCTTGTAAATTTCATGAATTAAATTTCTTTAAAAAAAGATAAGGTTTTATGACATGTCTATACCACCTTTTAACCATTCATTTTTCTTTCTTTCAGTGGACTAGGCTAGTTCTGTTTCCTTAATTGTGAACACACTAGCCATAACCATGGCATCTACTTGGTAGTATACAGAATGCAGATTGCCATAGCTGGGCCATATGGTGTTCTACTTTTATTTAAAATTTTTTATTATTTTTTATTTGATTTTTTAAAGAATAAGTAATAAGTAATGAATACAAGCATCCTTCATGTAAAACCAATTTGCAAGCAACTATGCCCAAACTTACACAGCCCAAGGCCCCCATTTTCCAGCTGGAGGGGCTTGTATGTACAATCATGTTGATCAAATAAGAGTCCAGTCTATATTGCTGTAGTTTTACAATTCACCCCAATTGCAGCCCTTACATTCTGCCACTCCCCCTCTTGTGCAGATTGTTCCCTAGGCTTCAGAAAAGGGATAAAAATGGGCAAGAAGCAAAACAGTCTACTTTCTCTGGAGATGTCGTTTTGGACTCTGATCAGTTCAGCCTGTTTCCTTTCATGGGTTGGCAGTTTATCCAGGAATAACCTTTTACTCCTACTAATGAAGCACAAGCAATTAGATATACGGTCATATAAACAGTACTGATTATTATGGTAGATTACATTGGTATAGACACAGACATAAGCTTGTGGCATCAGCCATGAATTATTCCTCCAAGGAGAGAGCTACTAGCCAATTAGATTTGGGATATACAGATATATGACTGCCACTGCTGCACAGTATTTCCAGGCAGGTGAGGTGTAGCTGATGCCAACGGAGGAGTCTTGATTGACTCAAGGAGACCAATATTTGCTTTATTGATTTAGTGGCCTTTGGTAACACTCTCTGGCATTCCAGACACCAACTGTACACTTGAAAGTGTGGTCTCAATACATCTTTCCCATGCTTACACCAGGTCTTTGAGAGCAGGGCCTTATCACCTCTCTTCTTGCAGGTATCCCTTTCGTCCATTGAGTCTTTTTGGCCCCCTTGTCAAATATGAGGTGGCTGAAATGGTATGTGCTCAAGTTTGAATCCTCAGTTTTGTACCATTGGTCTACAGGTCTGTTTTTGTACCAGTACCAGGCTGTTTTTATGACTATAGCCCTGTAGAATAGTTTGATGTCTGGTATAGCGATTCTTTCTGCATTGCTCTTTTCACTCAGGGTTGCTTTGGCTATTTGGGGTCTTTTGTTGTTCCATATGAATTTAAGAATTTTCCCCAAGCCTGTGAAGAATGACCTTGGGATTTTAATTGGGATTGCATTGAATCTGTATATTAATTTGGGGAGAATGGACATTTTTACTATATTAATTTTTCCACTCCATGAGCATGGGAGGTCTTTCCATCTTCTGATATCTTCTTCAGTCTCCTTCTTCAGGAGCTTATAATTTTTGTTGTAGAGATCTTTTGTTGTTTTCTTAGGTTTATTCCTAGGTATTTTATTGTTTTTTAGGCTATTGTGAGTGGGAAGGACTCCTCGTATTCCTTCTTCAATTGCTGGTTGTTGGTGTAAAGAAAGGCTACTGATTTTTCTAGATTAATTTTGTATCCTGCCAATTTACTGAAACTTTTAATCGTTTCTAGGAGTTTTCTGGTGGAGTTTTTAGCATCCCTTAGGTAAACTATCACGTCGTCTGCAAAAAGGCCTAGTTTTATTTCCTCTTTTCCAATTAGTATTCCTTTAATTGCCTTTTCTTGCCTTTTTGCCCTAGCCAGTGTTTCAAGCACTCTGTTGAATAGGAGTGGTGACAAGAGGCAGCCTTGTCGGGTTCCTACCTTTATGGGGAATCCTTCTAACTTTTCTCCATTTAGGATGATGCTGGCTGTGGGTTTATTATATATGGCTTTGATTGTGTTGAGGAATGTTCCTTCCAGCCCAATTCCCTCTAATACTTTAATTATGAAGGGATGCTGGATTTTGTCAAAGGCCTTTTCTGCATCAATTGATATGATTGTGTGGGTTTTGTCCTTCAGTCCATTTATGTGTTTTATGATATTTACTGATTTTCTTCTGTTGAACCATCCTTGCATCTCTGGTATGAATCCAACTTGATCATGGTCAATGATCTTTTCGATGTGGGTCTCTTTATAGTTTGCAAGTATTTTGTTGAGAATTTTTGCACCTGAGTTCGTTAATGAGATAGGTCTGTAGTTCTCTTTTTTGGTTGCATCCTTGCCTGATTTTAGTATTAGAGTGATGCTGGCTTCATAGAAGGAATTTGGGAGATTTCTCTCTACTTGTATCCTTCTGAACAGTTTTAATAATAATGGTTTTAAGTCCTCTTTAAATATTTTATAGAATTCTGCTGTGAAACCATCTGGACCTGGACTTTTTTTAGTTGTGAGGTTTCTTATGTTTTAAATTTCTTCATATATTATGGGTCTGTTTAAGCTTTCAATATCCTCTTGGTTTAGTTTTGGTGATTCCCCAGATTGCAGATATTCATTCATTTCTCTTAGGTTTTCAAATTTATTAGAGTATAGGTTTTTGAAGTATTCCTGTATAATTGTCTGGATCTTTTCACTCTCTGTAGTGATATTTTCCCTTTCATCATGAATTTTATTGATTTGGAGTTTCTCTTTCTATCTTTTGGTTAACTGGGCTAGAGGTCTGTCTATCTTGTTTATTCTCTCAAAGAACCAACTTTTGGATTCATTGATTTTTTTGTATTGTTTTCTTTGTTTCTATTTCATTGACTCCTACTCTGATTTTTGTTATTTCTTCCTGTCTGTTGCGTTTAGGGTTTATTTATTGTTGTCTTTCCAGTGTTTTTAGCTGCAGTGTTAGTTCATTTATTTGTGCTCTTTCTGTTTTTTTTTTTTTGTTTTGTTTTGTTTTTAATATAGGCACCCAGGGCTATAAACTTCCCTCTTAGGACTGCTTTTAAAGTGTCCCATAGGTTTTGTTGTGTTGTTCTGTCATTGCCTTTTAGTTCCAGGAATGCTTTTATTTCTTTCTTTATTTCCTCCTTGATCCATTCATTATTCACGAGTGTGTTGTTTATTCTCCATGTGTTCTTGTTGGTAGCAGGGCTTATCCTGGTGTTGATATTGAGGTTTATTGCACTATGGTTTGATAGAATGCATAAAATTATTTCAATTTTTTTGTATTTGTTGTGTTTTTTTCTGTGTCCAAGTATGTGGTCAATTTTGGAGAGTGTTCCGTGGGTGCTGAGTAGAAAGTATATTCTCTGGCGCTTGGGTGGAATATTCGATAAATGTTTCTGAGGTCCATTTAGTGTATTGTATCATTTAGTTCAGATGTCTCTCTGTTTATCCTTTGTCCTGTTGATATGTCTAAAGGACTTAGTGGGGTATTGAAGTCCCCCCTCAGAAACACTCAACTAGTGTAGATCCAATATATGGAATGGCAGATAATAGGTTTGTAATGACTGTAGTGCCTCAAAAAGATATTTGACCCCATGGGAGAACATATCCTAAATATGCAGTTGCTATGGTGGTGAACACTAAAAGGATGCTAATATTTCAGGTTTCTAGAAAGGTGTAAGAGCCATAATAAACCCCTCGGCCAATATGGAGGAAAAGGCAGATGAAGAATATGGAGGCCCCATTGGCCTGAATATAGTGAATCAGTTAGCCATAATTTACATCTCTGCAGATATGGGCTGTGGATGACAAAGTGGTAGAAGTATTGGATGAATAGTGTATTGCTAAGAATAAGCCTGTGATGATTTGTACTAAAAGGCAAATACCTAGGAGGGAGCCGAATTTTCATCATGCTGAAATATTAGATGGGGTTGGGAGGTCAATGAAGGCGTGGTTAATGATTTTTATAAGGGGGTGAGATTTTCGGAGGTTTGTCATTAGGTTTCTATAGCTGAATTACAAGGATGGTTTTTCATATCATTGGTCTTAGTTAAATGTTAGGTAGAAATAATGATAGACTTAGTTCTAATATTTAATGTTCTCTTAGTGGTGTGTTTTGTGGGAATTTTGATTAAGTTTTCTCCTATTTATGGAGGTTTAGGATTGCTTGCTGGTGGGTTAGCTGGGTGTGGGATAACATTGGGTTCTGGGGTCCGTTTTTAGGGATGATAATGTTTTTTATTTACTTAGTGAGGATATTAGTGATTTTCAGGTATATGACTGCAATAGCTTCAGAATTTCCTGCGACTTGAACATCAAACTGGTTTATACTGGTTGCTTATTTTGTGGGGACTGTGATGGAGATGTTAATGGATCATTTTAGTAATTTGGAAAATGTTCACTTAGAAGCACAAGTTAAGGCAGATCGAGTTGGACGATGATTGCCTGTTGAGGCTGAGGAAGCAGAGTTAGTGGAAGAAGATGGTTTAGGTGTAGCAGCAATGTATGAAGAACGGGGGTGAGTGGTTATGGTAGTAGGTTGAACTTTATTTGCGAGTTTATTTATTGTCTTGCAGGTGACTCATGGGATTTAGGATAAGAAAAAGAAACGGGTTGATATAGAAATGAGGAAAGAAATAAAGTTAAGTTTGATTAAAACTTTTTGGTTGGATGTGATGGTTGAGGCAGAAATGTGAATGGAAGAAATAGTTTTAGGAATGGCTTTTTCTAATCAGATTAAGTCTAAGGTATTAGTTGCGATGTTTTGACTTAATTTAAAATTTGTTGAGGGTAATAAGTGGTGAAGAATTAAGGGGAAATAGCTTAGAAGAAATGTAAAATTGTGACTAGAGTTGGTTGTTTAGGTAGAAGGAAGAATGAGAAGTTGTGTAGTTCTATTGCGATTGAGAAACCTAAGAGAGTAATAATAAGGGCAGTGAGTTTGAGGTATCATGGTATAGTTATAATAGGGAGATTTATGGGTGAGATTGAGATAGAGAAAAGGAACCCTGCAATTAGGCTACCTAAAGCCGGGCGTAAAATACGGTTAATTAATTTGGGGTTATTTTCATTAATAGGTGATAGAGGGAGGTATCTTGGTTTTGATATAAGTATGAAACAAATGATGAGAGTGCTGTAAGCAGCTCTCAGGGAGGTATCGATTAGTGTGATGAAGAGGGCTCAGGCATTGGTATTTGACGTATTTATGGATTCGATGATTAGGTCTTTTGAATAGAATCCTGTATGGAAAGGTATTCCTGTGAGTGCTAAGGTTCCAATGATTAGGCAGGAAGAGGTAAACGGTATTGATTTAGTTAGGCCTCCTATTTTTCGAATGTTTTGTTCATCATTTAGACTGTGGATGATTGAACTGGAGCAGAGAAAAGGTATGGCTTTAAAAAAGGCGTTGGTGCAAAAGTGGAGGAAGGCGAGACAGGGTTGATTGATTCCTAGTGTTAATATTATTAGGCCTAGTTGGCTGGATGTGGAAAATGCTACAATTTTTTTGATGTCATTTTGGGTGAGAGCGCAGATAGCTGTAAAAAGGGTGGTGAGGGCTCCAATGCATAATATTAGGGAAAGAATTGTTTGGTTGTTAGTTATGATAGGGGAAAATCGGATTAGTAGGAAAATCCCTGCAACTACTATAGTGCTTGAATGAAGAAGGGCTGAGACTGGTGTGGGACCTTCTATTGCTGATGGGAGTCATGGGTGTAGTCCAAATTGGGCTGATTTAGCAATAGCGGCTAGTAGGAGGCCAAAAAGGGGATGTAGGTGTGGAAGGAAGTTGTAATTTAAGAAGATTTGTTGTAAGTCTCATGAGTTTAGATGAATACGAAATCAAGCTAATGTAATAATAAGTCCAATATCTCCAATTCGATTATATAGGATTGCTTGGAGGGCTGCTGTGTTTGCATCTGTTTGGCCGAATCACCAGCCAGTCAGTAAAAAGGATATAATTCTGACACCTCAGCCGGTAAAGAGTTGAATAAGATTGTTGGCAGAAAATATAATAATTATAGTTAGAAGAAATATGAGAAGATATTTTATGAATTGGTTAAGGTTAGGGTCTAAGAGTATATACCATAGTGAAAACTCTGTGATTGATCATGTAACAAAAAGGGCTATGGTGATGAAGAAAATAGAAAAATAATCAAATTTGAAGCTGAAAGTTTTATAGAGTTAATGGTTACTCAGTGTCAATTAGAGATAATAAATTAACTGTTAGAGAAAAAATATAAGAGAAGGGGAATAAGACTGAGGAAGAGTGAGAGTTAAAGTGAGTAGATAACATATTTTGAGAAGTTCAGGAGATTGTTGGGTTGAATAATAAAATTAATTAGTGGAAAGGTAAGGGTGAGTAAGATTAGAAATTTGGTTGATTGAATAGCATTTATTACTTTCATTTGGAGTTGCACCAATTTTTTGGTTCCTAAGACCAACGGATGTCTTCTATCCTAAGAAAGTTAAGAAAGCTGTAGTTTTAGTTATGGGTACATGAGTTAGCAGTTCTTGCAACTTTCTTGGTAAATAAAAAGATCACTCTTCTGTTTTTAGATTCACAGTCTAATGTTTTTATAAACTATATTTACAATAAGGGAGACCAAGAATAAGTTTGGGGTTTAAGGAGATGAGAATAATTGGTAGAATATGAAGTGATATGATTGCGGTCTCTCGTGTAAGGGTTGGAGGTATGAAGTTTACATAGGGGGTAAATTTACCTCGTTGTGAGGTAATAAGTACATAAAAGGAGTAGAGGGCTGTAATTAGAACATTAATCCATGTTAAAAGGATAGTGAAATTAGGTCATATGAAAGAAGATGAGATAATAAGAAGTTCACCAAACAGGTTAATTGTTGGTGGTAGAGCAAGGTTAGCTAGACTTCCTAATATTCATCAGGCACCTAGGAGAGGAAGGATAGTTTGTAGGCCTCGGGCTAGGGTAAGCATATGGCTATGAATTCGTTCATAGTTTGTGTTAGCTAAACAAAATAGGAGGGATGAAGTTAATCCATGCGCAATTGTAAGTACTGTGGCTCCTATATACCTTCAAGGTGATTGAATTATGATAGTAATAATGACTAGAGCTATATGACTTACTTAGGAATAAACAATTATTTTAGGAATACATTAGTGATTTTAGGAATACATAAGTATTCCTCAGAGGGATAGAAGGATAAAGGGGTATGCTATAATTTTTTATTGATGCTTTGTGTATATGCTATATTTTTATTAAGTGGGTCTAGTAGAATTGAAATTCATATTATGCCTTAACCCCCTAGATTTAGGAGAATGGCAGCTAGGATTATAGACCCAGCAATAGGAGCTTCTATGTGGGCTTTTGGTGGTCAGATGTGGATCCCATAAAGTAGTATTTTTACTAAGAATGTGAGTATGAATGTAAGTCATAGGAGTTGGTTTGATCATGTGTTATGAATTTGGGTTTTTTGAAGGTTTAGGAGAATGAAGTTTAGGGTGCCTAGGAGGTTGTAGGTATAAATGAGGGCAAGTAGAAGGGGGATGGATCTAATAAGTGTGTAGAAAAGAAAATAGAGGCCAGCATTTAGACGTTCTGTTTGGCTTCCTCATCGGGTAATAATGAGTGTAGGAATGAGTGTCGCTTCAAAGAGGATATAAAATACTATGATATAGTTGTTGAAAATGCTATAACTAAGAGAATTTGTAGGAGAATGAGTATGGAAATATATGTTTTTTGTAATTAACGGGTTGATTTATTAAATGATTTTGGTTGGCTAATAGTGTGAGCTGAAGAAGTCAGTAGGTGAGGATCAGGAGGGGGGAGGATAAAAGGTCAACAAATATAGTTGGAGAAAAGTTTTGACTGAAGATATCATTAAGATTAATAGTATATAAGGAAATCAGGGTAATTAAAAAGCTGTAGGAAGTTGTGTTAAGTCAGATAAAACTAATTTTTGATAAACTGGTTAATGGAAGTAATATGAGTGAGGGTATAACAATTTTAGCATTGAAGAAGATTTAAACTTGGACATAATCAGTTCCGTATGTGTTGGAGATGGAAGCTAATAAGGCAAGTCCGATTGTGGCTTCACAGGCTGCAAATACAAGAATAGTGATGGGAATAATTAAGGAGAGTGTGAATTAGCCCATTGATATTTAAGTTGTGATTTTGAGAATTATGTGTTGCTTCCTTTCATCTTATATGTTTGCATTTTTTGTGTAGGTTTCTACTTCTGCATTTCTGTTTTTATTAAATTTTTCTTTCAAGGTATCTGGGGGTATTTGCTCCTCTCCTCTGTCCTTTGAATTGCTTCAAGCATTCTCTGAAGGGTTGGTTTTCCAAACATGTATTCTTTCATCTTGTTTATGTCATGGAAGATTTTTCTCTTTCCTTCAACTAGAATTGACATTTTTGCTGGGTATATTAACCTGGGTTGGCATTTATAGTCATTTAGCACTGGGAATGCTTTGGTCCTCGTTCTTCTTGCTTTCATAGTTTGTGCTGAAAAGTCAGCTGTAATTCTGATAGGTTTTCCCTTGTATGTAACTTGTTTTTCTCTTGTGCCTTTCAGGATTTTGTCTTTGTTTTGGGTATCTAGCATTTTAACTATGATATGGTGCGGGGGGGTTTCCTTTTCTGGTCTAGTCTATTTGGTGTTCTACTTGCTTCTTGTATTTGTATGGGTTTCTCTTTTTTTTAATTTGGGGAAATTTTCCTCTATAACTCTATTATTTTTTTGACAATCTGGTCAATACCATTCTCTTGCGATTCTTCTTCCTCTATCCCTATGATGTGGAGGTTTGATCTTTTCATAGTGTCCCACATTTCCTGGTTGTTCCACTCTTATGTATTTTTAATTTTTTCATAGTCTTTACTTGAGCTTTTTAGTTGTTCTGTGTTTTCCTCTAGTACTGATATTCTTTTTTCTGCTTCCTCCATTCTGCTTCTGAGGCTTTTTCCCATTCTTTCCTCCTGATTGGATGACTGTTAAATTTCCTTTTTCTTTTCTTACTGTGTTTTCTTTACTATTTCCATTTCCTTTTGGAGCTTCTCAAACTTCTTGTAGCTCATTGCTTTCCTTTTTCATTTCAGCATGAGATCTTTTCAGTGTTTCCATTTCCTTCCGAAGTTTGTCATTTTGTCCCTCTAGCTCTTTCTGGACTCTGTCATTTTCTCCTTTTAGTTCTTTCCGAAGTTTGTCCTTGTCTTCCTCTATGTCCTTTCTGAGTTTTTCATTCTCTCCCCTTAGTTTTATGATTTCTTTGAATATATCTGTGATTGTTATTTTGGGATCTGTGTCCTGCGTTACCTCTAGGGTGATCCCATTGGAGGAGTCCTCCACTGGCTCTGTACAGTTTGGTGTGGAGTTATTCTGTGCTTTTCCCATATTGTTCTTTCCTTGTGCTCTCGGTATGTGGTTAGCCTTTTTCCTGTATTCTGATGTGAATCCTGGATGCCTCTTCACCTTGTTGAAGGATTGCTTTCCTTGATTCCTTCAGGTGTCTTCGTTGTAATCTCCTTATGAATGGATTGTTGACTTGTCTAGGTTTTAAGCTTTCAATTTTGGTTATGTATTGGAAGGTATAGTTCACTTTTCTCTTTCTGTTCTGCAAGAGCTGGGTGGGTAGCAGCCCAGATGACACCTTCTGAAGACTGTATTCCCTCTGCTGCCAGCCACTCTCTCCTGAGTTCCAGTTGGTGGTGGTGGGGGTTTGGTTTCTTGCTTATCCTGTGTGCTGGTACCCTCTGTGTTCAAACCTCAGTTCCTAGCTCCCAGAGCTTTCTGGGCCAACTCACCCTGTCCACAGGAACCTCTGGTCCACACAAACTCCACCTCCAGCATGTGATCCACAGCCAACTACTTGCTCAACACTCTGTGTTTGAACCTCAGCTCCTAGCTCCCAGAGCTTTCTGGGCCAACTCTCTCTGTCCACAGGACCCGCTGGTCCACACAAACTCCTATTTATTATTTTTTATGTGTATGAGTGTACTGCCTGTATGTAGGTTGGTGAACTCGTGTTGTGCAATGCTTCAGAGGTCAGAAGAGGGCATCAGATTCCCCTGGCACTGGAATTAAAGAAGGTTCTCAGCTGCCATTTGGGTGCTGGGGATTGAATCCAGGTCCTCTGCAAGAGCAGTCAGCACTCTTAACCACTGAGCCATCTCTCCTGCCCTCTACTTTTATTTTTTGTGTGCAACCTTATGTAACAGTTTCCACAATGACTGTATTAGTTCACACCCACAGTACCAGTGGAAAAGTTTCTCCTTTCCTTATATCCTCACCATCATTTTCCATTTTCAATTTTTCGATGGTAGCTATTCTGACTCCAGTGAAATGGAATCCTGAAGTAGATTTAAATGACATTTCCCAGATGGGTAAGGATGTTGAACACTTAAAGAATTATTTATTGGATATTTTTGTTCTTTTGGGAACTCCCAACACACACATACATACTCATGCACACACATAGGTACACAAATAGTTAAGTATAAAAAAGATTAAGTTCAGGAAAGAAGTATTTTTTCAGAAGTAAAAATACTCAAGCAATAAATTCCTAAGTGTATCAGACAAATGACAGGATATATAATTAAGTTTAGCCTTTTAAACACTGCATTTTAAATCACATTTTGTTTTAAGAATTGGTAATACATGATTTATAATAGAGCTATCTTCATTTATAGCTCATTTACACAGTTAAACATTAAGAAAAATTCAGTATAATACAGATTTAAGTTAAATATTTAAAATTTCAAATATGGACAAATATATATACATATATAT
>VZQC01001675.1:344676-398961 GCA_009823505.1 Rhizomys pruinosus
ATGTCATAGGTAGTCTAATAAGCAAGTATAGACTTTCGGTTTTTTTTTTTTTTTACCACTCAGACTGTGCTCCCTCCCTCTGACTCTCCCAAAATAGAAGAGCAGAACGATAGACTTTCGGTTTTTAATAGTACATATTCAGGCAAAGTTTTATGGATGTCCTTTTTGTCTAATTCCTTTGATCTCAATTTCTTATAGTAATGACAGCATTATTAACAAAGAGACAATGATATACCTGGTCTTCAAGTATGTTTTATTTGATACACTACTTCCTAATAAACAGAACATAGTGTTTAAGAAACATATATAAATTCTTTTAAGCAGTCAAACTGGCCTTTTAACTGTTTTCCCTCATGCGGGCACTAAAACCTTCCTTGGTATGATTGGTCTTACTGCATTTGAAAGAATTATTACAAAGCTGTAAATCGGTCACATCTGTAGCCACTAAAAGCTTTGCATGGTCTGCTGTCTCATTGATTTAAGAAGGAAAATTTATTCAAGTCATTCTCACATCTCAGACTTTCCACCGTGGCGAAGACTGGAACCTTTTTCACACAATGCAGTTTGAAACCGTTAATATATTCAAGTTGTGCACAGTATTTGTAGGTTTTTTCCAATATAAATCCTTACAACATTTTATATAGCAAATAAAATAATTGAGGTGATTTTTTTACTTAAGTGTATTTTATTAACATTCATTTTTGTAAGATGTAACATGATTACATTGAAAGATTATATAGGTTGGGGAATTTGGAAAGGGAGTGAATGGCAAACTTACATTATAGGAATAGTAACAGAATTAATATTGTTGTTGAAGCTTGGTAATAATGATTGGCCAGTAAACAATATTAAAAATTATAGTAGACATGGATTTCTGAATTTATATTCTAAAATTACATATTTTTAGTTTGAGGATTATATTAGTTTAGTTATTTTACAGTATTATTTATTTTATTTTTTAACTTCCTAAATTATAAATAATATTACTACAAATTTAATTAGGGCACAGGTAAAAGCATACTGGGCCTGCAGAAGAGTAATAGAAAAATAATGGGCAACTTCTTGGTGCCTGGGAATGGGAGAGGTCCAAAATCAAGGCCTAGATACACAGAAACACATATCGAGGGAGGAACACAGCTGGTACTCAGGGGAGGTAGGATGTCTGAAGAGGCAAAATCCTTGTTATACACAATCTGGGACATCAGGAGTGGGCGCTGTGAGGAACGTAGTCATGAAACTGCTGTCCAACATCAAGAAGTTTATATTCTGCTCCATCATCAGCATACTAACAAAAAAGTGGAATTGTGGCTCATAGTAGGGGCCCAAAACTTCAGGCTCATGTAAGGGAACCAGAGTTCCAGTTCATAAGGAGGGAGGACCTTAGCTTTTTTTCACAGAAAATGACCAAAACTCATGGGAAGGAACTACAACTCAGGGTCACAGAACTCGAGCCACAGCTCGAGTTGAAAAGCACAATTTGGCCGGGCGTGGTGGCACACGCCTTTAATCTTAGCACTTGGGAGGCAGAGGCAGGCGGATCTTTGTGAGTTCAAGGCCAGCCTGGTCTACAGAGTGAGTTCCAGGACAGCTGGGACTACATGGAGACCCTGTNAAAAAAGAAAAAAAGAGAAAAAAAAAAAAAAAAAAAAAAAAAAAAAAAAAAAAAAAAAAAAAAAAAAAAAAAAAAAAGAAAAGCACAATTTGGCTAATGGGGGCACTGCTCCAGCTCCCAGGAAGGGAGCACATCTCTAACTCATGGGAAGAAACAATGGCTCTAGCTCCCAAGAGGGGACCAGAGCGTCATCATCACCTGAGAAGACCACAGTTCAAGCTCACAAAAGGGCAGTATCAGGGCTGGAGAGATGGCTCAGTGGTTAAGAGCACCAACTGCCCTTGCAGAGGACCCGGTTTCGATTACTAGCACCCACATGGTGGCTAAGAACTGTCTTTAACCCCAGTTACAGGGGAATCCGACACCATTTTCTGACCTCCGAGGCATTGCACGACTTGGGTGCACCAACCTACACGCAGACAGTACACTCATACACATACAAAATAATAAATAAATAAAAAATATTAAAAAGGGCAGTACCACAGTTTCTGATCACAGGTTAAGGGACCACAATTTCAGCTCAGAAGAGGGAGCTACAACTCATGCTCACAGGAGAGGACCACAGCTTCAATTCCTAGGAGGAGACCACAATTCTAGCTCCAGGTCACATGAGGAGATTGCAACACTGGCTCAGGGAAGAGGTCCACAGCTCCAGGTTCACAGGAGGGGACCAGAACTCTAACTCCCATGAGAGAACCACAACTAGCATTCATGGGAATCCACCATAAGCCGGTATCACAGGTGGAGCTTCAGCTCCAGGTTTGTGGGAGGAGACCACAGGTCTAGCTCCATGAGGATACCACGACTCGAGATTCACAAGAAGAGACCACGACTTCATGTTTGTGGGAAGGGACCACAGCTCTAGCTCATGGGAGGGCACTGCAACTCTGTTTCACAGTAGGGGACTATAGCTCCAGCTCACAGAAAGGGTCCATATATCCAGATCAAAATAGGGGGCCAAAACTCTGTTAGAAAAGAAGGGATTACAACTCCAGATTCATGGGGATGGTGCACAGCTCTGGGTTCATAGTGGGGATGGCAATTAGAGGTTCGTGGAAGGGGACGACAACTTGGACCATAATCCTGGTTCATAGGAGGAGACCACAGCTCAAGCTCACAGGAGGGCAGAATTGAGGTGATTTTTTACTGGCAGAAGGAAAAGGAAAAACTTGTGCCATATGTCATGATTTTAAGGGACAAGTATGCCTAGATAACTTTCTAGCAAATGGGGAATAATAAGTCATTGTTCAGATTTGTCTATTAAATCTTGGCTGCACTGCGTAGGAATGATGGAAGAAAGGAAAGAGATAAGAAGAAATAGTGAGGTAGAAAGTCAATATAATATTCCAGCCATAAAATTATGTACAACTAAAACTATGATCTTTATAGATCAAGCTGAACAGAATGATGTAAAATAAACAGTTCTAAAAGTAGGATAGGAAGGATTTACTTTTTGGTCCTTGGAGTATGTACCTATAATTACTTAAAGATGAATAATAAATACACGAGGGTTTCCTCTGCTCAATAGCTTGGGAGTAGAATTTTTCAACCAGTTAAACTATTTTATAAATACTTGGACTTCATGCTTTAGGGATCAATCAATTAAAAATTAGATCTCTTTTAGCCCCTGCCACCTCTTTATCTGCTTCTCATTTCTTCAAAGTGATTTTTGGTTCAATTCCACAATGGAACTACATTTGAAGACATTTTTTTTCTGTACTACATCTGTTTTTCGAGTCCTTGGGACACTTCCTGGATTTATAAGAAAGCTCTTGGCTATTTTGGTAAAATTGAGGAGCTTAAGAAGTAAATTTCAAGACAAAAATGATTTCCCAGTTTCTTTTGAGTGCAGTAGTAATTAGGTTTCAATGAGCAATATTCTCATACTAAAAGTGGTCCTGGAAATCACCTAGTGTTTATGGAACTCACCCGAGAATTCAGATGTACAATATAACCCATGTATGAAAAGCACTTTTGAGTGTGCAGTGGTTAGATCAGGGACATGCCAGGACCACCTCAAGCACAGGTAGGAGCCAGGTGCTTCAGCCAGGCAGATTTTAGGACATATCTACTCCTGGTTTGTTGGATAACTGATTCGTTGGTTTGTTGGATAGCTAAATCTTTTTCTTCTGAGTCTGGCGGTGTGGAGTCACCCTGCTAGCTGGGATTAAAGGTGGGCTTGTTAAATCCTTGTCTGGTGTGGCTGTTGGGGTGGAGTCACCATTGTAGGTGGTATTAAAAGTGGGCCTGGGAGATCTCCCAAGACCACCTGAAGCACAGGTAGGTAGGAGCTGGATGCTTCAGCAAGGTGGATTGTTGTTGGATTTACTTTAGTTGTCTTTGGCTTGATTGGCTTTTGTGGCTGTGGGGGCAGAGTTATCCTCGCAGCTTGTATAAAAGGTGGGTTTGTTTGAGTCTTGAGATCGGAGATCTCCCAAGACCACCTGAAGCACAGGTAGGTAGGAGCTGGGTGCTTCAGCAAGGCGGATTGTTGTTGGACTTTGTTTTAACCTTTTTTTTATTGACGCTTTGTGCATTTCATACATCATTTTCCAATTCAGTTCAGGCATATCTCCCCTTCCCTTCCCCCCCACCCCCACCCCAACCGAGATCATGCATTCTGCCATGACTGTCCTGCATATCTCTCTCAGTTTTTTTTTTCCATTTTTTAGCTATGAGCAATAATCCATGAGTACAAGCATCCTTCATGTAAAACCAATTTGCAGGCTGTTGTGCCCAAACCCCCACAGCCCCACCTTCCAGCGGGGAGTGAGGGGTTGTATGTTTAATCAGGTTAATCAAATGAGGGTCCAGACTACATTGCTGTAGTTTCACCATTCACCCCAATCGCAGCCCTTACATTCTACCACGCCCCCTCTTCCGCAGATTATTCCCTGGGCTTAGAAAAGGGGCACAGGTGGATGAGAAGCAGAACAGTCCACTCTCTCTGGAGCTGTTGTCTTGGATTCTGGTCAATTCTGGCTGTTTCCTTTCATGGGCTGACAGTCTGTCCAGGAATAACCTTTCGATCCTACTAATGAAGCACAAGCAATTAGATATATAGGTACTTAAACAGCATTAATAGTTATGGTAGGTTACTTTGGTATAGACACATATGTTTAGCTGATATGTTGATCCACGAACTACATTTTTTCCTGTTAAATATGACAGGGTCTTACTGTGGCTTATGACATCTCCTAACCTGTAGAGGATGTAAGCTTGTGGCATCAGCCATGGCTGGATTGGCTTTTGTGACTCTGGGGGCGGAGTTGTCCTCCCAGCTGGTATAAAAGGTGGGTTTGTGTGAGTCTTGAGATCAGAGATCTCCCAAGACCACCTGAAGCACAGGTAGGTAGGAGCTGGGTGCTTCAGCAAGGTGGATTGTTGTTGGATTTAATTTAGTCCTCTTTGGCTTGATTGGCTTTTGTGGCTGTGGGGGGTGGAGTTGTCCTCCCACCTGGTATAAAAGGTGGGTTTGTGTGAGTCTTGAGATCGGAGATCTCCCAAGACCACCTGAAGCACAGGTACTTGGCAGGCTAAAGAGCACCCCCCAACTAGGATTACCCAAGGAAGGAGTGTCCAAATTGATTCTTTGGAGAACCTTCAGAACAGAAAGGGATGAATGAATTGGACTTCCAATAGAAAGACTAAAGCTTAGAGAAATCAACACTCCATAACCAAGGAGTAAAGAAAACAAAACAAATCAAATCAAACAAACAATGAAGGCATCTGAAGAAGGCAAGCAAAGCAAATCTTCAGCATAGTGAAGAGGCATTTGGGACCCATATTGGAATACAAGCAAGGAGAAGCCCAGACTCCAGGAACACGATGAAGAAACAACATGGGAAAGGTGCAGAATAATCCCACACCAAGCTCTAACAACCCTGTGGAAGATTCCTACAGTGGCATCCCCCTGGGTATGCCCCAGGACACAGATATCAGAAGTACAATTGTGAACATACTTAAAGAAGTACAAGATTATAAAGAGCAAATCAAAGAATTAAGAAAAGAGAATTAAGAACTCAAGAAGGACCTAGAGAGAGAGAATGACAAACTCTGGAAGGATGTAGAAACACTGAAAACATCCCATGTTGAAAAAGGACACCAACAAGCAAAGCAAAGAGCTACAGGAAGAGATGGAGAAGCTCCAAAAGGAAGTAGAAATACTAAAGAAATCAGAAGAGGAAATGAAAAAGGAAATCAAACACTCATCTAATCAAGAGGAAAGGAATGGAAAAAGCCTCAGAAGCAGAATGGAGGAAGCAGAATAAAGAATATCAGACCTAGAAGATAACACAGAACAACTAAAAACCTCAATTAAAGATTAGGAAAATTTAAAAATACACAAAAGTAGAGCAACCATTCACAATAGCCTCAAAAACAATAAAATACCTAGGAACAAACCTGATCGAAGACACAAAAGATCTCTACAACAAAAATTTTAAACCCTTAAAGAAAAAAATTGAAGAAGACATCAGAAGATCGAGAAAGCTCTCATGTTCATTGATTGGGAAAATTAACATTGTAATAATGTCCATTCTACCCAACCCTTGTATAGATTTAATGCAATCCCAATTAAAATCCCCAAGAGTTTCTTCACAGGCTTGGGAAAAAAAAAGTCCTTAAATTCATTTGGAAAAACAAAAGAACCTGAATAGCCCAAACAACCATGAGCGAAAAGAGCAACACTGGGGGGATCTCTATATCAGACTTCAAACTATACTACAGGGCCATAGTCATAAAAACAGTCTGGTACAGGCACAAAAACAGACCCATAGAACAATGGAACAAAACTGAAGATCCAAACTTGAGCATATACAATTTCAGCCATCTCATATTTGACAAGGTGCCCAAGAAGACACATGGAGGAAAGAGAGCATCTTCAGCAAGTGGTGTTGGCAAAAGTGGATCACCACTTGTAGAAGAATGAAATTAAACCCCTACCTCTCACCCTGTATAAAAGTCAACACCAGATGGATTAAAGACCTCAACCTGAAACCTCAAACTCTGAAGGTGATAGAAGAAAAAGTTGGCAGCACACTACAAGACATAGGCATAGGAAAAGACTTCCTAAATCAGACAGCAGCTGCTCAAGAATTAAGGTTGACAATTGACAAATGGAACCTCATTAAGCTCAAACGCTTCTGTACATCAAAAGAAACAATCAAGGAAGTGAAGAGAAATCCCACAGAGTGGGAGGAAACCTTCACCGCAGAAACATCTGACAAAGCATTGATTTCCAGAATATATAAACTACTCAAAAAACAAAGAAGAAAGAAAACAAATGACCCACTCAATAGATTTAGCAAAGAGCTGAACAGAGACTTCAAAAGTGAGGAATTAGGGATGGCTGAGAAACATCTTAAGAAGTGTTCAACATCACTACTCATTAAGGAAATGCAAATGAAAACCACCTTAAGATATCATCTTACTCCAATAAGACTGGCTAGAATCAAGAAAACAAATAATAACAAGTGCTGGAGATGTGGTGGGGAAAGGGGAACAGTCATCCACTGCTGGTGGGAATGTAAACTCGTGCAGCCACTATGGAAACCAGTGTGGAGAACTCCTGGAAGACTTGGAATGAACTTGCCACCCGACCCAGCCATACCACTCCTAGGCATGTACCCCCAAGACTCACCCCACCACAGAGATACATGCACGGCCATGTTTATTTCCGCTCTCTTCACAATAGCAAAGAGCTGGAACCAACCCAAATGCCCCTCAACTGATTAGTGGATAGAGAAAATGTGGTACATCTGCACAATGGAATTCTATGCAGCAGTAAAGAAAGATAACATCATGAGCTTTGCAGGAAAAATGGCTGGAGCTAGAGGACATCATGCTGAGTAAAGTAACACAGTCCCAGAAAAACAAACAAAGAATGGTATCTCTCATCTGTGGATGCTAGTGCCAATTACCCAGTTGTAATTATTTCTTGTGTATGGCCCCTTGAGCTTTTGTCCAAAGCAGTTGGGAGTGATGCATATTGGAAACAACAACAACAACAACATAACAACAACAACAACAACAACAACAACAACAGAAAGGACTGCATCAAATAACTGCCTGAAACAGTGAACTTCTGCTCAAAATAGTCAACTTCCACATGGAGAATTTCGAGAAAGACTGGGAAAGTGATGAAATGCATGTTTGGCAGAATACATGAGCTATGGTGGGGTGGGGGGATATGGTGGGGGACATGGGTCTAGATTTGATTAGAAACTTAATTAAAAAAATAAAAGTGGACCTGTTGCCAACTGAAGCCCAGAGATGGCTTAGTCACTCGCCACCCCACCCCCACCCCAGCTAACTGGAGTTGCTGAGAGAGTGTCCAAGTGGATATTTTGGAGAATCTTCAGAAAAGAAAGGGAAGAGTGAATTAGTCTTCCAATGTTTAAACAAAATTGAAAGCCTGAAACCTAGACAAATCTACATAAACAAGGAGGAAAAAAAGGGCATCTGAAGGAGGTAAGCAAAGCAAGACTTCAACACAGTGAAAAGGCATTTGTGATACACATTGGAATACAGGCAAAAAAGGGAAACCCACATGGCAGGGACACGAGGAAGGGACAACATGGGAAAGGTGCAGGATAATTCCATACCAAGCTCTACTAACCCTGTAGGAGTTTGCTACAGTGGGATCGCCCTGGGGGTGAGCCATGACACAGATCTCAGAGGAACAATGCAGACCTAGTCAGATAAATTAAAGAATATGAAGAACAAGTCAGAGAACTAAGGAGAGAGAATGAAAAACTCAAGAAGCACCTACAGGGAGACAATAACAAATTTTGGAAAGAACTATAGGGAGAGAATGAAAAACCCCCGAAAGAACTGGAGGGAGAAAATGACAAACTCCGGAAGGAAGTGAAAAACTGAAAAAGGAAGCCATCCAGTGAAGTAAGGTGCATCAAGAAGAGACTGAGAAGCTCCAAAAGGAAGTTGAATTACTAAAGAAATCACAGGATGAAATGAAAAAGGAAATAGAACACTCATCCAATCCAGAGGAAAGGAATGGAAAAAGCCACAGAAATAGAGTGGAGGAAGCAGAACAAGAATATCAGACCTGGAATTTAACACAGAGCAACTAAAAAGCTCAAATAAAGATTATGAAAAGTTTAAAAATACACAAAAGTGGAACAACTAGGAAATATGGGACACTATGAAAAATCAAACCACCACATCATAGCAATAGAGGAAGGAGAAGAATCCCAAGAGAATAGTATTGATCAGATCTTCAACAGAATAATAGGTGAAAATTTCCCCAAACTAAAAAAAGACAAACCCATACAAATAGAAGAATCACATAGAACTCCAAACAGACAAGTTCAGAAAAGAAACTCCCTATACCATATCATGGTTTAAAATGCTAGATGCCCAAAACAAAGACAAAATTCTGAAAGCCACAAGAGAAAAACAACGTCACATATAATGGGAAACCCATCAGAATTACAACTGACTTTTTAAAAATTTTTATTTATTTTTTTTATGTGTACAAAGGTACTGTCTGCATGTAGGCTTGTGCATCAGTGTCACGCAATGCTCGTGGAGGTCAGAAGAGGGCATGGGATTCCCCTGGAACTGGAGCTAAAGACAGTTCTCAGCCACCATGTGGGTGCTGGGAATCGAACTTGGGTCCTCTGCATGAGAAGTTGGTGCTCTTAGCCGCTAGGCCATCTCTTCAGCCCCAAAAACCATGAAAGCAAGAAGAACATGGAGTCAAGCATTCCCAGTGTTAAAGGACTATGGATTCCAACCCAGGTTACTATACCCAGCAAAAATGTCGATTATATTTCAAGGAGAGAGAAAAATCTTCCATGACATAAACAAGATGCTAGAATACATGTATTGAAAACCAACCCAGAGAGTGTTACCAAAGGCCACTCAACCAATAAAGCAAATACGGGTCTCCTTGAGTCAAGCAAGACTCCACCGTCAGCACCAGCTACACCTCACCTGCCTGGAAATACTGTGCAGCAGAGGCAGCCATATGCCTGTATATCCCAAATCTAATTGGCTTTTGGCTCTCTCCTTGGAGGAATAACCCATGACTGATGCCACAAGCTTACATCCTCTATAGGTTAGGAGATGTTATAAGCCACAGTAAGACCCTGTCATATTTAACAGGAAAAATGTAATTCATGGATTAACATATCATCCAAACATATGTGTCTATACCAAAGTAGCCTACCATAACTATTAGTGCCATTTAAATACCTATATATCTAATTGCTTGTGGTTCATTAGTAGGATCAAAAGGTTATTCCTGGACAAACTGTCAGCCCATGAAAGGAAACAGCCAGAATTGACCAGAGTCCAAGACAACAGCTCCAGAGAGAGTGGACTGTTTTGCTTCTCATCCACCTGTGCCCCTTTTCTAAGCCTAGGGAACAATCTGCGGAAGAGGGGGCGTGGTAGAATGTAAGGGCTGCGATTGGGGTGAATGGTGAAACTACAGCAATGTAGTCTGGACAGTCATTTGATCAACTTGATTGAACATACAACCCCTCACCCCCTGCTGGAAGGTGGGGCTGTGTGGGTTTGGGCACAAAAGCCTGCAAATTGGTTTTACATGAAGGATGCTTGTACTCATGGATTATCACTTACAGCTAAAAATTGAAAAAAAAAACTGAGAGAAAGATGCAGGACAGTTATGGCAGAATGCATGATCTGGGATGGGATGGGGGTGGGGGGAAAGGGAAAGGGAAATATGCCTGAACTGAATTGGAAAATGTTGTATGAAATGCACAAAGCATCAATAAAAAAAGTTAAAAAAAAGATTTTAGTAGTCATACAATTTGAACCAGCGGTAAATAACATTTGTCTTACATCACATATGACAGCAACTGGAGGCCTATTCATGAATGTGAAATGAATAAAAATTCTGTCCAGAATCTTCTGCTTTCTCTCACATATGGAAGCATCAGTAGGAGAGCTGGCAACAGGGAGGAGAGGGAGAAGAAATTCATCCATGACACTTGGTCTGCGTCTAGAATAGATATATCTAAATATGGACATAGTTATAAATATACTGAATAATGTCACATAGCTCAAAATGATAATCTCTGACAATGAAGGTTTCTATGTTTCTATTTTGACACTGTACTTTGTTATTTACTATCTGTGGATCTGTGGTGAGTCACAGAGCTCTCTGTATGTTCATTGTTCATCTCTCTACCTTAAAGGGGGATAGGCCATTCATAGGTTGTTGTGAAAAATAAATTGTATGTATTTAAAAATAAAAAACCAACCCTTCAGAAAATACTTGAAGAAATTCAAAGGACAGAAGAGAAGAGAAACTATCCCCAAGCTCCTAGAAAGAGAAACTAATAACAAAACTGCAGAAGTAGAAACTGAGACCAATAATGCAAATGGATAATAAGGTGAAAGGTAGAAACATGCATCTTTCAATTATAACCTTAAATATTAATGGACAAAACTCCCCAATCAAAAGACATAGACTGGGAAACAAAACCCATCTATATGCTGTCGACAAGAAACCCATCTCATTCTCAAGGATAGGCACCAACTAAAGGTGAAGGGATGGAGAAAAATATTCCAAGCAAATGGTACAAAAAGAAAGAAGGTGTTGCTATTTTAATATCAGACAAAATAGATTTCAAAGTAAAAGAAATCCAAAAAGACAAAGAAGGCCATTACATCTTAATCAAAGGAACAATTGAAGATGAACATGTCACAACCATGAATATATATGCACCAAACTCTGGTGTACCAAAGTTTTTTTTTTTCATAAATTTATTTTTATTTTTTTTATCAAATCTAGACCCGTGTCCCCCCATTCCCCCACCCCACCAGAACTCATGCATTCTGCCAACAATGCTTTTCATCTCTTTCTCAGTCTTTCTCAATATTCTCCATGAGGAAATTGACTGTTTTGAGCAGAATTTCACTATTTCAGTCAGTTCTTAATGCAGTCCTTCCTGTTGTTGTTTTTGTACCAAACTTTATAAAGACAATTCTTCAGGGACACTAGGCACACACTAACCCCAGCACACTCATAGTAGGGGACTTCAGTACTCCACTAAGCCCTTTGCACAGATCAACAGGACAAAGAATAAACAGAGAGACATCTAAACTGAATGATAAAATACAGCAAATGGATCTCACAGACATCTACTAAATATTCCACCCAACCACCAGAGAATACACTTTCTACTCAGCACCCCATGGAACATTCTCCAAAATAGACCACATACTGGGACACAGAAAAAAAACTCAACAAATACAAAAAGATTGAAATTGTTTCATGCATTCTATCAGAACACACTGCAATAATTCTCAATATCAACACCAGGATAAGCCCTACAACCTACAAGAAAACATTGAGACTAAACAACACTCTCCTGAATAATGGATGGGTCAAGGAAGAAATAAAGAAAGAAACGCCTTCCTGGAATTGAATGACAATGATAATACAACACAACAAAACCTATGGGACACTTTAAAAGCAGTCCTAAGAGGAAAAAACAAAAACAAAGCAAAAACAAACAAACAAACAAACAAAAAACAGAAAGAGCACAAGTGAATGATCTAATACTGAAGCTAAATGCACTTGAGAGACAACAATAAATGAGCCCTAAATGCAGCAGACAGGAAGAAATAACAAAAATCAGAGCAGAAATCAATGAAATTTAAACAAAGAAAACCATACAGAAAATCAATGAATCCAAAAGTTGGTTCTTTGAGAGAATAAAGAAGATAGACAGACCTCTAGCCCATTCAACCAAAAGAAAGAAGGAACAATTCCAAATCAATAGATTTCATGATGAAAGGGGAAATATCACAACAATAGTAAAAATATCCATTCTACCCAAACTCTTGTACAGATTCAATGCAATCCCAATTAAAATCCCCAAGAGTTTCTTCACAGGCTTTGTAAAAAACAGTCCTTAATTTCATTTGGAAAAACAAAAGACCCCGAATAGCCAAAGCAACCCTGAGTGAAAAGACCAACACAGGGCGGATCTCTATACCAGAACTACAGGGCCATAATCATAAAAACAGCTTGGTACTGGCACAAAAACAGACCTGTTGACCAATGGAACAAAACTGAAAATCCAAACTTGAGCACATACAATTTCAGCCACCTCATATTTGACAAGGGGGCCAAGAAGTCACAATGGAGGAAAGACAGCATCTTCAGCAAGTGGTGTTGGCAAAACTGGATCACCACTTGTAGAAGAATGAAATTAAACCCCTACCTCTCACCCTGTACAAAAGTCAACTCCAGATGGATCAAAGACCTCAACGTGAAACCCCAAACTCTGAAGGTGATAGAAGAAAAAGTTGGCAGCAGACTACAAGACATAGGCGTAGGAAAAGACTTCCTAAATCAGACAGCAGCTGCACAAGAATTAAGGTCGACAATTGACAAATGGGACCTCATTAAACTCAAAAGCTTCTGTAAATCAAAAGAAACAATCAAGGAAGTGAAGAGAAAACCCACAGAGTGGGAGGAAACCTTCACTGCAGATACATCTGACAAAGCATTGATTTCCAGAGTATATAAACTACTCAAAAAACAAAGAAGAAAGAAAACAAATGATTCACTCAAAAGATGGAGCAAAGAGCTGAACAGAGACTTCACAAGTGAGGAATTAGAGATGGCTGAGAAATATCTTAAAAAGTGTTCAAAGTCACTAATAATTAAGGAAATGCAAATGAAACCCACTTTAAGATATGATCTGACTCCAATAAGAATGGCTAGGATCAAAAAAACAAATGATACCAAGTGCAGGAGAGGTTCTGGGGAAAGGGGAACACTCATCCACTGCTGGTGGGAATATAACTTATATATCCTCTATGCAAAGCAGTGTGGAGAACCCTTGGAAGACTCAAATTGAGCTTACCACCTGACCCAGTCATACCACTCCTCGGTATGTACCCAGAAGACTCATCTTACCACAGAGATACATTCACAGCTATATTTATTTATTGCAGCTCTTTTCACAGTAACCAAAGCTGGAACCAACCCAAATGCCCCTCAACTGATGAGTGTACAGAGAAAATGTGGTACATCTATACAATGGAGTTCTATGCATCAGTAAAAAAAGACAACATTATGTACTTTGCAGGTAAATGGATGTAACTAGAAGATATTATGTTAAGTGAAGTAACACAGTCCCCAAAAAACAAACGACGAATGGTATACCTCATCTGTGGATGCTGGCACCAATAACCCAGTTGTAAATATTTTTTGTGGGGAGTGATGCATATTGGAAACAACAACAACTGCATCAACAATAGAGAACACTGCATCAAAGAAGTGACTGAAACGGTGAATCTGGTTGTGTGGGGGCTTGGGAGGGGTAAATGGGTCTATATTCGATTTGTAATATAAACTTGTACAAAAGTATATATACAACCATACATTAAAAATAAGAAAAGCACTTTGAGGATATTCAATATATGTTGTCAAGAACTTCATAAAGTAATAGGTCCTTGAACTTACGGAGGATTTCCCAGCTTAATCGTTTCTATAGATTTGGATATTTTATCTTTGTTTGCATGACAGAGTTTGAGTTATCAAGTGTGTGTGTGTGTGTGTGTGTGTGTGTGTGTGTAAGGAAACACCAAGATATTTGTTATCCCTTTGACATATACTGTTGCTCTACATTGCTCTAAAAATCATGATGGTCCACAATTATTATAATCGGGCAATTTATTTGTACAACTATTGAAGAGGTGATCAAATTCTGTATATTTCAATGTTCTGAAAATCGCATAAAAGAGGAGATAGAAAGAATGTAAGAAAGCTCTGAAGAAGGAAATTGAACAAGACATCAGAAGATGGACAAACCTCCCATGCTCATGGATTGGGAAAATAAATATAGTAAAAATGTCCATTTTACCTAAACTCATATACAGATTTAATGCAATCCCAATCAAAATCCCCAAGAGCTTCTTCACAGGTTTGGAAAAAAAATCCTCAATTTCATTTGGAAAAACAAGAGACCCCGAATAGCCAGAGCAACCCTGAGCGAAAAGAGCAATACAGGGGGGATCTCTATACCAGATTTAAAACTATACTACAGGGCTATAGTTATAAAAACAGCTTGGTACTGGCACAAAAACAGATCAGTTGACCAATGGAATAAAACTGAAGACCCAAACCTGAGCACATACAACTTCAGCCACCTCATATTTGATAAAGGGGCCAAGAAGACACAATGGAGGAAAGACAGCATCTTCAACAAGTGGTGCTGGCAAAACTGGATCACCACTTGCAGAAGAATGAAGCTAAACCCCTACCTCTCGCCTTGCACAAAAGTCAATTCCAGATGGATTAAAGACCTCAACGTGAAACCCAAAACTCTGGAGGTAATAGAAGAAAAACTTGGCAGCAGACTACAAGACATAGGTGTAGGAAAAGACTTCCTAAATCAGACAGCAGCTGCACAAGAAATAAGATCGATAATTGACAAATGGGACCTCATTAAACTCAAAAGCTTCTGTACATCAAAAGAAACAATAAAGGAAGTAAAGAGAAAACCCACTGAGTGGGAAGAAACCTTTACTGCAGATACATCTGACAAAGCATTAATTTCCAGAATATACAAACTACTGAAAAAACAAAGAAAAAAGAAAACAAATGAATCACTCAAAAGATGGAGCAAAGAGCTGAATAGAGACTTCACAGAGGAGGAGCTAGAGATGGCTGAGAAGCATCTTAAAAACTGTTCAACGTCACTAATAGTTAGGGAAATGCAAATTAAGACCACTCTAAGATATCACCTCACTCCGATAAGACTGGCCAGGATCAAGAGAACAAATGATACCAAGTGCTGGAGAGGTTGTGGGGAAAGGGGAACACTCATCCATTGCTGGTGGGAATGTAAACTGGTACAGCCACTATGGAAAGCAGTGTGGAGAACCCTTGGAAGACTCAAAATGAGCTTGCCATTTGATCCAGTCATACCACTCCTAGGTATATACCCACAAGACTCATCTTACTGCAGAAATACATGCACAGCTATATTTATTGCAGCTCTGTTCACAATAGCAAAAAGCTGGAACCAACCCAAATGCCCCTCAACTGCTGAGTGGATAGAAAAAATGTGGTACATGTACACAATGGAGTTCTATGCAGCAATAAAGAAGGATGATATCATGAACTTTGCAGGTAAATGGATGGAGCTGGAGGATATTATATTAAGTGAAGTAACGCAATCACAGAAAAACAAACGTCGAATGGTATCCCTCATATGTGGATGCTAGCATCAATAACCCAGTTATTAATATTTCTTGTGATGAGGGATGCATATTAAAAGAACAACAACTGAAAGACTGCATCAGAAAACCGACTGAAATGGTGAACCGGGAGGGGTGGGAGGGGTGGGAGCGGCGGGAGAGGGACATGGGTCTATATTCTATTAATGTATATTTAATTTAAAATTATATGGTATTTTACTCAAAATTTATATAACAATAGCTTTGGGATTAACATATACAAATGTTCTCTATAATTTTTGTGTTATGCAGTATCAGCTTGTAACATCCTCTTTTACCTGTAGGATAACTTAACTAATGGATTTAAGTTTGCTTCCCAAATTAACATCATGCACTCACCCAAAAAAAAAAAAATGGACAAATTTGATGAAATTTACTCTTTGATCCCTGCCTATAGGTAAGTGTACTACAAATGCCTTCCTGAGACTCATGGGTCAAAAAATAAAATTTAAAAAAAGGGGAGATACAGTTATATATTAAACCTTTTTGTCCAAAACTTTCAATTTAATCTTAAGACTAACCATGGGAAAAGATTTGTATGTTCCCACAGGTCAAAACGACACCAACTCAAAGGCAGAGAAAGAATGGATACAGCCTTCCGTCGTATAGGTTGTACCATGAAATACCAGCAGAGAAGTTCACCAATCTTAACACTAAAAGGAATAAAAGCCTCAGACTGCTACAGGCATCAAACATCTCTGAGGACCATAGGTGTAACATCTGTTTACAGTGAGTCCTAACGAACTTTACCTTCTAGGTGCAGCACAGTTTCAATATGAGAGACCTCCTTACCTCTTTTTCACAGAACAAAGAAAAACAGGGTGGTAATGAAGTCATCCATTAATGGTAAATTAGAGCTGACTGGTATAGAAGTAATCTCTTATAAAACTGGAAAAACGGCTTTCTTCAATTGACTAATATACATAGGAACTGTAAAAAGGATTATTGTCTATCCAGAAACAAACACAATACTAAAGTATTGTGTTTGTTTCTGAATAGACAATACACTTAAACACTACTTTAAGTAGTTCATATAATTAATACAAGAGAGCACTGAAAGCAGCATCGGATTATTCTGCCAAGGAGATGCTAGCCAGGGGACCCAAGCCCCCCCCCCAAAAAAAGGTTAAGGCTTATTGCCTGTAAACTGGGATATCTGCAAGAAAAGAGGTGGTAAGGTCTGCCCTGCTGTCAATGACCTAATGTAACCATGGGAGGATTGTATCGAGATCGCACTTACAAGTATACAGTTGGTCTCTGGAATACCAGAGAGTGTTACCAAAGGCCACTGAACTAATAAAGCAAAGGTTAGTCTCCTTGAGTCAAGCAAAACTCCGCCACCAACATCAGCTACACCCCAACTGCTTGGTGATACTGTGCAGCAGAGGCAGCCATATGTCTGTATATCCCAACTTTATTTGATTATTAGCTCTCTCCTTGGACAAATAACTCGAGGATGTTGCCACAAGCTTATACCTTCTAGCGATTAGGAGATATATATGCCACAGTAAGGCCTTGTCATCTCTCTCAGGGGGAAAAAGAAAAGTAATTCAGGGATTAAGACACCATCCAGACATATGTGTCTATACCAAAGTAACCTACCATAATAACTAGCAATGTTTAAATACATATATATCTAACCGCTTGTGCTTCATTAGTAGGATTGGAAGCCTGTCCCTGGGCAATCGGGCAGCCCATGAAAGGAAACAGCCAGAACTGATTAGAGTCCAAGACGACATCTCCAGACAAAGTAGACTGTTGTGCTTCTTGTCCACCTGTGCCCCATCTCTAAGCCTAAGGAACAATCTGTGGAAGAGGGGGAGTGGTATATTGTAGGAGCGGCGATTGGGGTGAACGGTAAAACTATGACAATATAGTCTGGACACTTATTTGATCAACTTGATTGAACATTCAAGCCCCTCCAGCTAGATGGTGGGAGCCTTGGGCTCTGTGGGCTGGGACACAACTGCTTGCAAATTGGTTTTATATGCAGGAATCTTGTGCTGGGAAAAAAGAAAAGGAGCTAGATACTGACATTTGAACTAACTGGGAATATAAAATGCTAGTTGTTTTATTCATAGTTAGTATTGGGTTGGGCTCTATATTTTTCTGAAATACACAACATCACAGTGTAACACTTTCTTTTACTTGTAGGACAATTTAAAAGAATTAAGCTTAAATTTTTACTTACCAAATAAGTAGAAGTCTTAGTCCAGTCATAAAGCGTTAAAGAGCAAAGTGTTTATTGGGTAAAATTTATTTAGCAGGTTCTCAACTCTGCCCAAGCTTTATCCACCAAGTATAGGATATTTCAATGGCTTAGTGAATTGTTTAGATTAATTAAATTTAGGTGTAGGTTTTGGTGGAAATGGTAATACAATTGAACCAATCGGGAATATAAAATGTTAATTGGTCTTATTTATAATTTGTATCGGGTTAAGGTATACAAATGGCCTATATATTTTTTCTGAATAACACAATATCACATTATAACACTTTCTTTACTTGTAGGACAAGTTAAAGGAACTAAGCTTAAATTTCCTTCCCAAATAAGTAGCATACAGTCAATGAGAACCAGTTTGGGTAAATGTAATGAAAGCTTATGCCTTGGCTCCTGCTTATGGGTATGTGTAATACAACTTAGGCATCTATAGGTCAAAACAAAAACCTAAAAAAAAAAAAAAAGAAAAAAAAAGAGGGAGGGGGGAGGTGGGGTACTATCCTTTCTGGGATACAAATGGAAAACTCTGTGTTTCAATCCTATTGATAAATTTTCAATTTTTCTGATCTTAAAAATAACAATGGGAGGAGAATTTTATGTTCCCACAGGTAAAAGTCACCAATCTAAATGCCTGAAAACATACAACTTATGGCTGTGCAGGATGAACTGGGGAATGTCAGCAGAGAGGTTGACCCATCTGAACACTAAGGAATGAGGAACATCAGACTGCCTGAGACACGGTCACTGAGCATCTCTCTGAATAATATTGGGGTTGACTGTTAATAATGGACCCTAATGCTGAGAAACCTTCCTACCTCCCCCCCCCCTTTTTTTTTTTTTTTTTTTTTTGAAAAAAGAAAAACAGGATGGTAATGAAACCACTCCCAAACTGTAAACTAGAGCCAATTGTTACAGTGGTAATTTCCTATAAAACAGGCACAACGTATTAACTGATTGATAGGCATAGGAACTGTGAAAGGATATTTCTCTATCTAGAGCCAAATTCAATAGTAAAGTGTTTATAAGTTGTGTAATTAAGCAAAATATATTACTACAGGAAAGCTCTGACATCAGCAATGAATTATTCTGCCTAGGAGATGTTGGCTAGGGGATTCAAACCCCCCCCCCCAAATTATAAAGGCCTTTTGCCTATAAGTGGGATATATGCAAGGAGAAAGGCAGTAAGTCCCTGTTGTCGAAGACCTGGTGTGAGCATGAAAAATGTTATGAGACGTCACTTGCTAGCGTACAACTGGCCTCTGAAATGCTAGAGAGCGTTACCAAAGGCCACTAAAGCAATACAGCAAAATATTGGTCTCCCTGAGACAAGCAAGACTCCTCCGTCAATATCAGCTACACCTCAACAGCCTGGAGATACTGTGCAACAGTGGCAGCCAAGTGTCTATATATATCCCAAATCTATTTGGCTATTAGCTCTCTCCTTGGAGGAATAACTCACAGCGGATGCCACAAGCTTATGTCCTCTAGTGGTTAGGAGATGTTATAAGCCACAATAAGAACTTGTCACCCTTTATAGAGAAACCACAGTTTGCGGATTAGCATACCATCCAAGCATCTGTGTCTATGCTCACAGCTTAGCTTGACATAATAAGTGGTACTGCTTAAATGCCTGTACATCCAATAGCTTGTGCTTTGTTAATATGACTAAAAAGGGTATCACTGGGAAAGCTGTCAATCCATGAAGGGAAACAACCTGAACAGACTGGAGTCCAAAATGACAACTCCAAAGAAATTAGACTGTTTTCTTCTCACCCACTTGTGCCCCTTTCCCAAAGCCTAGGGAACAAACTGCGGAAGAGGAGGCATGGTAGATTGTAAGGGCTGTGGAGAGATAGGGGTGAATCATGAGACTATAGGAATATAGTCTGGACACCTGATTGATCAACATGCCTGTGCATACAAGCTTCTCCAACTGGACTATGGGAACCTTGGGTTGTTCAAAATTTGGACATAGATACTTGCAAAATGCACCAATTACTTAATTGTATGACATACTGAGTAACATCATTGTTATCTGCAAACAACTGTGTAATTGTATTGTAGAATCCCTTAAAAATAAAAAAAAAATTAAAAAAAAAGAATGTAAGAGCCAGAAGAAATGGTATAATGCTGTCCTTTGAGCATGACATGCTCATCGCCCCCTTGAACTCTTAGAAAATCTCATCACCTATGTATGACTTTCACAAGATGAGTCAATCATCATTCTGTGCTGGATGTGGGAGGGGCACCTGAGGACCATTCGTTCTCATAACAGTTGTTGGGGAGTAGGAGACATTTGTTTCTGTAAGTGTACCTAACTAAATACATTTAGAGTCACTAAAAAAGAAGCAAGTATAATGGGATAGTTAAAAAGAAGGACATAAAAGAGTGGGAGAGACATAAGAGAGGGTAATGGAGGAGGAAAATGTTCAAAATAATTTTATACATGTATAAAAATATAATGGATCACACTTTTTTGTACAATTAATATGTAATAATTAAAAAACAACAGATGTGTATTTAAAGGCAAAACAAGCCGGGCATGGTGGTGCACACCTTTAATCCTTGCACTTGGGAGGCAGAGGCAGGCGGATCTTTGTGAGTTCAAGGCCAGCCTGGTCTACAGAGTGAGTTCCAGGACAGCTGGGGCTACAGGGAGACCCTGTCTTGAAAAGACCAAAAAGAAATGAAAACAAAACAAAACAAAACAAAAAGGCAAAACAAAACACACATTAGAGAAGAAATTGTTCTTTGACTTGTATTTGAGCTTTCTTTGTCGTAAAAGTTATTTATCTCTTGTTGTACATTGACCAAAGTCTCAAATCATGCCACTTTTAAAATCCACAACAGTCCGCTTTGCAATATGCAATAGAATTACGGTGAGTATGTATCTAGAGAGAAAATATTTCTCCTTTAAACTTCCCTGATGATAGAATTAGCAACTCTGTTATCAAAAAGATGGTGAGAGTCATTTGGTAACCTTGAAAGATACTTTAGTGACATCTTTTGAAAAACAAGTGCCATATGGTCGTTTTTTCCAATCTGGAGGGGACAGAGGATTTCTTCAACACTGTGGAAAGGTGTATGACATGCTTTTACAGTGTTGACAGCACCCTGGCTCGAGCCCAATTCTTACAGTGACACCTGCCAAGAAAGCCTACACCAGACAAACATCTGGTAGTTCTATGAGTTGAGATAGACTGTGCTTGTTTCCAGAATTGCTTGGTATGCTCTTGTACTGAGCACTATTCTCAGAATCTTAGCATATGTCCAGAACGGCTAACAGAGACTCTACTTCAGAACTTGAAATGTAACAAGGGAGTGCCAACTAATTTTGGAATTGGCTCCATGGTGTAGGTAGTCCCCCAAAATTAGACTACATAAAGAAAGCTATTCATTATTCCTATGATGTATTATATATGCTTAGTTCTGATATATTTCCCCAATGTGGCAACAGGTACTCATGTGCTGTTTTGCTTTACATAATGCAAATACCACTGATGAACTAAAGCATTGACTGTATTTACAATTTCAAGGAACAGATAAATACTCCTTTAATTAATGAAATATACTTCATATATTTTAAGGGAATTACAGGTGCTTATCCTTTATCTTGTTCCTGCTCAGAAATCCCTCATTGAGATCACTGTATTTATAAATCCTCAACACAGCATGTGAAACTGAAGCAAGTGAGAACAATTTTCTATACTCTGGGAAAAAATACAAATAGCAAAGTCACTTGTGGTGTTGCAAACTAGTGGCTCCAGCAGTTAGGACGTGGAAGCCAGATAATCAGGAGTTTTAAGGCCAGCCTTGCTGTATAATGATTAAAGGAAAAGCTTCAGCAATCTGAGATCCTGTCTTGACATAAATAAAAAGGGAAATAAATACAGTAGTTATGGCATATGTAATAAAAAGCTGTAAGCTCCCTAGAAGCAATTACATAACAATGTTTTTGTGAAAAAAGGCAGTAACCATAGTTTTGAAAATTTTCTGCCTGTGTCCAGCATGTATCCTCCCCCCCCCTGCATTCTCTCTTAAGCTTGTCAATTATCCTGTGGTATGGTCCATTACATGTAGTTCGGTTAGTGATTAGATGACTTCCTCTAGACAAGATTTATAGTTTCCTTTTTTGGTGTTACCCTAATGCTGGGGATCTTTAAGCAATGTGGGAAACTCCTTTACCAGTGCTCTATATTCTATGCCCTCAGATTTCTTTTCTAAGAAAGGGAGTCATAAAAGCCAAGAAGTTATTTTACACTTTCCTTAGTTTATTAAACCATCAGTAGTTTTATTTATTTCTGTTTATTCCTTAAATTTAGCACTGTAATGTGTCATTTTTCAGAGCAGGAATGATGTATCAGAGACTTTAAAAGTCTAGATGCATACCATGAGACAAATACCTAATAATAGGTAAATTCATTTCAACTTATTGTTGGTATAAAAAGTAGCAAAAATTCCTCATGAAACAGATTATTTAGAGGAGATTTTAGGGAAATATAATGCATAGTACCATCAAAAAAATAAAAATGTGGAGCAGAGAAAAAGTTGTTTCTTACATGTTATTTGTTCTCTTTTGATTTTGTATGCTAATAAGGAGTAGATATCCAAATTATATATAATGTGCATATAATGATTATAAATATTGTAGTATAGAATATCAAAGTAACATAGTAGTTTTAGTCATTATCTGTGTATAGTCACAAAGACGAATTTTCAGATCAGCAGTCTTTTATGTATTCTTTTTTTGTTCTTTTATGTATTCTTTACAGATCCCTAAACACAGGAGAAAATGTCATGGCCTATTCAGGAAACAATGAAAAAGGAGGCTGTTAGAAAGAAATTGGGAGACCTTTTCAAGTATTAGATCAATAACCTTAAATTTGGATGGAAATTAGAATTTGTAAATGGCATTTCACCTTAATGGCAGATGAGTGAGCCTTTTAGCAAAATCTGTAATTAGAATATAAAATTGTGATGTAATTTGCCTTAGTGATATGTATTTAAGTAATGTTGATGTCTGTCTATGTGTGTGTTTGTGTGTGTTTAAAGAGAAAATCAAAGAATCTTAATATTATAGGTTTCAAGATTCATAGCTCAACCTAGCTGTCTCTCAACTGTCAAAAGTTCCATAGGCTGGGTTGGGATTTCTTACACACTTCCCCATGTCTGTGCAGGGAGTCAATAGTCTTGCTCAGATGAAAGCCTAATAAACAAAAATGACTGGCACATCAAACCGTCACTATTGGTGCAATATTGGCACTTGTATGTTGGACCCTCAACATCAACAGCTGTCTAATTGGATTAAATACCAGCTCAATGGGAGGGAACTCATATGTGGTACTCTAAACATAGCCAAAAACACACAGCTGGGGAGCTCATAGATCCTAGAGGAAAACCTACTTTTGCCACATCCCTAGAACAACATAATTTCTTACTTCATTCTAAATATGGATCATCATATTCACAGACATATGTAACTTTCAACCCTCATTAAAGAACCTTTTTTTTTTCTAAGAGGTGGATACTTTATAGAGTCCCATAACTGGTCAAATGAAGAGCATTAGTGTAGGTGAGACTCTTAACCATAAGTGACACATCTTCTATGCAACCTTTACTCATAGTATTAATGCATCTCTCAAGTCTCATCAGACAACTTTTCTTATGTAACAGATGGTTCTTAAAACAGAAACACACAATTGTCCAATGTATATAAAACAAGAAGTCACAGAGTTCTTTTCCCTGAATTGGGCACCTATTTCAAACCTCTGTATCCCAATGTTTAGGGTTCATGTGGAAGAGGACGTTGAAAGAATATACTTGGTAGAGGTACATTCTTTAGATGAGCAGAAGGAAACAGAGTCTTCCAGACTTTTGGTCAGTTACTCATATGAAAGTATACCAATAGTAACAGTATGCAAATTTCATATGCAAGCTCAAATCATGCTGGCATTTAGCAATCTGGATAGGAGGTAGTTGTGTATGCAGTGTTATTATAATCTAAGAAAGAGGTAAGAAGTAGCTTGAGGTTACAAATACCAGTACCTATAATAAAATTAGTTTGCTATAAGAAGACCTAAGACATTAAATAAAGAATTCTCAGCTTCCAAAATCACCAGTCACCCACAGAAAGTCTCAAGTTGATTCCCTGTTTTATTTTCAGAGCATAAATTAGTTTATTAGACATAATAATTTAAGGAAGCAGTGAGGAAATAATTTTAGTCAGTTTTTCTTTAAACAACATAAAAATTGATTCACTAGTTAGGAGAGTAAAAGTGGCTGTAGGGGAAGTAGAAATATGTACATGATTGGTTGGAATCTGAAAATGCACATGACTATAGCAGATGTTCTGAGTTCTGGGAGCATTTTCTCATGCTCTATTGTGTACCTTGAGATCCTCATTTCTACTTGCATTTAGCTCTTCTTGTTTCCATGTCCATCCTGTCCCTCATTTTGTCTGAAATGTGTTTCTACAGTGAGGAATTTTTGCACTGGTGATCTCTCCAGGTATTGAGGCCTGGGCTGCATGTTCTAGTCCTCATTAACAGTTTTCCTCTTTTTATTCCACTTCTCTGAAATGTTTTGGACTCTTCTGTCTGGAGTGGAATCAGGTGATTCTACAAGATTTTTCACGGTTCTGGTCCCTATTGTCCTGAGATGACAAAACCTTTTGTGGCTGCTTTTCTTCTCCAATGTGCTGCACCATCTCTGACCCCGCTCACTTGACTACTTCATGATGGCTCCCTGCCGTATTTTGCAAGTACCCTCTATCATCTTCTTCACCAAGAATGTTTGAAATGTAAAACAGCATAAAGTTCTTAGAACATCTTATTTTTTAATTTTATTTATTTTTTATGTGTATGAATGTACTGTCTGCATGTAGGTTTGTGCAGCCGTGTCATGCAATGCCGCAGAGTTCAGAAGAGGGTGTTGGATTCCCCTGGAACTGGAATTCAAGACAGTTCTCAGCCACCATGTGAGTGCTGGGGATCAAACCCGGGTCCTCTGCAAGAGCAGTCGGTGCTCTTAACTTCTAGGCCATCTTTCCAGCCCAGAACATCTTATTTTTAAAAGCCATTAAGTTAACCTATCAGCCTAACTTCATACAGGGCCACAGCTCCTTTAATCTCTTGTGTTATCAAATGTATTTCTGATGAGAGACATCTTGGCACCATTCATAATGTGTCTTCTCTAGTAACAGCCATTATTCAAAGCACAGAACTCGAGTTTAAGATAAGAAAAAGAAAATGAAAGGAAAATAAAACATAAATACTGAGCTTGGAACATATGTTTCTTAACAAGGAAAGTACTCAACTTCTAGAAGATCTCCCTGTGGTTATAAAAAGATTATCAAAAATGAAAAACCTGTTTGTCAACATGTTATTTCTTAACTCCCAATTTAATTTCACTTCTTTTTAAAATTGTCTACTTTTTGGTAGTTTCATAGATGTAGATAATAAATTCAACTCATTTTCACCCTCCCTCACACTTTGTCATCCCTCTTCCTCTCTCACTGGAACCTTCTTCTCAATAAGCTCCCCTCCAGCTTTCATGTCTTCTTTTTGTGTGTTGCCCACTGAGTTTAATTAGAGTTTCTTGCTTGAACATGGGTGGTTGGTAAGTTGTTTCCTGGGGGAAGGACAGCTTACTAGTCTGCATACCAATGAAGAAAGTAAAATATCTTAACCCCACCCCTACAAATTCTGAATTGCCAATAGTCTTTTCAGGTAGGGATGGTGTCTTCTGGGCCCCTCTCCCATTAATGATGAAGTGCTGACAGACCCAGTCTTGGGCAAGTCTTATGTAGATAAGTATGAAAGAAGTGAATTTATAAGTAGGGCTACCATGCTCCAGTGTACAGCCCCATATCCACAGGAAGTGGCCAGCAAAAACTGTACTTAGTGGGTCATGTGAACAAATTGGCATAAAATTGAGAAGGGTAGAGAGGATCAGAGGATATAATGGTTTGAATCAGAAATGTCTCTGACACTCTCAAGTATTGCAATATTTGGCATGTGGTTTCCTGTTGGTGGCACTCTCAGGAAGGTCATGGAACCATTAAGTGGTGTGACCTTTCTCAAGGAAGCACATCAATGGGGGTGGGCTTTTAGAGTTCCACTTCCAACTTTCTCTCTCTGCTCATTGCCTAGCTGTGAGTTCTTAGATTTCTGCTCAGGCTGCCTCTTGCATTTCATCCCTGCCATGATGGACTCAGGCCTCTGGAACTTATGGGAACACACAGAAAATGTTTTTGAATATTTTTACTGAGCTTTCATACATTTCATAAAACAATTCCTAATCATTAGACTTCCTCCCCAGACTGATCCTCATGAATTACACAGTCCATGTTAACTTCTATCTAGTTAAGCTTTTGTACACATATTTCCTTGAGTGCAAATTCATTCACTGGAGTCTAGTCGGCACATGTAAAGACTGTAAGGAAGGCATATTCTCCCTCACCCAGCAGTATCAGTCTCCAGTAGTTCACAGTCAAGGGTTGGCCCACCAGCCATTTCTTACATTCCACGCTGAGCCCTTGTCTCTTTGAGTTGGCATGGGTTCCATGCCTGATACCACCATTGCCATAAGTTCACATGTGCAAGCCTCCAGTGGTCTGAAAGCCTCTGCTTACCTTAGTTCATAAATCAGTCCTGGCTCTTACAGTCTCTTCACACCATCTTCCCCAATGGTTCATTAGCCATGGGTGGGTGAGGCTCAATAAAGGAGTCCTATCCAGGGACAAACACTCTGGAGGCTCCCATTATTTAAAACTTGGCCAGTTCTGTATGCATCGTACTCTGTGCTTAACTAGTGAGAATTAAGTGATGCACCAGTTTTCTCTCTATCCCTCATTCCGCTATGTTCCACTAGTCTTCTAAAAATTGCCTTGGTCATGGTGTTTTATCACAGCAAAAGATATTAAGTAATATTGAGGTGTTTCTGAAGGAGTTGCAAGAAAATGTGATTGTGACCAAAATGTATTTTATGCATACATGAAATTCTCAAAGAAATATTAAGGATATTAAATTTTAAAATGTATCAGGATGCCCAGTCTCATTTTGAACCAATTATGTTGAATCCCTGGTAGTGACTGAACATCGGTAGGTGCTAAAATTCAGCAGACGATTCTAATGTGCACCCCCAGTTTAGTATTCTTTATCTAGCTCTGAATCATTTGATATTTCTTTGATATTTATCTCTGGTCCTTCAGATCTACTGGTTTGGCCTATGCAATGTTTTGCCTATTTTGAATATTGCATTTTTAATGAGCAGATATTTTTGTCATTATTATTTCAAAAGTAGAATATATCAATTCTTTAACATTAGTATTATATTGGGTATTATTATAAATAATCTGGAAATTAAAATATAAGTGAGCGAGGGCTGGAGAGATAGCTCAGTGGTTAAGACTATGCATTGTTCTTCCAGAGAACCAGAGTTTGTTTCTCAGCACACATGTCAGGGAGCTCACTACTGCCTGTAACTCCAGCTTTAAGGAGTCTGATGTGTGTGTCTTCCATGGAATCCTACAATCATGTATACAAACAAACACACAGATATAAACACACATAATTAAAATTAACAAAGGAAAGAATATGTGTAAATCATCTGGAAACATTCCACCATTTTCTATAAGAGAATTGAGCATCCAATGATTTTGGTATTGGCAAGAGTCCTGCAAACAACCCCTTATTCACACTAAGTTATAATGATTCTATTGCTCTGTGTGCTGTCCATAATGCTGATAGTTTTGATATGCTGATATCAGCTTTTCATGTACTCTTAGTCTCTCAAAATTCTTTTTTAATAAAGTTTGGAAACCACAGTTCAGACACATGTATGGCCAACTGCCCCAACCATGTAACAAAAACAAAAGTTTACTGATTTCCCCAAATGATACTCTAATTATACATGAAACATAAAATGTAAATTTCCCATCCTTGTCAGTATAATTAAGTGAAATTAAATCAATTAATGTAAAATGAATCAGCTTAAATAGCCCTTCTTGCTCTAAAAAGATGTTAATATGGGTCTGGAGAGAGTTCATTTAAAAGCAGTGGTTTTCTTTGAAGAGGACTTGGGTTCAATTCCCAGTACCCACATGGTGGATAACAACCACTTGTAACTCCAGTTACAGATGATATGACACCCTCTTCAGACCTCTGAATGCACTGCATGACATTGCTGCACCTAACTTCATGCAGGCCAGACACTTTTACACATAAAACAATAAAATATTATTTTTTATTTTTGAGACAAGGCCTCCCTGTAACTCCAGCTGTCCTGGAACTTACTTTGTAGACCAGGCTGGCCTTGAACTTCCAGAGATCCACCTGCTTCTGCCTCCCAAGTGCTAAGATTAAAGTTGTGCACCACCATGCCTGGCAATAAAATATTTATTTTTTATTTATATATTTTTATTTATTTTTATTTTTTGTCAATAAAATATTTTTAATAAAGATGTTAATATATAATAGCCAGTCAGTGACAAGGTCAGAAAACTTCCTCCTACTTTATAGGGCTGCATTATGTCTACTGGGATTAGAGCTTCTTTCCTCTGTTTTTTGAGCTGTTCTTTTATATTCATAATAAAGTTCTACAATTTTTTAATTTGATCTGATTTTGTATTTGACATGTGCTTATACATTGTTTTTCATTTTTGTCAGTTTAATGGAGTACTTGGAGGTAGAGAAGATAAATGCCTATAGTCAGTTTGCCTATGAAAACAGAAGAATTTTATCTTTGAGAAAAAGGAACTATTTTGTAAAGAAAGAGTTGAAGAGAAATAATTTGTAAAAACATGTCTCATTCTATCCAGAACAAAATGCTGCTAGGCTTGACTTCTTTCTTGCCTTCTAGGCCTTTTTCTCTGTATGTATATAAAAAAGAGTAGTCTCATGCTTACATATACGTTAGGAGTCAAGTTTAGTTCAATGGATTTCCTAAGTTAAATTTCACTGAGCACAACCATTTAAAAACATATGGATAATCTTTAGTATGACTACATATGCTAATGAATTGATATTTGCCAATTGAAACTATTTATATCTCATTCACAACATGATAGTTTGAAACCTACTCACATTATGCAATGGTGAAATCAATCAAATTAACATACATATTAATTTAGGTACTTACTTATTTTCTTGTGGTGCAAACACAAAATCCACTCTTTTAAAACTGATATAAATTATTTACTATGATAAATATAGTATACAATAGAATTTTTTGAACTTATTAGTTCCATCTTATTGAAATTCAGTAGACTTTGATCAGCATTATATCAGCTCCAGTTAATTAGCAGTTTATTTTTTGCTTTTGTAACTTCAACATTTTTGGATTCCACATTATAATCACCCTGTGGTCCTAGTTACTGTGTGGTTGACTTGCTCAGGTAATATCCTCTAGGTTCATCCATATTTAATCTGGACATGACAAGTTTTCATTCTGTTTTAAGATTAAATAACAATATCCCATTGTATGTAATATAACACCATTTCTTTAAGAATTCATTTGCTGATGGACACTTAGTTTGATTGCGTACCTTGACTATTGTAAAAAATACTATAATGAGTTCAATGATAATGCACATCTCTTTCTAACATACTGATTTTATTTCTTTTGCATACATATTCAATAGTGGGCTTAATGAATTATATGGTAGATTTTAACAAGAACTTCTAGCTTATAAACTATAATGACTGCAATATTTTATATCCTTACCAACATTCTGCAAGGATTCCCTTATTCTACATCATCACCAACACTTAACTTCTGTCCTTTATATGATACCTATTCTGAAACTAATGTGATATTTTATTGTGTAATTTACTCATATTTTTCTGATTATTAATAACATTGAGCATATTCTCATAACTGTTGGCAGTCTGTATATATATATATTTTTTGAGGTGTGTATCTTCAAGTCCTCTGCCCATTTGTAAGTTAAAGAGTTTTTCAGCTTTGTTTCTATAGTTTTTGAGTTTCCTATATATTTTCATAAATGTTTTTTCCATTAGGTAGGTTGGCTATTTACTTGATTATTCTTTTTGTGCCAATGTTTTTTGTTGTTGTTTGTTGTATTCACAATTTTTCTGTTGTCGGTTTGTTTTCTGTGTATGTCTGGAGATTATATATGGGGCTGGTAGTCAGATAGCTGGCTGTTCCTGCATGAACCTTGGCGGTGACTCTATAGGTCCTTTCCCATTGCTGGGATGGGGCTGTCATGTAGAACCAATGGAATGGTCCTGGAGCCGGAATCTCCTTGTGCTTGAGCACACTTTGTGCATTGAACCACAAGATGTGATCCTTATGCTGGCTTATCTCTAAGACGGAACTGAAGGCTGAGACTTTGAGTAGGGTTTGTATCTTGGGTCCAGGAAAGCTGGCTGAAATATTTCGTCTGTACCAGTTGTATTAAATCCTCAGTCAGCAGAATCTTCTAGGATGGAATCTGGTCCTTGAGTCTGCTGGTACAGACTGGGATCATGGGTCCTCAGATGCCTCATCTACTGGGAATTGCCTTGAAGTTATGGCTAGATTGGTTCTAGGGCCAGTACCCAATGGCTCAACCTTCCTATGTAGCTTTGGAAACTAGTTACACTGGAGTCTAGGGTAGTTGACAGTGGCCTGGCACTAAGCTATATCACATCCTGTATACCTGGTGTCTGGGGCCATGAGTCTCCCTTGTATTGGTGATTTCACTGGGGCAGGCTTAAATTTTGTTTCTGAAGCAAAGTTCAGTGTTGAATCCCCTCTCTTTACCCATAGAAAGGGCATGTTTTGGGGGCTGGAGAGATGGTTCAGCGGTTAAGAGCAATGCCTGCTCCTGTAGAGAACCTGGGTTCAGTTCTCAGAACCCACATGGAGGCTCACAACTGTTCAAAAGTCCATTTCTGGGGGATCCAACACTGTCTTCTGCCTTTTCTTGGGCTCTTCCCATATTGCACTGCCTGGAATTGGAGGAAGGATGATTTGGATAATGTTAAACTCTCCTTACCCTCCTCAATATATTTCCTTAGTTTTGTGCTATACTTAGATGCCATCATGTCTCACTAGAATTTGAATTGTATTTCTATAGGTAAATGAGTACTAGAGATCTATTCTTGCATCTTTCTGACATATATCTTCATATTTTATTTATTATATTTATCCACATTCCACAGCTCACAATTACATATTGGCTGACTAAGCAAATGGACCTTCATACTTAGAAACTCAACAATGTATGTATCAATGCTATATTTTAAGATAATATTTCCATAGTTCCTATGGATAAATTTGATATATTCTTTTTTTCTAGTTTCATGAGTGCTATTAATAAATGACCTGATATAAAATCACAGTAGGGACAAAATTTGAAGAGTATATTGTCACCCTGACCAATAAGCTTCTCTCCATATAATACATTCTAAAGAGATCTTTCCAACTCAATTTCTATAGCATTTTGCAATTTATAATGAGACACATGATGATATTGCTATATAAGTATATGGCTTATCTTTGGACTATAGCACTTGACAACAGAGAGTATATCTTTAACATTTCCTAATTTTTTACCATGTAGCACAAATGCCTTGAATATACTAGTATGTTATCTTAATAGGTGATTGCTTATTCATTCTTTTTAATCATTTATTTACAAATATCAAGGGATGATTCTGTTTCCACATCTATTTAATGAGTCGTTGAACTAAACTATTTGTAGCACATTTCTGATTTTCTAAGGTTCTATATGCACTATAACTTCTAAACATATATCTCTTCTGAAAGACTTTCTTTTTTCAGCTATAATAAGTTAGAAACAATGCTTCTTAATTCTTACAAAGGACATTTTGTTAAATTGGTTAAAAATTAGCAACTGTCTGAGATGTCAAGCTGAGTGTAATAATGAGCTGAGTTAAAAATAATTTAATGAATTCATGCATCATTTTAACACTTATAATTTAGAATGGGCTAAAAATGACTTCTATAAAAATGGACTGTGCTAAAATCCCTATCACATAATTGCTAATATCTTTACCATTTTAGATTAGAAATCTTGTCAATTATGCCAGTGCAAAATAAATACATGTATGCATTGACTTATTCAGATCTTTTAAGTATCATATTTAAGTCCCAGTTGACCCTCATTCTCTACAACCTCCATTAGATACTAAACTATCATTTTCCTGGTGTGTGTGTGTGTGTGTGTGTGTGTGTGTGTGTGTGTGTATTTTATTCAGTCCTATTTGTCAGCATTGGTTTTGTTTTCCTTTTCTTTTGTTTTTTACTCTTAAACAATGATCAGGTCTAAAATGAAATGATCTCATATCAATTCTCTGACAGGCGCCATTGCAAAAATTAAAACTAGCCTAAGTAACTCTTCCTTTATAGGACAAGGGAAATTATTTCTTCATAAGTGTTTTGTCAGAAAAGCAAAAACAGGGACTGGAGAGATGGCCTAGTGGTTAAGAGCGCCGACCGCTCTTGCAGAGGACCCGGGTTCAATCCCCAGCACCCACATGGCGGCTGAGAACCATCTGAAACTCCAATTCCAGGAGAACTCCAGTTCCAGGGGAATCCGACACCCTCTTCTGACCTCCGCGGCATTGCACGACACGGGTGCACAAACCTGCATGCAGACAGTACATTCATACACATACAGAAATAAATAAAATTAAATAAAAAAAAATTAAAAAAAAAAGAAAAGCAAAAACAACTAAAAAGTAAAACCAACTCACCAAACAATAAACACCACCAGAATGCCCCTCCTTATTTTGGAGATGAAAGTAATAAACATTATGAGAGTGACCAGCCCTTTTATTTAGAGATGGAAATAGTCTATAAGACTTGCCTATAAAGCAAGGAAAATTCTTTTTCTGTGCAACTTTGTACCATCCTTACAATAATCATGAGTCATTCCCAATATTACATAAGTAGCTCCATTTTACTGATGTGGGAACTGAGCCGAAAATACTGACTTACTTTAACCAGTAGTACAGACACTTCTGAAATGTTGGTCTAAATTAACACTAAAGTGCATTTTCTTGTGTTACTTTCGGGAATAGCATACAAGATATTACATAGCAATAATGTATTTGTGAACAAATTGTCATTTAATAGAGTCCCCTTCTCAATCCTCTTCCAACAACACCCGCAGGACCCCTTTTAACCACCCTTACACAATATACCGTTCACATCCATGTTACATGTGTCTTTTTAATCTACTTCTGCCATTCATCTATACCTATTTTTATCTTCATGACATTTATAGCTTTTTTGATGTCACCACATTTATACTCATTTATATATGCATGTATAAATTAAAGACTAGGATCTATATGAAAGAGTATATGTGATTTTTGTCTTTCTGTGTTGGGGCTCACTGCTTAATATATTTTCCAAATCCATGCTTTGTTATGCAAATTTTGTGTTTTCACTTTATAACTGCTTAAACTACACTTTGTTAGTCTCATATATGTACCATATTTTCTTCATCTATTCATTTTCTGATGGTCATATAAGTTCATTTTTTTCTTACTATCGTTTATAGAAGGGAAAATAAGCAAAGATATACAGGTATCTCTGTGATAAGACATGGAGTCTTTTGCATATTTGACCAGGTGTGGTATAGCTATGTAATATTTTCACTTATTTTTCAGAAACCTCCATACTGACTTTGCATTTCCTTGAAGACTACTGATGCTAAACATTATTTAAAAATAGTTTTTAAGTATTTGTGTATATTATCGAGTATTTGTGTTTCTTTTTTTTTATGAGACCCATCTGTTTATTTAAGTAGCCCATTTTGTGATTGGCAAATTTGGTGTTAATTTTGTTCTATAATCGTAAATGTAGACAAACCCCTTGTTTGAAGTGTAGGTGGTAAAGATTTTCTCCCATTCTATGGCCTATTTTCTCTCCTAATAGTTTATATTGCTATGCCCAAAATTCTAAATTTCATTTAGTCTCATTTGCTATTTATGGGCTAATTCCTATTCCATTGAAGTTCAGATCAGAAAATTCTTGTTTAATCTTCAAGATTCATTCTGAGGCTTCCCTACCCTGGACCTAGATTCAGACATTTGCAACCAGCTCTAGAGAGCACATAGCTAGACCCCATGTGGTGCAGCAGGTTTGTGGGTTCAACTCTCCCAGTGAGTGCATGAGGCTGACCTCCACTTAGGGGTGAGAGACCCAAGCTGCAGTAGAGCATGGCATTCTAGATTCCCTGTCCTCCAGCTCTGGAACACCTGGGCCTCTCCCTTGGCTTCATGTGTTGTGGGGCCCAGGTTCAAACCTACCTGATTGATATATGTTTTGGGCCTCTGGAGGATCTCTGACTAGCTGGGTGAGAATTAGTTGGTCCCTCCAGTACAAAATCGGAAGTGAGAACCTGAAGCTTTGACCAACAAGCTTTTCATACTTAATAAGAACACAACAACTTCATTAAGAATTAAAGAAATGCAAATCAAAATCACATTAAGATTTCATCTTACACTGGTAATATTAGCCAGGATCAAGAAAATAAATGGCACTAATTGTTGGGGAAGGTGTGGAGAAAGGGGAACACTGATTCATTTCTCATGGGATTGCAAACTCATGCAGCCCCTGTGGAAAACAGTGTGGAGAATTCTTAAAAGATGAAAAATGAACCTACCATTTGACCCAATTATATCACTCCTAAGTATATACCAAAAGGAAGCATCCTATAGTAGAGATACATGTGCAGCTGTGTTTATTGCTGCTCTTTTCACAAAGAGCTGGAAACAACCCACATGTCCCTCACCTGATGAGTGAATAATGGAGATGTGGTATATTTATACAATGGAGTTCTATGGAACAGTGAAAAAGGATAACTTCATGAATTTGTAGGCTAATGGGTGGAACTGGAGGCTCTTATGGTGATCGAGGTAACTTAGTCTCAGAAAAACAAACGATGTATGTTATCCCTCATTTGTGGTTTCTAATACCAAATCTCTATATGTAAATTAAAACGAGTAACTGGCCAATAAAGATAACATCAAAATAATTGTTATTGCCATAAATATACCTTGAAATATATATCTCTATTTTTTCACATCTAAATTTAAGACATTGTGAAGATGAGAACAGTTAAGGGTTGAACTAACTTCAACAAAAGTTATTGCCACTACTATAGTAGTATATAATGTCTATATGAAAAGTAACCAAGGGGATCACAAAGACATAATATCAATTTAAAGTTCTAATAAGTACATATGGCCTTTCCCTAATTATTGGTTACACTACTTTGAAACTTGCAAGGTTTTTGGTAACCTAGTTGCTGATAAATAAAATGATTATGTATGCTATGATTGTTAAATAACATTAGGGTTTTTGATCCTTACACATAGTAGTTAATTCAAAGGAATGATTATTTCTGCTCTAAGGAGCTACTCATTTCTGTATTTATTATGATTTATATGTAAGACATCTTTGGAATGAACAGAGAGCCTTTTTGCCAAACTTGTTAAAACATCTCTGAACATGTGGAGAAAATTGGTCATCTAAAACCTACTCCAAGACTTGCAAGGACATCTCAAAGATTATACCTTATAGTAGTATATTTAAAATAACTGTTCCATATATAAATATATATATGGGCATAAATATTTCATAAATTTCAATAACTAGGGGCAAATCTAGTCATGGCATTATTTAAAATCCTCCTGTATAAAATTAAAATGAATGGTTGAAAATAGTAACATGCTTAAACTAATTAGAGATACAGAGTTATTGTTAATTTTCAGTCCACTTCTGACTTGCACTTGAGTCCCAGATACAGCTATTAGATTAAATGGACACATATTCTCCATGTTTCACTATATTATTCAAGTGATAACTCTGACAATTCTTATCCCCATAGCAAGATAATTTGCCTCAGGAAAAGCTGGGTTCAACCTCCTTGAACCACCAATATGCAGTCCAGAGGGAGATAGTATGAAAGGGTTTGTCTAATGGCCTAGCGGTTGGGAGCGCTGACTGCTCTTGCAGAGGACCCGGGTTCAATCGCTAGCACCCACAGGGTGGCTGAGAGCTGTCTGTGGCTCCAGTTCCAGGAGAACTCCAGTTTCTGGGGAATCCGATGCCCTCTTCTGACCTCTGCGGCATTGCACAACACGGGTGCACAGACCTACCTGCAGACAATACATTCATATAAATAAATAAATAAATAAATAAATAAATAAATAAATAAATAATTTTTTTTAAAAAAAGAAATGGTATGTCTATAGGTATGTGATACAACTCCTGCCTTCTGGAAAACTATAAATCAGGATATAGGGTTCTGGAAAACAAGAGAGGATGCTCTGATTGTCGAGACAATTACAAAAACTGAGGGGGAAGGAATGTGCCTCCTACCTCTAGGATGCAATTTTGTCCTACAGTTAAATAAAAAGTATTGGTAGATAAATGCTTCATTGCCAGCTCTGGGCTGCCCTACTGGGAGCTGTTGGCTAGGGAGGCTTTAAAAACTCCCAAAACAAAGACAATTAGCCTATAACTTCATGTGCACCTAAGAAATGGACAGTAAGGCCCTATTGCTGAAGATATGGTGCAATATGAGCATGAAAAAAATATGTTGAGACTGTGCACTGCAAATCAGCAGGTGATCTTCATGATATCAGAAATCACTATGCAAACCACTGGAAATTAATGGTCTCCAAAGCTTTGCTTATAGACCTCTCGTGCTACAGTTTTACATGCCAAAGAAGATGTAATGAGATAGTGGCAGTTTGGTAAATGTACTTCAGGAAAGAAACAAAAAAAAAATCCCAATTCCTTCTATGGCCATTTCCCTGGTGGAGTAGAACACATGCCTGATACTGTAGCCTTGGTGCCCCTAGTGTCAGGAGACTTTATCAACCACATTTGTAATCTATTGGCATTCCTTTGTCAAAGAGTTATAATGCCCTGACCAAGATATCACCCAAGCATATGTTTTTGCCCATAGTGTAACTTGTTATAATATTTAACATTTGTTAATATTTGTTTTTTATTACTAGAATTAAAAGGAGACTGCTAAACAAGTCACCAGTCTTTTGCAAACAGAACTTGGACAGTCCCAAGAGTTTGATATGTCTCCTCAGAGAAAAAATGGATCTCCTCACTCTTACTCTCTCTTGGCCTAAAATGAATTATTATTTTTTTGTCTTTTTGAAACAGGCTCTCTCTTTAGTCCCAGCTGGCCTGGAATTCACTCTGTAGACCAGGCTGGCTTTGTACTCACAAAGATCCATCTGCCTCTGCCTCCTGAGTGCTGGGATTAAAGTCATGAACCAACACACCTGGCTCTAAAATGAATTTTGTATGTCTCAATCTCTCGTTCCCTTGCCTTCAAAGCACTGAGACTCTTTCTGAATAGGTTGGCATGTTGATTGTAAGGGCAACGAAGGGAGGGGGGTGAATTGTGACATCACAGCAAAAACGGACTGGATTTTTTAAATTTGATCAACATGTTTGCATAAGCAAACCTTTTCAACTGGACTTGGGTCACTGTGTTGCACAAAAACTTGACTCATATGTTAGTTAATTGGGTTTACATGGACATTCCTTATTTTTAATCCATATGTGTATTTACTGGTCCAAAAAATATGCAGTCAATATTTGAGGGAAGATAAGTCAAGAACTCAAGGCAGGAACTGGAAGTAGTAAATGAAGCAGAGACTGTGGAAGAATGTTCCTTACTTGCTTGCTGTTTTTCTGGTTTGTTTAGCTACTGTCCTATGGGCCAGACTCATCTGCCCAGGGATAGCACTGCCCATGGTGGGCTGGGCCTTCCTGCATAAATCAGCATGAACAAACATGTCCTGCAGACATGCCAATAAGCCATATGACAGAATTCTTCAGTCCAGGTTCCTGGCTAAGTTGAGAACTGAAGCTAAACAGCACAGGATCTCTGTATTAATCATCACTTACTGCAAAATAAATGTTCTGTGATGAGAGTAGTGAGATGCACTAATCTATGTGTATAAAGATAAGAACTTAGGAAGAGTGTATTAGTATGTCTATTTGGCAAGATAATAGTATTAAATTCTTCACAATGGTTCTATTATCTAACTAGCTATTAGGTTGGGCCCAGGTTAACTACCATCAGGTACAAGTTCCATGATGTGATCTTGGCTTTATACCCAATCAGAATGTAGTTGGTTAAATAGCACTCATGCCACTATAGTAGCAATGAACATATCTTACAGGCCAGTTGTTATTACAGCTTGCAGGATTAACAGCTAGGTGATATTTATGCCCTGTTCTGTATAGAAACTTCCAGTGCTATGAAAGGTAGACAGTAAAGATGAAATCGTGTTTAATTTCTCCATGCCCTATGACTCACTTATGTACTGTCTTTAGGAATAAGGTCTTACCATCAGTTTCTCCAGGCTAACCAAAAGCAATGGCTATAGCCAGTAATCACTGGAGGTCTAAGAGACCTCAGTAGCCAACAACTCTAAAAGAGGTAACCCATTCCTGGCACTGGACTTTTTATTTGGTAGGCTAAGATATCTAGGAGGGGTTTTATTCCCCAATTATATGGCAACTCGATTAAAACTTTTAATACATGCATATATTTTCAGAAGCTTATACAGTAGTCAAGTGCCGTATGACAATTTGAAAGTTGTTTAGTGATTATTATTCCTCCTGATACTCCCTCCTCTACTATACCCTCTATCCCCCACCAAAATTAATCATTCTTGCTGTTACTTCACATGCTGTCTTTATACAAACTTCATTATATCTGCCCCTATGTGGCAACACTATATTAACTGAAATAAGCTATAATATAACTTATACTGTATTCTAAAAGCTTATAATTTGTAGGAACAAATAGTACAGTGATGCTAAACAGAGTCTGAGGATATATTGGTCAATAATACACTATCTTAGGGCTGAGGATATTGGTTACCATTTACAGAACTTGCCATACATGCAAGCATAACTAGAGTTCAGATTCTTAAAACCCAGCTAAGAGTTGGCTGGGCCTGGCATCCCACCAATGATTCTAGTCTCTAAAGTTGGACATTAGTTATCCCTAATGCACCCTGATTAGGAGGACTGGACTAACCCTTATTGGTGAATTCTGACTTTGATTTTAAAACTTTGCTTCAATGACTGAATGTAGAAGAATGATTAAAGAATACCCTCATCAAGGTCGTTCTCTAACTGTAAATTGGAGCCAACTGTTATAGAGGTAATCTCTTATAAAACCAGTAAAACTGCCTTCTTTAATTGACTAATAGACATAGGAACTGTGAAAAGGATTATTTTCTATTCAGAACCAAATATAATACTAACGTCCCCTTAAGCTGTACACTTAAGCAAAATATATTAATACAGGAGAACTCTGATATCAGCAATGGATTATTCTACCAAGATGTTGGCCAGGGTATCCAAGCCCCCCCCCAAAAAAAAAGGTAAAGGCTTCTTGCCTGTAAACTGGGATACCTGCAAGAAGAGAGGCAATAAGGCCCTGCTGTCGAAGACCTGATGTAAGCATGGGAAAGATGTATTGAGACCGCACTTGCAAGTGTACAGTTTGTCTCTGGAATACCAGAGAGTGTTACCAAAGGCCACTAAACCAATAAAGCAAATATAGGTCTCCTTGAGTCAAGCAAGACTCCACCAGCAGCACCTCACCTGCCTAGAAATACTGTGCAGCAGTGGCAGCCATATGCCTGTATATTCCAAATCTAATTGGCTATTAGCTCTCTCCTTGGAGGAATAACCCATGGCTGATGCCACAAGCTTATATCCTTTAGTGGTTAGGATATGTTATAAGCCACAGTAAGACCATGTTATATTTTACAGAAAAAATGTAATACATGGTAATTACATGGTAATTACCAAAGTAACCTAGGATAACAATTAGTACTGTTTAAATACCTATATATCTAATTGCTTGTGCATCATTAGTAGGATTGAAAGGTTATTCCTGGACAAACTGTCAGCCCATGAAAGGAACCAGCCAAAGTTGACCAGAGTCCAAACCAGCATCTCCAGAGAAAGTAGACTGTTTTGCTTCTCATCCACCTGTGCCACTTTTCTAAGCTTAGGGAACAATCTTCAGAAGAGGTGGCATGGTAGAATGTAAGGGTTGTGATTGGGGTGAATGGTGAAACTACAGCAATATAGTCTGGACACTTATTTGATCATCTTGTATTGGACATACAAGCCCCCCCACCCCCCAGCTGTATGGTGGGACCCTTGGGCTGTGTGGATTTGGGCACAACTGCTTGCAAATTGGTTGTACATGAAGGATGCTTGTACTCGTAAATTATTACTTATTGTTAAAAAATGAAAAAAATAAAGAATTAATAGAAAAAAAAGAATACCCTCATCAACATCAGACCTCCAAATGACCATGTACATATTTATATGTGCATCCATATGCACACTTGCACCCACATGCATGCAAACTCACACAAACACATGAAGAGCACCTACACATAAACATGAGAGAAGAAAACTAGGATATAAGGAACAAGTTCAAAAGATCTATTTCATATTATGATGTGTATAGATAATTATAATATTACATGTGAATTTGTGAAAATGTGCCTTATAAGCTTTCTCACCACAAGGAACTAAGTATGCTTTTACTATATTGGTTAAGACATCTATGATAAATACATATTTAAAAACAATACACGTGGTATATTATAAATGCATACAATTTTTGTGTTATGTTTCTAAAATTTTATTATGTATATTCATTTTACAAAATCGTGGTTTTCAATATTACGACTTCACACGAGTATATCGTGTTTTTGATCATATGGACTCCAGATACTCAATTTTCTTGTTTTCAGGTGAGTTACAGTCTATTAAAGTAGGACAGACACCACAAAAGTATATGACTAGCCATTTAATATTTCAAATAAGTCCTTCATTGTGCTGGATAGCTTTAATGTCAACTTGACACACCTGGGTTGAGGGAGCCTCAATTGGGGAATTGGATCCATTGGATTGGCCTGTGGCTACATATGTGGAGTATTGTCTTGATGGTCGAGCAGTGTGGGAGGGCCCAGCCCACTATGGGTGGTGCCACCCTGGGCAGTTTGTTGTGTACTGTATAAGAGGTCATGCTGGGCATGGGCCAGGGGAGCAAGCCAGTGAACAGCATTCCTCCATGGCCTGTGCTTCAGCTCCTGCCTCCTGGTTCCTGCCCTGAGTTCCTGCCTTGGGCTCCCTAAGTGATGAACTGTGACCCAGGAGATGTAAGCTGAATAAACCCTTTCCTCCCTAAGTTGGTATTGGTCAGAGTGTTTTGTCACAGCAATGGAAGACAAACAAGAACATTCATACAGAAACACAGTATGCTAAGGGTATACAGAATCATGCTTTGAATAAGAGGAAAGTGCTGGTATGTTAATGTGGTTGGAGAGGGCTTATCTGTTGAATAGCCCGCTGAACAAACTTGAGTAATGAACTATGTGCAAGTATTTGGAGTAAAGAGCATTTCTTTTTCCAGAAAAAAACAGTAAGTAATAATTAATTTTGTTGAAAATTATTAAAGAAATTTATTAGTGAAGATTAATTTTATATGGCTAGTTACTGGCCAGGGGGTAAGAATTTTATTTGATGTTTCAAAGTTTCCACTGAACTTAGTATTTTTATCTATATCAGTGTTGACCTTATATGAATTCTAACAAAACAGGCCATGGATCAGAGGCAAGATAAAGTTGAGTAAGGAAGACAAAAGAATGTATTAAGGGAAAGAACCAATCTCATCCTCACATGTCCAAATAAATTTTCCCACCAGGAATTTATCTCTTACCTCCTACCAGGTTCTGTTCTACATTTGTTTCTGAGAAAATTTTTCCAGGTCAATAAACCCACCTTTCTAGATCATTAGGTTTTCATTTTTAAGTTAGTCTGTTCAACAAAGGTTCTCTGGAACTCAAGAACATATCTTTTGGGAAACTGAAGAGAGAATAATGATAAGGCAGAAATGAATATAAGTTTATTATAACTTTATTTCCTTGTATTTCTCTTATATAAACCTTTTGCCAAGAATTTGTTTGGTAACTTTTTGTCAAACTTTCATTCAACCCAGCCCATTAGTTGGACATGGTAAACATTACAAATGTCAGGGTCTCATAAGGATGATGATTAGGGTAGTACTGAAAAGTAAGTTACTATTTCACATTGTGGATATGGAAAAAGTAATCCCAATCTTAAAGAATGCTGCAGAGCACACGAAGTCTCCAGTGAAGACATTCTTTGGGACCCGGTATTATTCCTGTTTGAAGAATGTCGTTTGGCTAGTTGTGACTTTCTGTTTTCATTGTACTCTGTTACATATGCTTCACTAGTCAGAGTTGAGGGATGCATTGCTATTCCCTCTCTCACCCTATTTTACTATATTACATAAGCCTTAGGTATCGAAGTTCTACTGTAGATGTGTCAGTTATGGCTGGGTGTATTATATTCCAGACTCTTATTCTCTCTTAGTGACCAGTTGTGGGACTCTGTATGTCCCCAGATTGGACTCCTATTTATATTAAAACTCACCTACTGATCATTGCTTAAGTGAGAGTGGAAAGATTGTAAGAATCAGAGTTGGTGAATGAACATAAAGAGACAGACTGGCTGGGCGTGGTGGCACATGCCTATATTCGGAGCACTTGGGAGGCAGAGGCAGGAGGATCTTCATGAGTTCAAGGCCAGCCTGGTCTACAGAGTGAATTCCAGGACAGCTGGGGCTACAGGGAGACCCTGTCTCAAAAAGACCAAAGGAAAAAAAAAAACCAAAAAAGAGACAGTCTGCTATGTCTTGGGGAACTTGCTCATATGAACTTGCAGTAATGGTGACAGTATGCACAAGATACATGCAGCCTCAATCCACACAAACCCAGCATAGAGCTGGGACAATGGATAGCCAGCCCTGACCATAGATGAGAAGCTATTGGCAACTGATTACTGCTGTATGAGTGAGAATTTGCCTTCTTTAAGTGAGTGACTCTAGATAGGCTGACTAGACCCCAGTGGATAAGGTTGCATCAAGGTACATCTGGGTATAAAAGTTTGACTCTATACTGCTGGTAGTTTATAGTCTTTGAGTCATGTATGACCACAATCCACACGCTGTTCTTCTCTCCCTGCAAGCTTCAAGGCTGTCCCCTGCCTGCAGGCAGACTGCCTCTAGTCTTAGTTCCTGGCAATGAGAGGGGAGGGGGAACCATAGGAGATTACCTGTGGAAAATGAATGGACTCAGATGGCAAGGTCTGGGAGAATAGAGTCTCCTTTATTCATGCCAGCAGTGTGCTTATATACCAAAAGTTACTTTGCTCTGTGCAAGGAAGCCAGGGGCAGGTGGAAAGGATGGGTGAGCCACCTTGGCTCTAATTGGGGGGCTGCAAAGCTCCTGTTTGTGCAACAGGTAAACTAGAGGTGACATTTTTACTCAATGCCTCAAGGGAAGGGGCTATCCAGTTCTGGAACATTTAAGAGATAGGTGAAGCAATAAAACATTGTAATATCCCAGACCTTCTGGAGCTACAGATAACTCAGAGACAACTGAAATGCCCATAGAGATATCAGATAACTCTTGGAGGTTTTTTGGGACTGATTTTACAAGTTATTGCCTCAGCCAGGCAAAATTTCATTCCTACACTATACGACATAGCACATATGACAGAATGCATGAAACCCAGTGGATGGGGCTATGAGGGATGTGGATGGGGGAGGGGTTCTAAATATAATTAAGATGTATTTTATGAAATGGCACAAAATTCAACAAAATTGTACATTAATAATTTTATTGAAGTTTTGTGCATTTCATACAACATTTCTTAACCAAATTTAGTTCCATTCCCCCTTCCTTGCCCCCACCCCACAAGAACTCATGCATTCTGCCCTACATGTGTTTATTTTTTTCCTCAGTCTTTTTTTTTTAAGTTTTTCAATGCAGAAGTTTACTGTTTGAGCTAGATGCTTACTGTTTCAGTCAGTTCTTTTACCAGTCTTTTTTGTTGTTGTTCCTTCCAGTTTGTGTCTCTCCAAAACATGCATATACCAAAATTATAATGTCTGAAAATAAACTATAGGTTAATTCCAAAACATGTTTAGAGATTCACATTTTGACAGTAGAATTGTATGCAGCTAAAGAAAAAAATCCTTTATATTTCCTACATAGCAAGTTGATGAGTAACATCAGGTATTATATTGTCTAAAATAGGAAGAAAAAATAATTATTCAGTTTGTCTTATAAATAGATATTTGGTGCTAGGATCCACAAATGAGGAACACCATACATTGTTTGTTTTTCCAGGACTGTGTTACTTCACATAGCATAATGGTTTCTAGTTCCATTAATTTATCTGAAAAGTTCATGATGTCATCTTTCTTTACCAGTGCATAGATTTCCGTTGTGTAGACATACCACATTTTTGTCCTCCCTTCCCTTTTGTATGTATTTATGATTGTGAAATCTTCATGGTTAATTGTTCCTTTGACGAGGATGTAGTGACCATCTTCATCTCTTCTGATTAGTTTTAATTTGAAGTCTGTTTTGTCTGATATTAGAATAGCAACTCCTACTTGTTTTTTGGTACCATTTGCTTGGAATATTTTTTTCCATCCTTTCACCATAAGGCAGTGCCTATCCTTCAAGTTGAGGTGTAGATGATAAAAAGATCTATTCACCTTCTTAATACATTCTCCCAGTCTGTGTCTCTTGAATGGGGAGTTCACAGACCATTAATATTTAAGGTTATTATTGAGAGATATATATTGCTTTCCTTCAATTTATTTTGTGTTTGCATTTTGGTCTAGGTTTGTATTTACACAATGACACTGTCATTAACTACTTTCTCTTTTCCTGCTTGCAAACAGTTGATCCTTTCCTCTGTCCTCTGAATTGCTTTGAATATTTTCTGAAGAGTTGGTTTTCTGGACGTGTGTTCTTTCATCTTGTTTATGTCATGAAAGAATTTTTTTTTTCTCCTTCGACTCTAATTGACATTTTTCCTGGATAAAGTAGCCTGGCTTGGCATCTATAGTCATTTAGAACTGGGGAGACCTTGCCCAAGCTCTTCTAGCTTTCATCATTTGCAGTGAAAAGTCAGCTGTAATTCTGATGGGTTTCCTTTTATATGTGACTTGTTGGTTTTCTCTTGTGTCTTTCAGTATTCTGTCTTTGTTTTGAGCATCTAGCATTTTTACTATGGCATGGTGTGGGGAATTTCTTTTCTGATCTTGTCTAGTTGGTATTCTTGTATTTGTATGGGTATGTATTTTGTTCAATTTGAGGAAATTTTCTTCTATAAGGCTGCTAAAAATCTGGTCAATCCCATTATTTTGGGATTCTCCTCCTTCCTCTGTACCTGTTATGTGGAGGTTTGGCCTTTTCATGGTGTCCCACATTTCCTGATTGTTCCACTTTTGTGTGTGTGTGTGTGTGTGTGTGTGTGTGTGTTTTAAATTTTTTATAATCTTTGCTTGAGCATTCCAATTCTTCCACATTATCTTCTAGTCTCGAAATTCTGTTTTCTATACCATCAATCTGTTACTGAAGCTTTCTCTCATCCTTTCCTGTTGACTCTATGAGTGTTTGATTTCCTTTTTCATTTCAGCTTGAGATTTCTTCAATATTTCTACTTCCAGTGTTTATCATTCTCCCCTTGTAGTTTCTTGATTAGTTTGTCTGTGTGTTCTTTTTATTCCTTGATTTCTTTGAGTATGTCTATGATAAATCTTTTTTTAATTTATTTTTATTGATGCTTTGTGTATTTCATACATCATTTTCCAATTCAGTTCAGGCATATATCCTCTTCCCTTCCCCCCCACCCCACCCCTACCCATCGCAGATCGTGCATTCTGCCAAGTTTTCTGCATCTTTCTCTGCTTTTTTGTTTTGTTTTGTTTTCATTTTTTTTAACAATAGGTGATAATTTGTGAGTACAAGCATCCTTCATGTAAAACCAGTTTGCAAGCAGTTGTGCCCAAGCCCACACAGCTCATGGGTCCCACCATCCAGCAGGGGGGGCTTGTATGTTCAATCAAGTTGATCAAATGAGTGTCCAGTCTATATTGTTGTAGTTTCACCATTAACCCCAATCGAAGCCCTTACATTCTACCACGCCCCCTCTTCCGCAGATTGTTCCCTAGGCTTAGAAAAGGGGCACAGGTGGATGAGAAGCAAAACACTCTACTTTCTCTGGAGCTGATATCTTGGTCTCTAGTCAGTTCTGGCTGTTTTCTTTCATGGGCTGCCAGCTTGTCCAGGCTTAACCTTTCGATCCTACTAATGAAGCACATGCAATTAGATATTTAGGTATTTAAACAGTATAATATATAGCCTTTCACAAATCTTTTAATATGTGTGTCCTTGGTTATCTCCAAGAAGGCATCATTGTAGGAGTCTTCTGTACTGCTGGTAGAATTTAGCTGGGGTTTATTATTTGGTTTTCCCATGTTGGTTTTTTGTTGTTATTGTTTTGCTTTTGGCATGTGAATTTGTTTTGTTGTTTGTATTCTGTTATGAAACTCAAGTGTGTGCACTCTAAGCCTGCCTCTGGCTTATTGCTGGGGATAGCCCCCCCCTTATGCCTGGCTACAAGTTCAAGCCACTTCCATGCTTCTTGCTGTGTGGGCCAGTTCACAGGAAGCAGGTTCAGGCCTGGCCTCCACCTCCATGTTGCTTGCTGGGTGGGCCAGGCCTCAAAAAGTTGGTTTGGGCCTGACCATCGCCTCTCCTCTGCTCAACAGGCTGGCCAGTGTCATTGCCCAACAGAAAGCTGGTTCAGGCTTGGCCTCTGCCTCAGCACCACTTTCTCAGGTGGCCAGACCACTGGGAGCCAGTTTGGACCTGGCCCTCGCATCTGCGCTGCTCCCAGCGTTGGCTGGTCTTGCTTCCCCACAGGAATCCAGTTTAAGCCTGGCCTCTCCCTCCACACCATTCCATATTAATAATTTTAAAAGAATTTGTATAATTATTTTAAAGACTTCAGCCTTTCTGAGAACCAATGCCTGTGGCAAAATAATGTATGTAAACAGAGTAAAGTCGATTTTCCAGAGAAAGTGCAAGAAATTCAATGCACATCTTGTCACATTTAAGATTCCTATTAAAAATGGATCCTCTCAGATATAAAAGCTTTCATTCCACTGGGAACTTAATCCAATGACCTTGCATTAATGGTAACATCGTGTACTCTACCTATGTCAACTCAGAAAAAAACCCAACATAGAATGAGAACAATTGACACCAGGGCCCAATCCTAGCTGAAGGTCTATTGGCAACTGATTAATGTTGGGTGAGGGAGAGATCTTCTTTAAGTGAGTCACTCTAGATAGGCTGACTAGACTCTAGTGGATGAACTTGCATCAAGTGACCTCTGGTTACAAAAGTTTGACTGAATGGTCCTTAACATATATGAAAGAATGCTTGAAACCCAGTGGGGGGATAATGAGGGAAGCATAGATTGGGGAGGGGGGCCTAAATTTGATTAATATCTATTACATGACATAAACCAAGTGCAATAAAATATTTTTAAAGATCTCAACCATCGATTCTTTGCCTGCTGTGCATAGAGGTTGGTTGCTTCAGCCAGTCCAGCTGAGGCGCAGGGTGCTTTGGCCAGATGGAGAATTGGATTGTCAGCTTGTGCAGCTGTGGGGGCAAAGATACCCAGCCATCCCAAACACAGGTGGGCTTGTTCCCTCTAGGGGAGTTGGGTGCATTCAGATCAGTTGCTTCAGCTGGGTCAGCTGAGGTGCAGAGTGTGGGCTGGGTGGGTTGGCCAGCTGGACTGTTGGAGGATTGGATTCTTGGCCTGTTGTGCATAGAGGTTAGTAGCTTTGGCAAGACCAGCTGAGGCACTGTGTACTGGCACACGGGCTAAGCAAGCAATTTATTCCACCTTCCCCTACCACCAACCTCCCCAACTGGAATTCTGGAGGGAGTGTCCAGTAAGGCCTACAACCATCTTAGAGGAACTGGCTGGCAGCAGAGGGAGTACAGTGCTCAGAGGGTGTCCTCTGGGTTGTTTCCTACACAGTCCTTGGAAACCTGCAGAACAGAAAGGGAAGAGTGAGCTATACCTTCTAATATATAACCAAAATTGAAAGCCTGAAACCTAGACAAGTCAATACTCCATAAACAAGGAAAAGGACCTCATAGACATCTACTGAATATTCCACCTGAACATCAAAGAATATGCTTTCCAGCAGCCCATGGAAAACTCTCCAAAACTGACCACATACTTGGACGCAGAAAAACATTCAAAAATACAAAAAGATTGAAATAATTTCATGCATTCTAACAGACAGTGCAATAAAGCTCAATATCAACACCAAGATAAGCCCTAGTACCTACAGGAACACACGGAGATTAAACAACACACTACTGAATAATGAATGGGTTAAGGAAGAAATAAAGAAATTAATAAAAGCATTCCTGAAACTAAATGACAATGAGAGTACAACACACCAAAATCTATGAGATACTTTAAAAGCAGTCCTAAGAGGGAAGTATATAGTCCTGGGTGCTAAGGGCTTAACAGAGACTTCACAAGTAAGTAGAGATGGTTGAGAAACGTCTTAAAAAGTGTTCAACATTGCTAATAATTAAAGAAATGCAAATCAAAACCACTTGAAGATATCATCTCATTCTGATAAGGCTAGCTAGGATCAGGAAAACAAATGATACCAAATGCTGGAGATGGTGTGGGGAAGGGAGAATACTTATACACTGCTGGTGGGAGATCAAACTCGTGCACTCACTATGGAAAGCAGTATGGAGAACCCTTAAAAGACTCAAAATGAGCATGCCACCTGACCCAGTCATACCACTTCTGGGTATATACCCACAAGACTCATCCAACTGCAGAGATACATGCACAGCCATGTTTATTGCAGCTCTCTTCAAAATAGCAAAGAGCTTGAACCAACCCAAGTGCCCCTCAACTCATGAGTGGATAGAGAAAATATGGTACATCTACACAATGGAGTTCTATGTAGGGGTAAAGAAAGATGACATCAGAGATCTCCTGAGACCAGCAGAAGCCCAGGTTCTGGGGCTAAAGAGACCCCCCCCCAAACTGGGATTATGAAGGCATCTGAAGGAGGCAAGCAAATTAAGCCTTCAACACAGTGAAGAGGCATTTAGGACTCACTTTGGAATACAGGCAAGGAGAAGCCCATATACCAGGAACATGAAGAAGAGACAACACGGGAAAGGGGCAGGATAATCCTGCAAGAAACTCTACCAACCCTATGGAAGATTCCTACAGTGGGATCCGTCTGGGGATGCCCCAGAACACAGATATCAAAAACACAATTGGGAACATATTTTAAAAACTACAAGATTATAAATAACAAATCAAAGAACTGAGAAAAGAGAATGAAGAACCCAGGAAGGACCTAGAGAGAGAGAATGACAAACTCTGGAAGGAAGTAGAAACACTGAAAAGAACCCATGCTGAAAAAGATCAGGAACCCAACCAGCTAAGCAAAGAACTACAGGAACAGATTGAGAAGCTCCAAAAAGAAGTAGAAATACTAAAGAAATCAGAAGAAGAAATGAAAAAGGAAATCAAACACTCATCCAATCAAGATGAAAGGAATGGAAAAAGCCTCAGAAGCAGAATGGGGGAAGCAGAACAAAGAATATCAGACCTGAAGATAACACAGAACAACTAAAAACCTCAAGGAAAGATTATGAAAAAATTTAAAAATACAAGCTGGAGAGATGGCCTAGTGGTTAAGAGCGCTGACCACTCTTACAGAGGACCCGGGTTCAATCCCCAGCACCCACATGGCGGCCAAGAACAATTTGAAACTCCAACTCCAGGAGAACTCCAGATCCAGGGGAATCTGACACCCTCTTCTGACCTCCGTGGCATTGCACAACATGGGTGCACACACTGGCATGCAGACAGTCCATTCATACACATACAGAAATAAATTAAAAAAAAATTAAAAAAAGAATGTCTTTAAAAAATATTTAAAAATACACAAAAGTGGAACAACCAGGAACTGTGGGACACTATGAAAATATCAAACCTCCACTTCATAGGAGTAGAGGAAGGAGAAGAATCCCAAGAGAATCTTATTGATCAGATCTTCAACAGAATAATAGATGAAAACTTCCCCATACTAAAAAAAAAGACAAACCAATTCAAATACAAGAAGCACATATAACTCCAAACAGATAAGATCAGAAAAGAAATTCTCTACACCATATCATAGTTAAAATGCTAGACACCCAAAACAAAGACAAAATCCTTAAAGCCTCAAGAGAAAAACAACAAGTGACCTGTAAGGGGAAACCTATCAGAATTACAACTGACTTCTCAACGCAAACTATGAAAGCAAGAAGAACCTGGAGCAAAGCATTCTCAGTGTTAAGGGACAATAGATGGCAACCCAAATTACTATACCCAGCAAAAATGTCAATTATAGTTGAAGGAGAGAGAAAAACCTTCCATGACATAAACAACTTGAAAGAATTCATGTCCAGAAAACCAACCCTTAAGAGAATACTTGAAACAATTCAAAGGACAGAAGAAAGGAGCAACCAACCCCAAGTACCTAGAAAGAGAAATCAATAAAAGCATAACTGTGGAAGTAGAAACCGAAACCCAAACTGCAAATGGATAATAAGGCAAAAGGAAGCAACACAGACCTATCAGTTATAACCTTAAATATTAATGGACTAAATTCCCCAATCAAAAGACATAGACTGGGAGATTGGATTAGGAAACAGAATCCATCGATATGCTGTCTACAAGAAACACATCTTACCTTCAAGGACAGGCACCACCTTAAAGTGAAGGGATGGAAAAAAATATTCCAAGCAAATGGTACCAAAAAGAAAGCAGGTGTTGCTATTTTAATATCGGATAAAATAGACTTCAAAGTAAAAGAAATCAGAAGAGACAAAGAAGGCCATTACATTTTCATCAAAGGAACAATCCACCAAGAAGATTTCACAATTATGAATATATATGCCCCAAATTCTGGTGCACCAAACTTTATAAAGACAATTCTCCAGGACCACAAGTCAAAATAAACCCGTACACTCACTCATAGTATGGGGATTTCAATACCCCACTGAGTCATTTGGATAGAGTCAACAGGAAAGAATAAACAGAGGGACACCTGAACTGAACGATTGATACCCAAATCTACCTCATAGACCTCTCAATATTCGGCCCTAATACCAGAGAATAAGTTTCTACTCAGCACCCACAAGGAACATTCTCCAAAATAAGACAAATACTGGGCTACAGAAAAAAAAACCTCCACAAATACAAAAAGATTGAAATAATTTCATGCATTCTATCAGACCACAGTGCAATAAAGCTCAACATCAACACCAGGATAAGCCCTACTGCCTACAAGACAACATAACGAATGGGTCAAGGAAGAGATACAGAAAGAAATAAAAGCATTCCTGGAACTGAATGACAATGACAATACAACACAACAAAACCTATGAGATATCTTAAAAGCAGTCCTAAGAGGGAAGTTTATAACCCTGGGGGCTTACATTAGAAAAACAGAAAGAGCACAAGTGATTGACCTAACATTACAGCTAAAAGCACTCGAGAGGCAACAACAGATGAACCCTAAATGCCACAGACAGTAAAAAATAACAAAAATCGTAGCAGAAATCAATGAAATAGAAACAAAGAAAACAATACAAAAAATCAATGAATCCAAAACTTGGTTCTTTGAAATAATAAACAAGATAGACAGACCTCTAGCCCAGTTAACCATAAGAAAGAAGGAACAACTTCAAATAAATACAATCCGTGATGAGAAGGGAAATATCACAATAGACAAGGAAAAGATCCAGAAAATCATATGGGAATACTTCAAAAACCTATACTCTACCAAGTTTGAAAACCTAGAAGAAATGGATGAATATCTGAAATCCTGGGAATCACCAAAACTCAACCATGAAGAGATTGACAGCTAAAACAGATCCATAATATATGAAGAAATCGAAGATGTAATAAGAAACCTCCCAACTAAAAAAAGCACAGGCTCAGACGGTTTCATGGCAGAATTCTATAAAACATTTCAAAAGACCTACAACCATTATTACTGAAATTGTTTAGAAGGATACAAACAGAGGGAATTCTCCCAAATTCCTTCTATGAAGCCAGCATCACTGTATTACCAAAACCAGGCAAAGATACAACTAAAAAGGAGAATTATAGACCCATCTCCCTAATGAAAATAGATGCCAAAATTCTAAACAGGATACTGGCAAATCGCATACAGACCCACATCAAGAAGATCATCATGACCAAGTTGAATTCATACCAGAGATGCAGGGATGGTTCAACATACGAAAATCAATATACACCATCAAACACATAAATGGAATGAAAGACAAAAAACACACCATCATCTCAATTGGTGCTGAAAAAGCCTTTGACAAAATCCAGCATCCCTTCATGCTTAAAGTACTAGAGGGAATTGGACTGGAGGGATCATTCCTCAATGTAATCAAAGCCATATACAGGAAACCCACACTCAATTTCATCCTAAATGGGGAAACGACAGAAACATTCCCTTTAAAGGTAGGAATTTGGCAAGGCTGCCCCCTGTCACCACTCCTCTTCAATATAGTGCTTGAAAGACTTGCTAGAGCAATAAGGCAAGACAAGAAAATTAAAGGAGTACTAATTGGAAAAGAGGAAGTCAAGCTATCCCTATTTGCTGATGATATGATTGTTTATTAAGGGCTGCTAAAAACTCCACCAGAAAACTCCTAGAAACAATTCACAGCTTCAGCAAAGTGGCAGGATACAAAATTAACCTAAAAAATGGCCTTTCTTTATACCCCAAGAACAAGCAATTGGACAAAGAATTCAAAGAGACCTCCCCACTCACAATAGCCTCAAAAACAGTAAAATACCTAGCAACAAACCTAACCAAGGACACCAAAGATCTCTCAACAAAAATTTTAAACGTTTAAAGAAAGAAATTGAAGAAGACAGCAGAAGATGGAAAACCTCCCATCCTCACCAATTGGGAAAATTAACATTGTAAAAATGTCCATTCTACCAAAACTCTTGTATAGATTTAATACAATCCCAATTAAAATCCCAAAGAGTTTCTTCACAGGCCTGGAAAAAAAATTCCTTAAATTCATTTGGAAAAACAAAAGACCTCGAATAGCCAAAATGACCCTGAGTGAAAAGAGCTACACTGCAGGGATCTTTATTCCAGACTTCAAACTATACAACAGGGCTATAGTCATAAAAACACCCTGGTCCTGGCACAAAACCAGACTTGTTGATCAATGGAACAAAACCGAAGATCAAAACCTGAGCACATACAATTTCAGCAATCTCAGGTATAGGAAAAGACTTCCTAAATCAGACAGCAGCTGTGCAAGAATTAAGGTTGACAAGTGACAAATGGGACCTCATTAAACTCAAAAGCTTCTGTACATCAAAAGAAACAATCAAGGAAGTGAAGAGAAATCCCAGAGTGGGAGGAAAGCTTCACCGCAGAAACATCTGACAAAGCATTGATTTCCAGAATATATAAACTACTCAGAAATCAAAGAAGAAAGAAAACATATGAACCACTCAATAGATGGAGCAAAGAGCAGAACAGAGATTTCACAAGTGAGGAATTACAGATGGCTGAGAAACAGCTTAACAAGTGTTCAACATCACTAATCATTAAGGAAATGCAAATCAAAACCACTTTAAGATATCATCTTCCTCTAATAAGACTGGCTAGGATCAAGAAAACAAATGATAGCAAGTGCTGGAGATGTTGTGGGGAAAGGGAAACACTCATCCACTGCCGGTGGGAATGTAAACTTGTGCAGCCACTATGGAATCCAGTGTGGAGAACCCTTGGAAGACTTGGAATAAACTTGCCACCTGAGCCAGCCATACCACTCCTAGGCATGTACCCTCCAGACTCACCCCACTGCAGAGATATATGCACGGCCATGTTTATTTCCGCTCTCTTCACAATAGCAAAGAGCTGGAACCAACCCAAATGCCCCTCGACTGCTGAGTGGATAGAGAAAATGTGGTACATCTACACAATGGAGTTCTATGCAGCAATAAAGAAAGACAACATCATGAGCTTTGCAGGAAAATGGCTGGAGCTAGAGGACATCATGCTGAGTGAAGTAACACAGTCCCAGAAAAACAAACGACGAATGGTATCCCTCATCTGTGGATGCTAGTGCCAATTACCTAGTTGTAAGTATTTCTTGTG